>OX457138.1:17918598-18503598 GCA_949752895.1 Dendrolimus pini | reverse complement strand
CCCGCCACACAGGCTCTAAGGAGACCTAGCGCGGGAAACTGTGTTTCTTTTGGGACGCCATTTGTACTGTTCTCGGTATTTTAGTAATTTTTATGTACCATGTACTACTTATTTACTTGATAATCAATTTCATTTCATTTCATTTCATTGATCTTATAGTTTCGGGAGTCGAGACTTTTTTTAGGAAATTTCCTTCTCTTTTCGAATCTTTTTTCAAATTTGAATTTTTTTACCACTTTTTGAGATATTTGCAAAAAACTAAAACCCCCTTCTTTTTTTAGTTAATTTTTAATAACTCTTACAATTTTTGCAAGCGGAACTTCATTTATTTCAAAAATCATCTAGATGCCATTCCGAATCGAATGACACCTCATTTATAATTTTCGGAGACTGCTGAAAAAAGTTGGTCCAAAAGACACTTGTTTACTAGAGACACAGCGAGATTTGATCGGAGCGATATTGATCCGTGTTGTGAGGCTAGTAGTATAATCTTTTCTGAGGCCAGATTAAACACGTTTTGTGCTACAGGGAGGAGCTGGTGCAGAGTAGGAGCTTCTCAATTAATATTGTTTGCTTGATAGATGAGGTTAGTAGATACTTTAGTCGCGCAAATTGGTAGCTTAAGTGTGAGTTAACTCGTAGATTAAGCGTTTCTCTATAATAACAATCGTTATTCGGTCAGCCATTTTTAACATCAACGATATTTTTTTTTTTAAATTTTCGATTGTTATTCGATAAATTCTTTCCGTGCAGGAATTGAGAAAGAATACAATTTTTTTGCAGCCAGGCGGCATGTTCTACAATACAACAGCTAGGTGGTAGGGTATTAGCCCGTCTAGATAGCTACTAGCCCTGGTCTAGATTATGCCGCTATAACAACCCTGCGTTGTGTTCCGACATTACAGGCTAGGTTCCAGGCGCGTTTTAGAGGGCGGCTGCACATTAGTAGCACCTTTGGTCTTACAAATGTCTATTGGCGATGGTAACCGCTTTCCACCAGGTGGGCCGTCTGCCCGTCTGCTGAACTCATGCAAAAAAAGTAAAGTAAATATTTTGGATCTTACTAATAAGAGCTCTCATTTGTACTTTTTGTATAGGATATATTTCCTTTTTGAGCCCTTTTTCAGTATTCAAATTGTAGTGTTTGCTATTAAATGATTGTCTTCATATTCCCGCGATTCGACAATGCTCGTCTAAACGTCACTGTCAATTCGCGAGTGTCAATCAAATCGACATCTCAACACATCTACGAGTGGCGCCACCGTCTAAACGATACCACATTTTCACTGTCTTCAAGTAAAGATCAACAACGAGACAAGCGCATTTGTTCTAAATATCAAACTTTCAATCGAACACAAATCATACTTATTTGCCACTATGACCCTGCACAGGAAACTTCTATACGTGTGCTATAATTTTATATTTCTGGCCCTACCAGGCGTGATACAAAGACAGATAGACACCAACGTTAGAGCAAAAGGTCCCTTTCCATCTTAAGGTATAGTAATACTAAAAATGACGCAAAAAGTTTGGATATTCATATACACCTTTATTCTTTGGAAAGTTATCTTCATAATCGCCTTTATTAATCTGAAAAACAGATTTTTTAATTTAATTTTGACAAGCAGATAAATTTCATAAACTATTATGAGTAATGAGATCATTTAATTAAAGCACGAAAATAACATATTATTATTATTCATTCGCATGGAAAATGTGGTTTTACAGATTTCCTAGCCGACAATTACGTAGACAGTGTTGATTTACCCAAAAGTTTTCCTGTAAAACAGTTTTAGAACTGGAATAATAAAGGTGATTGCGAGAATTCATAATGAGTTAAGTTCTCAAAGTTCAAGTATTTCGCGTGGCTGATCTGTACGGTGGTTACAGGGCGATTTAGTGTCGTGTTGTTGGAGTGACATGAAACGGTCTACTCTGATTTTGAATATTTTTCGCCTATTCCTTCATTATGTGCTAGAATGGAGATTATTATTTTATTTTCTCTCATCAAAAATCTCAAAAACTTACATTTTTTCTTACTACTAATACATAACGAATTACACACACATTCTTATTACTTATTTATTTACAGATTTCTTTTGTTGCTATATTAAGGTTACCTATTTTATTTACTAATTTTTAAATGCTTATTATATATCACTATCGTTTCTTGTTGAGACATTCTTTTTATTTATCTTATTAACAATTTTTACAGTGAAACCCAGGAAATCCTCGCTCTGATTTTTAATTAAATAATTACCTAGATTATAATAATGACAGTTGTGATTGACTTTTTTTGATTCATAAGAGGTATGTGAGTTGAATCAACAAATATAGGATCAACTATCTATGGGATTATAAAAATCTATAGGATTCATTTCACACTGGTGAGTTGCTTTGGTGCGTTGCGATTGGAGTTATCATTTTAGTCCAGGTATTTAAAAATTATTCAGATATTCTTTTATTTTACAAGGAATCAGTGAAAAATGACCCGTGCCCATTATGCTGGGCGTCTTCAAAAAAATTAAAATCTTATTAATCACAATAAAATATAGCCTATACTAAGAAATAATGTAGCTTTCTACTGGTGAAATAATTTTTATAAAAATAGCCTTTATTGCTGAAAGAAAATGTTTCAGTTAAATTAAATTTAATATATCCCTCCCTTAAGCTATTTGATGCCCATTTCTCCCTATATTTACAGGTTCTGGACTACAATGTCCCTGCTGTGTGTTTCGAATCGTCATCCCATATCTTGTATTGTCGACCTCTACACCCTTTTCCATCTCTTGGGTACCACTCTGCTATCTTATGTGTCTATTTATTTTTACGATCTCTCTATATATGTCCGGCCCAGTCCCATTTCAATTGTTTTATTATTATCCTTCAAGCGTTTTTGAACTTAGTTAATTTATTAAATGTCTCTAACTCTGACTGTTCTGTACTCTGCCACCATAGATAGTACTATATATTGTTACAACCTAGGCGCCGAAAAAAAACAAATTCCACCTGCATATCTGTAAAAAAACACATTTTATTACCTATCGGCATTTGAACTAATTGTAATTCTTTTATCATCGTCTTCTTTTGTTTACTTATTTATTGGCATACGTTTCTAGTATTGTGAAGAACAGCCTATTGTCTGTTGTACTCGTTTATGGCCGTTCGCAGGCTGCCTCATTAGCCAGGTGTTAGGATTATAAAGTACAAGATGATTCTAGGAAATTCGGTCCACGTTGCCGGGCGGGCCCATTGCATTTGTGCAGTAGAAAACGATGGTCTGGTTGAGGGAGGGGGCAGTCGAGCGAGAACCACGATCAAGGCGAGACGTGTGTACATTCGAGAATCTATTAGTGACAGACTTTGCGCGTTTTACTGAAGTACGACCTTCTGCATTACGTTTGGATTTGTTGTGTTCGGTTATATTTGTACCTGTGTTATACGTGTTTGTATAGTTCTAATAAACTCTATAATAATTCCAACGGCATTTTAATTCGAGTCTCGCAACTCGTAACAACATATAAAATGCCACCATGCAACTAATCATAGATAATTATATCGACTAGCTATGCGAATTGACCTCTTCATACACATATTTTTTACAATTCGGCAACTCTACAAATATTAGTGTTTCCGACATATGGGACATTAATTTACTGATTGATCTCGTATTGCAAAACACAAAATAACTTCTTTGTTGTGCCTTAGGGTTTAGCCGCAACGGCACATGACGCCGTGACGCCCCAAAGGCCCAGTAAGGTATGTATTAAACAGTAAGTATATTGCTTGTATAGTGTAAAAAATGAAAATCGGTCCACAATGGACGGAGAAATCGCGTAAAAAAGATTTAAAAAAAATACAGTCGAATTGAGAACCTTCTCCTTTTGATCTCGGTTAAAAATAAAGTCGCTTTCTGCGTCTGTCGGTGTATCCGCTAACTCCTTCTACACCACGCAATGGATTGTAAGCGGTTTTCATAATAGTTAGGTAACTTTTCTTATAAACTTTTAAGTTTATATATATAAAAAAAAACCTAATTAAGTTTTGATGTATGTAGATAATAAACAATATTTTGCTAAATCGCTGAAAAATTATTTTACATGGCTTACGTATACCTAATCTAACGAGATACTTAACAATCATGTTCTAGAGCATTTTATTCTAAATAAGGAAAATGGGCATTGGATACTTTTGATCCCGGAAAATGGGAAAGTTTGCGATATAAAATTAAGTAAATCTTCCGGGGGCCAATAACGCTTAGATAAACAAAGTACTAATGTGAAAGCTTGCTCGAATAAAAATCAAGGATTACGCACCAGGGTATGACCCGCGGCAAAAACACTAATTAAAAATAAAACAATATTGTTTTCCCTATTCCTTACCTGTACATTATGATATTGTTGTTGTGCGATGTGAATTTATCCTCTTGGAAGGAATTGTTTTCTCGTGAAGTGTGAATCATATGTGAATTGGGTAACGTAATGAGATTAAAGGCATTGTTACTGGTAGTATAAGGGCTCGCAAAGCTTTACAAATATAAGAACTGAGATTAATGCGAGTGTATTAGATTTAATTTCTTTGTCGTAACTAGCAGGGTTTCCCTTTTGTTAAGGAATAACTTAAATTGATTTTTATTAGATTTTTAATTACATAAGTTGGTTATTTAGGTATGTTATGTAATTTTAAAATTAAATATTAATAGTGTTACATACCGACAAAGACATGCACACCTGGTTTATTACCCTTCCCGCATTTGGAATTCTTTTGTTTACTTTGTGATTAAAATTTGAAATTAGGCAATAGCCTATTGTTTTCGACTTTGTTGGCCGTCCGCAGGAATAAATAACAATAATTGCAAATTTTTCTAAAAAATAAAAATCTAAAACCCGATTGCAGCACCGGTTTCATTCTGATCCCTGTTCCGTACTGTTTACGGGGTGAGAAGTGAAACCGGTAGAAGCCGGGCGTGAATAACTGATCGGGTGGTAACTGATCGTATTATCGACTGCCAAGATTAGAAAATTATTAAGGTATATTGCTATTGAAAAATAGGGGTTGGTGGTAGGTAAGTGAAAATTAACGGTGGTATGTATTTTTTAATATCGAATCATAAAAATATTGAAATATTTTTATATATACTAATAATTCATAATAAATAATGCGCCCTATAACTTTACCCCACTCCATATGATAAGTGTTAAAAGCAACTCAGGTAATTAGAAGTAAGAATTTTCCTATTGGTATTGGGACCCTTGGGTCTTGCTGTGACAGCACTACCTGCTACTTTCATCTGTGCAGAAACAGAGAAAGAATACAATTTCCTGCGGCCGGGCGGCCTGTCGTAAGTGGAGACTAAACAACCCACAGCCAGGTGGTAGGGTATTTGCCCGTCTGGATGGCTACCACCATACCACGCATAACAACCTTAAGTTGTGTTCCGGCATTAGTGGCCAGACTCCAGTCTCTTTTTAGAATGCAGCAGCACATTTGAAGCACCTTGGTGCTGCAAAGGTCTATTGGCCATGATAAACGCTTTCCATCAGGTGGGCCATCTGCCTATGTGCTGAAATCATACAATAAAAAAATACCTGGTAAATATGGTCGCACAAGAGTTATCGACTGTAAAACACAAAACGGAATATTTCAGCCTTCAGCAGCGGGTGTGGCGCGTTTGACCTCAGGAGTGTGTGCTCAGCACTACTGGTGGCGAGTGTTGGCGACGGAGAAACTATTTGGAAAATTATACTTTATCGTGTTTTGAATAATGACATTTAATTGTCTGTTGTAAGCTGAAAATTTTAGTATACGTATGTTATATGTATAGTATGCTATCGAAAATTGTTTTATTATTCCTCCTCGTCCGCTATAGTATAGTACAAAGTAGACCCTTCTACAGAGTTATTATTATAGGTTGTTTACGTTTTTGGAA
This sequence comes from Dendrolimus pini, assembly GCA_949752895.1. Lineage (NCBI taxonomy): Eukaryota > Metazoa > Arthropoda > Insecta > Lepidoptera > Lasiocampidae > Dendrolimus > Dendrolimus pini. The sequence goes on along the minus strand of OX457138.1, from coordinate 18,497,669 downwards.
ACTTCATTACAGTCGTGAATTAAGTTAAAGCTTAAATTTGTGCCAACATTTAGAAAGTAAGTAATAAACTACGCCTACATCTAGAGTCTATCATTGAGAGGACAAATTAGTTTTTTATGACTTGAGTAATTGAGTTTGTTACGTTCATACCTTTTTAGGGATCCGTAGCCATCAAATCGGAACCATTACAAAATAGTCATAACTATTCGGACAGACGGTTTCAAGGCGATTATCCGCAAAAAATCCGCTTCACTGATGCAGCGCTTGCGCGGGCAGCACCAACAGCCTTCTGAAGGCTATTGCGGCTAGATTTGACTTCCCCTTCCAAGAACATAGGCTTAAAATAAGTGGCTATAGGTTTAAGTTTAAGAATTGTGTAAAATATAATATTACTAAAATTATTTTATAAGATAGTTGTAACTAACACACTAACTAAATATGGACCCCGGTCCGAAATAAAGTTTGTATTATATTATTCGTCCATTCGTTCATCTCATTCTGTCTATGTATATATACATCAAACAGTTCATATATAGTCAAGGCGGGGAAGTCCGTCAGTGTGGAACTCTATACACCTCTCGGTATTTCCGTGTTTGAGGCGGACGGAGCCCGACATCGTATTAAGAATTTTTCTTCTTCAAATGCCTTGTCGTTGAAAATACTAAACATGAATCAGTGATATCGTAGCCAAATATGAACGGATACAGAAATCGGTTAGTTACGTAAAAGGACAAATATCTAGCCAAACCTCCTGCGTCAGATCCCGATTGAAGAGGTAGACTCAAAAATGCTGGTGAAATATCGTGAAAGATAACATGCGTACCTACGCTGTCAATACAAGACTTTTTTATTTTTTATTGCAAGAGTTCAGCAGACAGGCAGACGGCCCACTTGATGGAAAGCGGTTACCATCGCCTATGGACATTTGCAACACGAAAGGTACTACAACTGCGCTGCTGCTCTCTTAAGGGAGACTGGAATCTGGTCACTAATGCCGGAACACAACTCATGGTTATTATGGCGACATACTTTAGACCAGTTGTGGTAGCCATCCAGTCGGGCAAATACCCTACCACCTGGCTGTGGGTTGTTTTGTCGCCTATTACGACAGGCCGCCCGGCCGCAGGAAATTGTATTCTTTCTCCGTTCCTGCACAAGACGCCGAAGACCGCGCGAAGAGAAGAAAAAACAGGAAAGTGAACCCCTTAGCGAACAAACAAATTTAGTTCAGTTATTCTTTAAAACTACTGGGCTGGATAAGGTTGAAATCTAAGTGAGTTAACGAGAAAAAGCCAATTTTACATATAACCTAAAACTCGTACTGAAATTACCTTATAACATCTAAAAATCGTTCGCTTCCAAAGTCGTCATTTAATTCTGAAGCTATCATAGGATATCAACCTGTAGAGCGGAAATAATACTCTCAAAGAAAATTGTTCTGATCAAGATTCGTTGAACAAAGGAGGTCGTTTTCGCATATTCGTATAATGAACAAGACAAGTATCCAAATTAGTAGTATTATTGACATAATTATTACCAATACATAACATAGATGGTTCAGTTAACTATGGCATCCACACAAGAAAATAAAATTCTGTGTTGTTGGTGCTAAGATGCGTTTGACAGAGACTTTTACCATTGGCCTTGGTTTATATGTTCGTCACCTGCATGTATATAAAATACATAAATGCATATACATAATACGGATATTCTCCAAAGGCGACCGCTTTAGGTCCTTAGTTTTTGAGATATAAGATTATAAGAGATCGCTATAAGCGATAAGGCTGCCATTGTTCTAATGGAAATGTATATTAAATGTCTAGGTTTAAGTTATGATGAACAATAAAGAGTTTTCATTCATTCATATTTTCGATTAATAAGTTTAAATTTAGTTTATTTGTACAAAATTATACATTTTGTAAAAAACTCGAGCGACTTTATTTCACAAATATCTTTTAATATCAGATATACTGCTCGTTGTTCACATTGTACTAAACTGTTTGCACTTTGAGTTCACAAAAACAACATCTCTTACTTTAATCCCATTGTGAAATGTTACACAATTATAATGAGTTGGGAAGTAGCAACACTGTTCTTGACATATTGGAAAATAGCTTTTCTAAATATTGTAAATTATTTAAAATATTTTCTTTTCCAGTTAATGATACACTAGATTTTTATAATTTGATAGTAGCATATATATGTGTACGTGCTCGTAGGCGCTTATGTTTGTAAGTGTTTACATCTGTTCAGTTATGCGTTTTTTCTGTATGCATTTATGCATTTTTTAATTGCAATTCAGATTGTTATGTTACTAATTTAATATTATTATTTCTTTTGGTTGGCATTTGTAAATCAATATCAATCAGTAAATAAAAAATAAGTTTTGGGCTAGATGACAACACTAGGCGTTTATTTACCTTTACGGAAACCTTGATAGTCCATGGGATGACACGAACTTGGCTATTTTTGGGAAACAAACCACAATAAATAAAAATTGAATTTTAGACATGACAGGTAGTAATAGAATGATTCGCCTCTTACAAGTGAAAGACGTAAACAAGGAGGGGTATAGATTAGTGATAAAATTGATTAACGCCATGGAAGAAGAACAATACCTACTTTTATGTGTTCTCTTAATCATTTGTTCTACTTGTTGCCTACATATGTAAAGTTTATAGTAATTATTCACACGTAACATAATTTGTGGGGATTTTATGACTTTTAATACTACAAGTACAGCCTCTGATCAATCAAGGCGTGTTGGTCATGCTAATGTATGACAGAGAAGTATTGTGAGGTAATAAGTTGAATGACATGATAAGGAACAGTGTGATTAGGTGACGTTATGGATTGACAGAAGACCAAATAACAAGAGTTGAGAAATGAATGTTAATGCGATAGAGATGGTGGCGATAGACAACGATGTACTTACAACACTCAAATCGGAGCTATCTAAAGAATGGCCACCTATTCAACGTGTATGTATGAAGAGCTTAATGAAAATAGATGCAGCCAAACAGGTACATCAAGAACGTAGCAATTGGAAATCTGTCATCTCTGCCTACCCCTATGAGAAATAGATGTGATATAGGATGCGCTCGGTGTGATATATAGTAAGGAGTATTATATACCGATGACCAACTTTCTTCATGTTTAGAAATGAAAGCGTTTAGTGTTGATGGCTGACAAAAAAATACCGAACAACATGGCGTCTTCCAACTTCAAATTTAAGCTATGTAAGGTTGCTAATTTTGACCACGGGATGTTTTTTCAAAAAATACTTGCTATGTCGGTGTCGGGATTGCCCTAGTACCTACATATATTATAGTGCCAAAACTTTCTTGAAAAAATAACTGAGATACGCAATAAATGATGGATAGAGTTATAACAATATAGTAAATATAACAGATACCTCTTATTTAAACTTTATCCATCTAAGAATGGAGAAACAATGCTAATTCGTGCGGCCTGACGTAAGAGGCAACAAAACAAACCACAGCCAGCTCGTAGGTTTACTTGGATGACTACCACTTCTTATGTAGAACATGTCGCCATAACGACCTTTCTTTTGTTTCAGCATTAGCAACTAGTTACCAGTCCCTTAGAAGCCGGTAGAAAATTGATAGCACTCTTGTTGTTGGAAATGTTCACAGACGACGATACAAACTTTCCAGCAAGTGGGCCGTTAGCCTATCTGCTGTACTCTAGCAATCAAAAAACATTACCTGCAGCAGGATATAGTCCTTCCTCAGTAGTGACAGATGTAATGAGTGGTAAGTTCTGCATGGCACCAGCTCGAGCAGCATGGTAAGGATATTGGTTCAAAAACGGTTGTTTGACGTTCACGGCTTCTGCAGTTGGTACAAATGGCGTGAACATGTGAACCCTCCAGTCCTGAGAAACATACATTTCAATTCAAAAACTTTATTTGCATCAAAATGGTGACCTATGATGTAACCACAGGTCCAAAATAAGTACATACAAGTAGAACGCTACTCTCTTTCATTATGTAATTTTCACCAAAATCAATAATGCGATTTTAAAAATTAATATATTTATCAATAAAATAATAGTAAGAGTAGAGTAATTTTACGGATATATGATATTTTATCCAGACCGGTGGATGAGCCTACGGTGCAAACGTAAGCGTAGTAGAGGACGCACTCTAGCCTGATTAAATGACTTGAATCTATTTATAAACTGCGTAAGGTCACTGCTTGGGGCTGGATATATGTGGTGCAAACTAGGAAAGGTTAAGAGGAGGAGGAGGAACGGACGGGGAAGAAGGAGGCGTAAACTAACGACAAGATATTTTTGATTTTCATGATTCTGTAGCCAAATAGCAGAAACGATAGATGTTTGACAGTTTAACAGAACCGTTGACTGCATAAACTGTCAAGAGTGTAGCAAATTTTTATTTATAAAATAGCAGTCTTTATAATAAAAACTTATCACACCTATGCTGGATGGTCACATATTATCACACTAGCTAGATTGACAACCAATGTTTAGCCATGGCGCCTTCATCGGATCGTAGGAAAAAGGGAGGCTCTAGAAATGCTAATAAGACGTCGTGAAGTCTGACATACGTACTGATGGTCTTAAAACAGGGGATGCCAAAGATCGTACAAAGTGGAGAAGAAGTAGGAATGCGGACTCCAGGTTTCGAAGCGAAAACTCCGTACGCAACTGGGATTTAACCCTCGGATGATGATGATTATGAGTAAAATAAAAAAAACTTACAAACATCTCTATTTGAGCATTGACTATAACTTCAGCTGGTCTGTATTTGAGGCAATCTACCATCTCCCTGGAAGTTGTGGTTGGGCATCCGACTATTCCCGCTAAGGATTTGGCCTTCTGTGCCGGTTTGGTTGCGTGAGTCCACGAGGCGAACGCTGAACCACTGAACGCGATTCCTCGGTTGAAAGTACCTGGAATATTATTATGAGAATGTATAAGTAACGCTGTTGAATTCTCACAATTTGTATTGATGTGGGTAGTTTTATAAGTGCAGCTGGATTTTGTTTTTCGCCGCCATCGCGTGGTGGCGAAAGCAGTCTCCAACGCACGTGAGATCAGTTTGGACGTTCAGTTTTCTCCGTGCTTAGACTAACTAAACGTTTCACATCCCATTCTTAAATTCATCATTGAACTCTAATAACAGGCCTTGCTGTTGGTGTGAATGTTTGCCATAAATCGAAGATCTAAAATGTCACCCGAAGACTTGCGCCGTGTACTCTCAGGATCTGTTCTAGCTGTCCCATTGAAGGTGCATTCAAGGTTAGTGTTCTTTATTATCCCTTAAAAAAGTAGTGATAGCATAATGCTATCCTGGCCGGAACGTATGCACCACTTAGGCAGTTTTCTGACCTACTGTGCATATTGTTACAATTATCACGTGCTAATAACGGTGAAGGAAATCATCGTGATGCAACCTACACATCGAGATAACCGATGTGCCAAACCTGCCAAGCTGCCTTGTGCAAGTGTGGCGGGTATACTGTCTGCTCCCATATAGTAGGAGGCCCGAGCCCAGCAGCGGGACATTTATGGGCTGTTATTATTACTACCCCACTGGTTTCTGTGCAGGATTTGGCATAATTCTATTCCTATATATCCCCAAAGTAATATCCCAGTCCACTATAGCAAATTACTCGAACCAGCTACCAGCTGTTGCAGCGTCCGCAAACGCGGGTATTATGATGGGGATGCGCGGGATGGATGTATGAAATTGAAGCAATTCGATTGAAAGGCATAGAACTGCCGCAAAAGGGTGCAAACGAAAATTACTTTTTATTGGTATTTATTAATCAAAAATTAACCAAAAAAAAACCCATAAATCTTCATGAGATGAGACGCGTAATTCTTCTATAGTAATTTTAAGCTAAGAAAAAAAATATCAAATTTCCTCCAAATTATTAACATGAAACCATATTCCTCCTTCACTTTTTTTTCAAAACAAGATATAAAATCTACATCTTTATGATAGAGAAATAAACTATATGTTTTTAAAGAACTTTATTTTATTAACAATAAAATAATAATGCAAATGAAAATTACTGCGTCTATGTTATCCCCGCTATCGGTAAATCCTCAAGGATGGTGGCCTTGCTATAAGCCTTAAGGAGTTATGGGGCTATTGTTACAATTTCAAAACGCAACTTCGAGACTCGAACCTGATACACTCAAAACTATATGGGATACGCTTGTGCTATGAATAAACAACAACTTGGAACCGATCCTATACACTCAGACCACAGTAAACAACAGAAAGTGAATTTACTCCACTGGAAATATAAAAACGAAAAGTTTTCGTTTCAATAAACTAAGTATTAAACTACGTTAAGATATTAATTAAGTTACTTTAAGCTTAAGCTGGGCACTGTCCCGCCCTGAAAAGGGTTAACGTCAGATAGGCGGCCGGTTGTAAAACAAAGCAATATCTGTAGGAATGAAGGTTAATTTGATAAGTCAACTTTGCTCAAGATTAAAGCATTTTCCGTTTTTTACAGTGGATTTATAATAATATGAATTATGATTGCAAGTGCAGCTAGGTGGATAACAACATAAGTGATAATTTCATTTCGGCGCCCCCGTGCCCTAGTGGTCCGTTTGGCGCGACGTGACGTACGAGATGAACTTCTACAAAAGGCTCGTTCCCGACGTACTTCTGACCCGGGAGATACTTATTATAATGATCTTTCTGTAAAATCCCGGCGCTTCTTTATAAATGAACGTCTAACTAAATTCAACAGAGAATTATTTTGGTTGGCGCGTGAGGTGGGGCGCAAGAATAACTGGCAGTTTTTTTGGACCAGGCGTGGCCGCATCTTTGCCCGACGCAAGCCAGGCGACTCTGTTATTAGGGTTAGAGTTAAAAATGACATTGAAAACATAGGTCCTATTTCAGATACTATATAATATTTTCTTCCTTACTTTAATTTTGTTAATTTTAATATACAATACAAATATTACTGCATATATAATATAATTATTTCAATTATTTATTTACATATACGTTATAGCATAAATATGTTTTACTAACTTCCTAGTCCATGATCAGCAATATATGCCTATAAAAATACATACATACATTAACTAAGCTATATATTATATAGATATATATTGTACTATACTAATTGCTATTACAGTTAAAAGGTAATCTGTACTGTTCTTATATTTTTAATCAGTTATGTGATATATATAGTTATATACATATTTCATATCACACTGTATATATAAAAAAGTGTGTATCTCGGGACGCCCGACAGAAGTGATATCAAATCTAATAAATCTAAGTAGAACTATTTATTAAATTGTTAAATAGTTCAACATAGATTGTTGTAGAGAAAATCTTAGCTTATTTATGTATATTAATATGATAATGTAAGGAAGGTTATTTATTATTATAAAGTATATTTTATTCTTAGTTACAATTCTTAATATGTACATTAGAATTTTGTGATGTACATTATTAGTATCATTATTTAATCTAATTGCCGAAATACGGCTAGCGGCCAAGAGTGAGAGAGGAGAAGCCTGCCTACCGCTGCCGTATGCGTGAGAGAAAGGGAACCCAGAAAGACTGGCGCCGTAACGCGTTACGTAACGAAGCGGTTTACCCTCCCATAAGAAGTTAGCACTTCAAAAAATTTTCATTAGCTTTGCACGGTTTGTGTATCTAGCCAAAATCAGGTGTTCATGAATACACTTACTATGTAATCTGGGATTATAAATATAATCATATATGTTGTGCCTATTAGATATGTATGTATAATTATTTATGTATACATGTATTTAGGTATTTAAAAACTATTGTGTGTACTAGAGTATTTTATTTTATTATTACCATATATACCATTTCCTTATTCATTTATGTTACTATTTAATATATGTATATAATGTTCTTCTTATTTTTAGTAATAAATACAAATGTATATCTAATACTAATAAGTAACAGACTATATTTCTTATCAGGGTCTCAATATAATGTCTATAGTCGTAGAAAGAGGTAGGCACTGAAAATCAGTGCTGCGTCGAATTAACTTTCGGCCCAGCAATATACTGAGTGTCAGCCTCATTTGTCCAATTGCGGCATACGACTTTTAAAATATAATAATGTTCTATTAACCTTATATATTGTATGTGTGTGACGCTGTTGACAAATAAACGTTTCTTTCTTTCTTTCTTTCTATATTTATTACTTATTCGAGATTTTGACATATTTTTTTCTGTCAGAGTTATATGATCGTACAACATGAGCTTTTGCTTATTTATTGAGTTGTGAATAAAAATTGAATTACACAGTTTAGTTGAACTGTGTTATTCAACTTTTATTCAATTTCGTTACAAGTAACTGAAATCAATTTCGTTAAAAGGCACAAACATGAAAGGATACAATTATATTAAATGAAAAAGGTTGACTTGATTTTAGTTTAGGTACATGATTCAGCCAAATTAAAAGATAGGTGTGAATCATGTAATATTAGCATAAAACAGATTATCAAGTTACCTACTCAAGGAGATTCCAGGGTGTGGTTAAAAAACAGCGTCAGACCCTTATGTCTGGGATTTGCTGAACTGCACCCATTTGGTACCATCGCGAGACATATTGTTTGTCACGTACTATTTATTTTAATATATTAAATTGTTTGCCAATCTAATATCTCGCAATGAATACAAATAAATGGTTTTTCTTTTTTCTTCTTTCTATTAAAGGAGAATTGAATTAAAGAGATGTTAATGTTAATGATAGAACTAGCTGTAGCCGCCATTTTCTTCGTGTGGTACTTGGACTTTATATTCAAATCTACAGAATCCTGTTTCTTTCAAGATATCTAAATCGAACATACGAAAAGCTTTAAGATGATACTCCTTGAGGCCACTTGATTTCTTTTTTTTTTTTTTTATTCAATCTTTAAATTATGCAAAATCTTTAACAATTAATTTTAATTTATGAACATATTTCATTCGTCAAATATATTATCATACAAATTTTAGACTTGTAACAATTAAAAGCAGTGCAGGATTATAAAACGAGACGAGATAGAAAGCATATTTTGGCATACAAATGTTGTAAATAAATTGTATGTAAATTTTATTTTTAATAAAATGTTAATTATGTATTTTGTCTGGTTTTACGAACGCAAAAACAATTAACTACGCACGTGTTATTTAGGATGTTATTCAGCGGGGCCTGATACATTACATTACTACGTTATACCAGTGAAAATATTTACATATTTACTTTGCAAAGAACAATAGACGTGTACTGAAAACAATGCTGTTACGATAAACTTCATGTTTTATTTTGATAACTTAGTTTGACGAGAATGAGTAGTCTAGTTTACTTTGGCCTCTCTTGTGTAATAAAAGCATGATATCAAAGCTCAGAGTTTATTAGTTTTTAAATAAAAGCGTTCTTTGTTTTTGTGTAGTGTTTTATTCAAACATACATATCTGCCCTTATTCCTACATAAATAAACTAGTAAAATTACATTAAAAGTAATATATTCGAAGTACAAGACTGCCTTGATGCATAGATATATATTTGGTACTGACGTATTAGTATTTAATAAGATGTTTAAAAACTCAGGGCCCATTTTTCAATCACCAGATAAAACTTAAACATAGATTAAAGTATAACACGGAAAAATTAAAAATGTGAGTTGCATGAAGAAAACAGTTAAATGGTTTCACTTTTAAATTCGCTTAGGTTATAATTTATTGAACTGATAAATTTTATTTGCTGATTGAAAAATCGGGTTTTAGTTAACGGAAGCCACATCTAAATGTAGATATTAAAATTAAATAATAACACAAAATTTTATGTAGTAAAATTAAATTCCCGAATTTAGCAGACAGGCAGACGGCCCACCTGATGGAAAACAATTACCATCGCTTATAAATATTTGCAACACTAAAGGTGTTGCTGCTCTCTTAAGAGTCTCCCTTACCTGGAACCTGGCCAGTAATACCGGAACACAAGTTAAGGTTGTCATGGCGGCATACTCTAGACTAGGGGTGGTAGCCATCCAGACGGGCAAATACCGCCCGGCCGCAAGAAATTGTATTCTTTCTCCGTTCCGGCACGGATGGAATGAAAAATATTTTAAGGATAGTATTTTATTCAAAATTGTATCTCCTAAAATAAAATAAAGTGTATGTAATATTGAATTTTAATGTTTTCATATTAATATAAACAGTTAATGTATTTATTTATTCTCAAAAAAATTATATTAAAAAAATATATATACTTTTTTCATAAAAAAATAGATAACATTATTATTTTATAAAAATACATGAAAAATAAAATACATATTCAATAAAAAAATATAAAATAATTATATATAATTAATATCAGCTCAGCTGAGATGAGAATATTGAGATGGATGTGTGGTGTTACAAGAATGGATAAGGTGAGAAATGAGTACATAAGGGGATCTTTGAAAGGTGCACCTGTTAGTGAAAAATTGAGAGAAGGAAGATTAAGTAGGTATGGGCATATTATGAGGAGGGGTTAAAGTCACGTGACAATAACAATGATACACTACAAGATGGACGGATAGAAATGTAAAAGTAGATCTAAAAAAAAGATGGATGGATTGTGTGATATGATAATATGTGGTGTGACAGAAGATATATCACAGAAAAGAAGCGTGTGGAAGGAAAAGACATATTGTGCCGACCCCAATTGATTGAGATATGGTGAAAGAAAGAGAATGTTTTCACATTAATTTTGGTATAAACGGAACTTTATACAATCGTTATGACCGTCTGTCTGTCCATGTATGTCATGGCTACTTTGCTCACAGACTTGGAAGAAATATCTATTTTAATATAGTAGCTACATTTATTTAAAAATAAAAAAGAGCTGATGTTTATTACTAATAATTGTTAATCTCTACTGTGTAATTGATACGCTTAATGGTTTAGCGATATCACCAAGGTCTACCGGCGCCGCGTCGTGATGTGGTCAAGTCCTAACAGACCGGCCACAACCTTGGGTTCAGTGACAGGTCACGGGACGAGCGATACGACAGAGATTGGCGAGACACTGCGATCGAATGCAACGACTTGTAGCAAATTGTATAATAGTCCCAGACTTACGTGATTTTAGGAAAGTTGAAATTTTTAGGATCGGTAGTTCAACATAGACTTGGAAAGGAATGGATACTCGCTAAGCTAAAAGCGGGGTCGTTTTTCAGGTACCAGGTATCAAAGGTGGAAAAAACGTCAAGGTAGTATAATGACTGGTCATTATATATAATAGCAAAATTGACTAGACAATGTGATAAATTAATCACTTTATCCGGATATTATTCATAATAGCGGATCAAAGTATAAAATTAAATATTTTATTATTGTAGTCTTTAAAGAGTGATACCAAATACTTGTATTGATCTCTGTTTTTTAAAATTTTGTTTTATGGCTAGTTAGCTTTAAATTTACATACATACATACACATGTATGTATGTATGTTATTTTAATTCTTAGGCAAATTGCAGTTCCGTGCAGGAACGGAGAAATAATACAAATTCCTGCGGCCGGGCGGCCTGTCGTAAGAGGCGACAAAACAACCCTCAGCCAGGTGGTAAGGCATTTGCACGACTACCACCCCTGGTCTAAAGTATGTCGCCATAACAACGTTGAGTTGTGTTCCGGCATTAGTGACCAGGGTCCAGTCTCCCTTAAGAGAGCAGCAGCGCATTTGTAGCACCTTTGGTGTTGCAAATGTCCATAGGCGATGGTAACCGCTTTCCATCAACTGGGCCGTCCGCCGATCTGCTGATCTCCTGCAATAAAAAAAAATTGAGATATAATTCTGGGTGCGGTATAGATATACGGCACATTTATTTATTACTTGAGATATGAAATTAATTTTGGATGGTTATAAAAAAATATAACCTATATTAAAAAAGTTCGAATTTGTACATAATAAATAAATGTCCTGTGTATCTATACCCCACCCATAATTTTATAGTCTTTACCTATACTTACTTGTTTTATTACATTATCCAAGTCTTCGAAGATATTATAAAATTGCTAGTTAATTCTGTGTCAATTATCACTTTATCTAAATTTAGTAGACATTATAAATAATGACTAATATATATAATATCCGGATTTATTACTTTGGCTGTAACATATCGAGCCCTTACCGCCATTTTATCGTAAGCGACAAAAAACAAATTTTACAGGAGAAGGTTTTTTTTAAATAATTTTACAGATAAAAGTGCTATTAAATTGAATTTTAAAATATAGTGACGATTTTTAAATTCTTACGTGTAACAGTTCAAATTTATGAAAAAATATTTGATTTTAAGGCTTTTTGGGCGCTTACAATATTTTTGCTGTCTCAATCTAACGACGTTTTAAGCTTTTGGGCGTTTGAGTTGACCCTTGCGATAAAAAATATCAGTTAGAAGTTTTAACGTAAACGACAATTAGTACCATTAACTTTGGATAAATAAATAAATTTAGATGGGTAAAATTAATATTTTGGTAAATAAAAAAGAAATTAAGAATATATAATATAATTATATAAATATAATTATATGTATTATACAGTTTAAAAGAGATGACAATGACAATGTCACACAAATAGTAAATGTAATAGTAAGCTAAAATGTTTGTAAACCTAGGGTGTATGTTTACAAGAGATGGAAACCACAAGAGTGATATTAAAGGGAAAGTAATATCAGGAGTGAATGGAACGCTTAACTCTTTTATGAGAAGATATCTGGCTGAAGATAAAGGCACGCCTGGCTGTCCATTAAGGTGTGTTGTTAGTACCAACGCTAATTTCTGGCAGTCAAAGTTTGTTATGGCAGAAGAAGCATGAAAGTAGAATAAACGAAGTTGAAACGAGATCTTTGTGACGTATATGTAAGGTTAATTTGATTGATAGGATAAGAAATAGTGTGATAGGTGAGTATTGTGGATTGAAAGAGAATGTAGTGACAAGAGTTCAATAATTCGAACTAAAATTATGATGTGCATGCGACTCCAAACTAATTCTCTTTGTCACTGTCATCTGCATCCGTTTCGGGCAAAACATCAGCAACTGCTCCGTCATTCTTCACGTTTAAATATTCTTTATGGTATCTGTTTGGAATAATATTTTTAGTACACAGATCAAATAGATCTTTATATTTTGCTGCGGAAATTGTTAGTTCCTCATGGTATAATTGTGCTGGTCCATTAGCGATAGTTGCTTTATTTGCTCTCGATCTGATAATCAGTCCATATTCAACTCTTGTTTGTTGCTATCTTCAAAGAAACCGCATTGGAGTGTAATTACTGGATTACCGTTTTGAAAATACACCATTATTAAAGAATTAAAAGCTATTTTGAACTTCGCCGGTAATAAAGCTTGGGAGAAAGACTTCCAATGCATAAAATCAGTGTAATTTAAAACATTTACAAAATAGCCTGTTGGATTTGATCTTCAATTTGTAATCATAGTTGGCCACTCAGAAGGAGCCCACACTGTTACGACAATAATAAGATGGCACAGTAGGCAACATCTCAATGAAAGATTTTAAATGACACAGTTTTTCTGAACTGGATTTGTTGTAAGGAAGAAATTTCTTTTTGTCTTTTTGAGTATTCAGTGTAGTATTTGCATTTTCAAACGTTTACTTTAAAGTCATTTGGGATATATTAAGAGTCTTAAGTAAAAATTGTTGACAAATTTTAATAGTTTGATCTTTAAAGCTTATAAAATAATTGTATGATATTTTGCGAATGTCACTGGTTGCTCGCTTTCTACCAATTGGTTTTGCCCTTGTACATGAAAGTAGAGTCTTTTTGTCTTTTATCAGATCCTATTCCCCAATAGTTTTCAAAAATAATCCACCAACCAGCCTCACTAAATTTATCAGTACATGAATTGCCGCATCTTTTGTTCAAACACGGATTAGGTTGTACAGATTTCCCAACAGCAGCTTGGCGATTTTTCTTCTTCAAAAGTCTTTTCGGTAAAAGGTTTTTTCTTCCGTACCCTCTTTTTCCAACACTAGTTTCTTCTTCGACTTGTCGAGCTGTATCACTTGACGGCGATGGTACCCATGAATTCTCAGAATCAATATAAGAAAATTTAAGAGACGCCGTGGGTATGTTAACTTCTGGTTGGCCAGACTATGAACTGGTACTTGGTTGTGGTTAGGTTTCATTTTGAGTACATCGAAAAGTAGAAAGAGTTTGATTAACAGAAGTAATTTTATTATAAACAAATTTGTTTTCATCTGATTTTTTACTATAGTTGTAGTCTAAATCCATTAGGGTGTAGGAATTCTCACTATTAAAATCACTGTAATCAACAAGACATTTTCTTGTAACTAAAGTCGAATCATCTTGCTTGGGACTATGACCTGATATTAAAGTGGATTCAGCTGTATACTACGACGTCATTCCTCAGGTAATTATTTTTTAAGACTAAAAATTTAAATTATAGGGCAAAGAGATAGGTACTGCATCACACTTTTCACTGGAATGAACTTGTCGCAACACGTTTTTTGGGACTTTGTTTATAGTAAACGACGTAATTATAATGTACTCTGTCGGTTACGATAACAAGTAGGGTTACTTACGCTAGAATTCATAGATAATTATTACACTTACAATAAATCATTATTGTGTTGGTTACTCTAAAATATGAAAAACGGTTGTGCTAACGATAAACTTAGCATTTGCTATAACTTCTGATTGAAGTTATTTTGGCGGGAAATCTCATTGTGCCCTTATCCTGTATAGTATAAAATGTCGTTTGCGATAAAAAAAGCTATTTTGGTAAAAATGTCGCTTACGATAAAATGGCGGTAAGGGCTCGATATATACTAGCTGTCCCGCCAGACGTCATCCTGCCCGGAAAAGCTTCAATCGATATGCCGACAGCAGCGCTACGTACCGGGTCCAATTGTGAACTAACTCAGAAACCTTCTCTGGCTCATGTACAACAACTTTGCTAAAGATCATCACATGATCGAATGTATAGTTTACGATTCTATAAAGAACATACAGACAAACATTCATTTTTATATATAAGAAGAAGATAAGTATAATATTTAAAATAATTTTCAATGAGCCAGACCAATCTAATGGGCCAAACATCCTCCCAGACTCGTTAAGAGTTCCGCTGTGCGAGAAACTGGGATCTCATTCAACAAGTTTAGCTCTCATTCATAGCGGCAAGGGCGTGGCCGGGCTGTAAGTTTTCCACTGGATTAGGGAACAAATAAACCTCAATAAAATATTCCAGTCGCTTTGTTATATTGGATCCGGCCAACTCTTTATGTAAGGGAGGCCAGGCGCCTTTGTTTTCGGAGCTACAAAGAGAACACCTGTAGTCGACACGTAAAGGAACGTTATAAACTGAAAACGTTTTCACAAAAAATAAATTGTATAACCGTCGAAACGTTCTAGAGATGAATTTTAATGAATCCTACTATCATGGCAGAAAATATTAAAGTGCGAGCATTTAGTAAACAAATTTTAAAAAAAATTGTGAAGCAATGTTTGTGGGAGAAGGCTTAAATACAACAAAAGATTTTTAGTCGACCGCATTAAATGAGAATAAGGCGAGCGCTTCCAAGCCACTAATTATTCATTAAACATTTGTTAGTTCAAAATATACAAAACAGGACGACGAATTTATGTACATAATAATTATAAAATAAAGGTATGTTGTTGGGAAGTTTGTTGCGCCTTTATTTAAATAAAATATAAACAGAAAATTTAAACATTTTTCTGATTTAATAAAACTACGTTTTAACAGTTTTAAGCACGGTAATTTATTTGATTTTGGTTACTCCTATATTAATAATAATAATAATTCTTTATTTACTCTCACACTAACAATAATTAAATTAGTAACAATTTTTGTTATAAACTGAAATGGTGAGAGCCTGGTGTCAGTAAAAGGAATAAACCTGTGTGACTGATCACCAGCCTCTTTCTCCCCACAAAAACCAGCTAAGCATATTGTGCAATATTGTGTATTGACTGTTGTTATGTGTGACTGTGTGAGTATGTTATCGTGTATAATAGATGTAGAATAATAATAAGTGTTAATAGAATAAGAGTTACATATAAATTAAATTAGATCAGCCTACATAAGATAATGAGATACTACTAAATTTTAAAATGTAATAATGTGTATATAATATAGTTATAGCAGATTTTAATGTATTAAATTAAATAACAAATAAGTAGTAATGTTAGGAAACTATATTTAATAATAATAATAAAATAATAATAAAATGATTTATTTGCCTCAAAATAAGCTAAGCTACAATCTTAAATACAAAATGAAGACATTACAATTAGCAGACTTATTTAGGTAACTAAGACTAACAATGCGTCAGTGGAGTCATAATCGAGATTTAAAAGCCACTCAGTCAGTGTTTTCTTACATTTAGCTTTAGTTAAGGAGTAAATATCAATTTGCTTATTGATTTTGTTGTATAAATAAGTGCCTAAAAAGTAACAGTAATATTATATTCTTTCTACATACAACGAACACAAACCAATTTGATTGATAATTTCTTTTATTTTTCCTTCCACCCATTTTATAATATTATATATATATAAAATTGAGAGCTAGCCATGTTTGCTGAAGGGTTTCTTGCGCCGCTTCTTCTCTTCAAGCCATAACATGTTGTGAAGCGGTGGTAAATTAGACTAGGCTCCCATAGAGTAAATAATAACCATAAACAAAATTAAAACCAAATAATTAAAATGAACATGTTGGCGGTAGGCTAAATAAAACTTTAACAATACCACTGAAAAGTGGCCGAAACATCGGAATAACCAAAATCAAATAAATTACCACGCTTAACCGTTATAACGTAGTTTTATTATGTATACAAGTCGCGAAAACGTAGATAGTATTAGAATTTTTGATATATTTCTCGGTCATTTCTCATAGTTATAATATTTATAATATTGCAACCGCACAATAAGTAATGACTTTGTTATGATAAACAATATTGCTCTAGCTATGGAGGTTAATAACCACTTATCAACACAACAGAAGGCACAAAACTCATACAAGGTAAGTTTTGATCAATTTCAAAACTTTTAACAGAAATAAAACCTAAACCGTTGTGAGCGTTGTGTGATCGAAAATAATTACGTCATTTGTGACTTTTCGCCATGACCATAACAACCGCGGTCGCCTTGTGGAACGGCTAACGGAGCATTTTGGGCGTTGTGAGCTACTAATGAAACGCGCTGTTAGTCAATTGTAACGGCGAGGCGGCATCAAAAAATAAACAACACAATGGAAGCGTCATATTTTGGCTACGTTTCACATGAGGCTCACAACGACCACGTTCACGACCGCGATTTTTGCCGTTCCACTTGATTGTGAGCGTCAGGAAACTTAAATGGAACGGATTATTAGACCCACCTCTTGACATGGGTCGTTGTGAGCACTGTGTGAGCGAAAATTGTGACGTCATTAGTGACGTTTTCGCGGTGACCATAAGGAATGTGGTCTCTATGTGGAACGGCTAAAGTAGAATTTTGGGCGTTGTGAGGTACAGGATTTTTTTAATCCGTCAGTAATTTTTTTACATGATATTTTAACAGACAAATAAACTGAAAGACGAAAAATTCCGAAAGTTGCATTTAAGAAGTATACTGATCAACAGTGTTTCATTATTCTGGCATAGATTTCATGTATTCTAAAATAACCAAAAGTGTTCTTACCCCTAGATAGTGGTGATAAGTAATGATGATGCACACTCGCGCCACCAGCTGAACAACCAGTCAACGTGATGCTGTCAGGATTACCACCAAACATCAGGATGTTATTCTTAACCCAGTGGAGTGCCATCGACTGGTCCTTGAGCCCGAAGTTGCCTGGTGATACTTCATCGCCAGTACTGAGGAAGCCTAAGTGAAAGATACAAAACATTAAATCTCAAAATGGCAGTACATTTTCATTTTGAAATTGTAAGGTACTAAAACTAAAACTCCATCTGATTTGGCGGTGTAAAGGATTCTGAAATTCAAATCATAATATCAGAACCAACCAAGTTCCAATAACTACAATTGTAAGTTGGAACAATCCAACAAAATATTTTAAGTTTGGTAGAAAATTTTATTTTAGGGCAACGGATTACCCTTGCCATACAACGTGGCAATGGGGCCAGCATTTTGGGAACGCTCACCGACAGCGATCTGGACTACATCTTTTACTTACATGTTTTTAATAGTATTTAATTTTCAAGTTTTTTTGTAGTGTAGCTTAATTGTTGAAGATGGTTTAGTCTACAATTTAGTTAGTTTTAGTAACACAAATTACATAATTATGATCTCTGAGACAGGTAGAAAAATAATTCATTAACTATTGAGAAAGAAAAATTGACGTCAAATCTGGCGGGTACATCCGTCGCTACGCACACTCGCACAGTTGGGAGCTCGGATCTACCCGCCCCTTGCCCGATCCGCTCGATTTGACCACGGGCAGCGGGCAGGCGCCCGGCGTGCAAATCCGTGTCCGTTCTCACCATACACGCACGGATCTGTCCGCCAGGCACGTCTGTCAGACAGATCCGGGCGGGCAGATCTGTGCGTGTATGGTTAGTTATTGTGTGTCTGGATGTGCGGAGTTATATACGTAGCTATATGGAGGGAGTAATCTCAAACTCAATACAGTAAGCGCAAAATGTGAATAAACTTTTTACCCAAAACGAAAAATTGTGAAATAAATTTCGTAATACGCCAAGCCGTGTAAGAATGGGTAGGAACACTTTTATTATTCGCTGCCTTAAGCGGATTCAAAAATTTCACATTTTATTTGAAACAACAACAATGGTATAGTTTCCCCTTGGAAAAAATAGAAATGTTATAGCATCATCGTGTTCGTCTAAGCGAAAGAACAATGCTGGTCTTATGACCTGTATATTCCTGAGCTGATCTTAGTCCAATTTAAGATGTGTTTGATAAGGTATTTAGTAGGAAGATAATATAAGCCCTTACCTAGTGGTCCAAGACGATAGTTTAGTGTAACGACTACCATGTCCCAATCCATAACGTTCGAGGGGTCGTAAACTCCGCCCTGTCCGTACATGAACGCTCCGCCATGAATGAAGACCAACACCGGTAGATTGGCGGCTGGAGTCAGCATGGGCGTGTACACATTCAAGAATAGACAGTTTTCGCTTCCTGTAAAAATGTTAATAATTTCAAACGTCATTCATTTTTCAAGCCTCTGTGTGACAGTAACCAGCGTAGACACGTTGGCCGCAATAGCCGTATACCATTTACCAAACATGTCTAGATTAGTCGACTCCGCCGCGCAAACATCTAATGGCCCGTTACTAAATCCTACCAACCGTTCATTTAGTAATTAGTATGTATAGTGTATAGTATGTCTTTTGCTTGTTACAAATCCAATAATTATTTGAAAAGTAATTGTAATACAACTTCTATATGTATCAAAAAAAGAGGCTGAGATAATATCTATATATTAATACGTGGAGCAAAAACTTTGTACCCATTTTTACGAAAATTGCGCGGACGGAGGAGTATGAAATTTCGCACACTTATATTTTATATATAGAACAAGCGACGAATGCTAATATTTTTTTGAAATTATGCTTAAAAAATACATTAAACCAATAAACCAGATAATCACACATACTACCATGTATTTGACTCACACAAGGATGTAAACTTTTTTATTTATTGTTCAAGTAACAAATTAACAGTGTAGCCTTGGCGAAATCTGTTATTATAGAAGTAAAGTTATGGCCGAATTTCGAGCACGGGCGACCACTAGTATAAATAATGTTACATACCGACAAAGAAATACACACACCTGCGTTTTGCCTGTTGCAAAACGCAGTTTATTGCCTTCTTTGATTTAAGAATTCTTTTGTTTATTTTGTGTTTAGAATTAGTAATTAAAAAAACATGCTATTATTATTGAACTTGTTTTATGGCCGTCATTAGTATCGAACTACTCCTTGTTGTTATTACATTGCGTAGAAGCTGTACGGATTAACTTGGTGAACGCGGTCCTTTGTTCTATTATACAGTTTAGTATAAAACAATGCCCGAACAGAGGGGTGGGGCAGTCAAGCGACGATTACAATACGAATAAGACGTACGATTCGATGAGCGATATAGTGACTGACTTTGCGCGTGTTATTAAATCGTACAGTTTGTACTGGCTGTGTCCAGTCATATTTGTGCCTGTTTTATACGTGTTTGTACAGTTCTAATAAATTCTGTAGTAATTCCAACGGCATTTTAATTCGAGTCCTGTGTAGCTCATAACAATAATTATGATGAAAAAATATTTTTTAGCTAGACGTGTTGCTATGGAGTTTCTTGCCACTTCTTCTCTTTTGAACAGCGATAATACATTGCGAAGCGGTGTACATAGGAAGTAGATTTAAATGATTCTAAGGCTGGTGTGCATCGTCATTTCACCGACGGTAAAAATAAAATAATCGCAAAAACTACTGCGTAGCGATTAATTTATTTTAACAGTTGTTTATATGTCTATGCTCACAACCCTAAGTAAGCTTTTATCTGTTAAATAAATAGGAAAGTTTATCATTAAAGCTTTCAAAGGATTAAAGTAACCCATTACTTTATAAATATCGCACGGCGTAACCCAGGGATAATCTCAGCAATTAGATGTGCAAACAAAGCTTTAAAATGAAAATATGCAAAAAGCTTCAAGTTCCAAATTGGTTTTATTAAAATGGACATATTAAATTTTCTACTTGATATTTGCTTTTAAAATTGAATTATATTTATGTCATCAAAACTCTTAACTTTTTTATTGAAGAACTTAATATAAAGAATTCGTTCGGGTTGCTTTCAAAGCCTCAGGTACACTAGGGGACAAAATGTCTCCCAACATAACTCACAACGCTCGATCTACGTGACGCTTGAACGATGCGCAGTGTACCGTAACACGTTGCTCCATTTGCCCCCTAGTGTATCTGAGGCTTCTTTTAATAGTTCTTAATGAAAAGGTAGTCCTGTTTTTATGTTAGATTGTATCGAAACTGGTAAACGGATCATCTGCAACACTAACGGAGCTGATGCGTTGCCTACCTCGTTGAGACTTAAATATTTTTATCTGTTTACGCCCTTTTTCAAGAGCCAGGGATATTATTCCATAGTTTGCTCACGTATGGCATGAAGGAGAGTGCGCCACGTACACAACGTCTTCCAGGTATCGAGGAAGTGTGGATGAACCCCCAATCGCTGTCGAGTGGTGCGATGACAAAATGGTGACGGAGGTACTAAATCAAATAGCTCATCAGGACAGTGCCCGTCGTAGAGACGGTAGAACACGCTTAGAGCGCCTATGTCTCTTCTAAGATTTAAAGATTCTAAACCGTCTGTGAGGTCGGAATTGTCGACAATCCGGACCGCTCGGTGCTGCAATGAGTAAAGTGGGAGCAGCTGGTACTGAAGTGCCCCAATATAGGGTTGGCAGCAGTACTCCACATAGAGACGGAAGAACGAATGTGTGTCTGGAGTGATGTTGGCACATACGATAGGTCTGGCTGCTTACAGAAGGTATTGAAATAGTTCCCTAAGTATAATTCAATTATTTTTTGGGACCTTTAAAGGATCTGGAAAAAGTTACTGCCAACGAGTTGTGTCTGGGAGTATTAATTATAATTATTAACTTTTACAATAGTTAGAGGAATGTGAGTTGAGTTTTGCCTACATTTAGCATCTGGTGTTTAAAAATAGGCCGTCAGCCCAAGCTAGCAGGTACGCAGACACTGAAAGTACACACGAGCACTACTTTATCCTACAGATATTAATGCTGAGAGAATGAGGAAGGTCTGGGGCCATTGCGCTCTTAGTCCATTAGATTTTTAAACACAATGAAGTATTAAGATATTGGTTGCCAAAGTTATAAATGTTGAGACCAGGGATGTGACTTAACTAAGATACAAGTATCTGATATACAGATACAAGATACAAAATACGTATCTCTTCATCTTGTATCTATATACTTTAAAAAAATGTATTTTGTATCTTGTATTTCGTCGTGTACCGTAAAATGGGGGAACAGGATCTAGGCGGTGAATTGGGAAAAACCTCAAGTTTTATTTGCGACCTTATATACACATTAATATTACGTATTACACTTTGTGGTAGGATTTAAATTTGAAGCTTGCATTTTTTTTTCTATAATCGGGCAACACTCGGTCATCCTGTCATAAGTATTTAAAAAAAATGTACTTCAAAACATTGGGTCAAAGTTGTGTGAAATTTGTATTGTAGTGTATATAGTATGAAAGTGTCAGCCCTAGCGAAAAACTCTATTAACCCCTTAAGCGACCCGATTCACCCCAACGCCTGGGTGAATAGGGACAAGTGAGTTTTTGTAGCTTTTTATGATTATTCTTTAATAAACTATATCTTAATGCATTAGAAATGAAAATTTAAACTACCGAAACCATTGTGATCTCCGTTTTATTAACTACAGAAAAAACGATAAAAATCTATGTCGAACTTAAAAAGTGTCCCGATTCCCCCCCTTTTACGGTATACCATTCGTCGAGTGTCATAGTATTTTGTAAATACTACTTTATTTGCTAATATACTTTTTGTTTTATTATCTGCATTTTTTACATTTAATATGCCACATTTTTGAAGAACTGGTCTTAACTACCTTGAAAATATAATATAATATTTTGTCACATTTAAATAAAAAAATAAAAAAGAAATTCTATAACTGCGCACTTGTTTTTTTTTTACATTTATAGGTGTCCCAGCTAGAGCAATGAAAGCTATGTTAGGCCAACTTTATTTCATTCAGGGTGATAAAATAACACACAAGGACCTTGGTGTTGGTGGACCAATTATCTAATACTTTGGAAGAAAAATCTATTTTTTTAAACAACTAGAACACAAATACCTATGCTTGTGCGCTGCCAAAAAATGAGCGCGATGTTTTGTTTCATTTAACAGACGTTTTTGATGATACTGGCATGTAGGTACGTATGTGTTGGAATCAAGCACTATAGTAGAATTGCAGTTTGGTTTATAAATAATCGGAGTAGTGAAGCGAGTATTTCGCTCTCTCTTCCACTCACGGGCCTTATGGGCAGGCATAGTGATAGGCATTATTGTTGTCGATAAGCGTTATTGATAGTGTATTTAGTTTTGTCATTTTGTGGGTTAGTGATATAAATGAAAGAAAAAAATAGATAAAACAACATATTTATTGAAATAAGAATAATAATGATTTAAAATAAATAATTATTTAGGCTATGTATTAAAAAACTATAAGTACAAAAGTTTAGAATGTAACAAGTTATATTAAAACTTATATCTAAGTTTAAAATTAAAAGCAAAAAAGATGATAATTATTTTTATAAGAATGATAATCTTTCTTTGATAAGAATGAGTTTTTATCGATAATGACGTTGCGCCCGCGCAACATGCTCATCGCCCTAGCTGGGCTGAGGCCGAGTTTGATTTATGAGCCAAACTGCACGGAGACAATAATTCTACTATAGGGGCGTAGCGGGAACTTATCAGGAGCAAATCGAAAAATAATAGTCCTGCCTGGTCTGGCCATTCTTGCGCTCCCCAGAGTCTACGCCCTGTGCCTGGGCACCGGTGGCACCGTCCTATTTACGGCACTGTTTAAAAGTATCCTGTATCTGGTATCTCAAATACTTATTTTAAGAGTATCTTGTATTTTATATTGAGATACTTTGTATAGGGTATCTTGTACATGATAAACTTTTGAAGTACGTACGAAATGAAACAATTTGAAAATACGAGTTTGTAGAGGCTCAAAAACACTTTCCACGAAAATTGGTTACAACAATATCTGATGAGTATCGTTTAAGATTTCTTAGTTTGAATAAAAAAGAAAATTAATTACCAGTAATGCCTTGCAGAAACGGATCGTACTGCAGACAGCCGGAGAGGACCTTTGTGGCATCCCACACGCCAGTCCATGGTTTCATGTTTTGGGGTTCCTGCAACAAAGTTTGTGTTCAGTAAATCAATTGAGTTTTTGTTAGTTATAAATAAAATAAACAATAAGTTACAAAATAAAATATTAGAACCGGCCAAAATGGATGAATGAAATATTAAAAATTTCTTAAAATAAATGTACACAGTACCAATTTGCTTTATTAGGAGGATTAACTATATCAAAATATTATTCGTATGTCTCCGTGCAAGAATGGAGAAAGCATACAATTAACTGTGGTCGGCTAGCCTGTTGTAAGAGGTGATAAAACAACTCATAGCCAGGTATTTGCCCGTCTATCTATGAGTCCGTGTACGGAGGATGTGTGTAAGGTTGTGTGTTTATGGGTCTGACTTGGTAAATTTTCAGAAAAAAGGAAGAATACGTTAGAAGATAGAAGAATAAGGATGAGTGTATTGAACATAAAATTTTTAACCCTTCCTTCGCCACGAAAAGCATGTCATTGCTACTTGATTATTATCTATAGCTACAGTAACTGAGACAATCCAGCCAAATGAGTTAGTTATTTGTAGAAATACATTTGTTTGTTATTTGTTTTTTCAGTTACTGCTCTATGAATAACGGATGACATTCCTTTATTGTCATATGGTTGCTGGTGGCACGTTGATTTTGAGGGCGTATATAAGACTGTGGATGCTAGAGGTGCATGGTTACTAGTTGATGGCAAAGGTTGAACATTATTATTGGCAATATTTGATGTGAAAGATGAATGAAAGATATTGGCTTTCCTGGGTGGACAATCCATATGCAGTAGAGAATGGTGTCGAAGGCGACATGTAACACATTTGTGCTTTGAACATTTGTGATTTTCTTTATATAGTTTGAGTCTCGTTTCGTTGTTCAGGAGTAAATTTTAAGAATTCCGGGCATTTGTATATTAGATGGTTTTCTTTGCATAATATACAAATATTTTGATTTTCAATAACTGTTTCCGTATATGAGACTTTTCGTTTGATGGGAGATGACATGTTGTAATCTTTCCATCTGTCATTGATTAAATCGATAGCTGTCGTCCGCATGTTTAAAAATTGCATTAGTTCAGTGAAGGTCGGTAAAGATGTGTCCTTTCGGCTTAATTCCCATGCAGCTCTGAGGGAGTTGTCCAGTTTCTGAGTGACTAGGTAAACCAGAAGTAAATCCCAGCTGTATGTGTCGATGTCCATTGCGTTAAGCGAATCTATGCTTTGTTGTAACGTAATAAGAAAGTCTTGAAGGTTGCAGATAGTTATATACGGATAATTTAGAAATGATTTCAAATAATGGTTTACAATTATGACTTTATTCTCGTACCTGGTTGTTAATATGTCCCAAGCTTTGGTATAGTTGTCCTCAGTGTATAAGTAGGGAGCTTACCAGCGTAGTTGCTTCACCTTTCAGTAATGATTTAAGATATACTAGTTTCTATATTGGCGGAATGTTAGCGTCGTCGATAGTAAGCATAAATATGTTCTTGAAGCTAGGCCATTCCTGCAACTTGCCGTCAAAGGATGGTAGTTTGAGTTGTGGTAGTTTAATGTGATGTATACTTTCCTTATCGTAGTGGGCTATGCGCGGTTGCGAAGCCGCCTGGGAGTCAAATATACGGCTATAAGCTACCCTGCTGGCGTAGTATAAATCTTCTATTGCTTCCCGATCCTGCTGATGTGCTTGTTCGTCGTCTTCTAATTTTTCTATTGATGCTTGAATTTTGTCATATTGATCGAATATTTTTTCTAAATCGTTGTATCGGTTTTGAATTTGTGATATGTCGTAACTTTCTAGTAGAATATAGTTATGAAGTCGAGTAAGCTTTCCTTTTATTGTTGCACGTTTTGTTTTATATTGTGAAATCGAAATTATGAATATTGATTTTTTCGAAAAAATATGAATCTGTAGTTGCTGGTTTAATCCGGGTCGATTAGGGCCAAATTATTTATTATAATAAGCATAGAATATGAGTGTAATTTTTTATGAAATTTAACAGCGAACTATTATAAAAATATATCTGCAAGCACTGCTAGTAGCAAGGGCAGTCGCGCGCCGTGGACAGCTCAATAGCGGCTAGCGATTGTTGCAATTTAGGCCGCGTACAGACGAGCAGCACTTTGCTGTCGACAGAGGCAACTGCAGCTGTCGGCGTTTGCCGTCGACACGTGGACAGCAAACGCAGACCAATCGCAGCAGCTGTAGTATGAGCGCTGCCTTGTCAGTCCACTTCAAATACGATGAACGATTTCGTCTTTTTTTACGTTTACGTTCTACAGAACAGAAGAAGCGACAGTGTTTCTTCCTCGAAATTCATTTTGTTACTGTCTGTGTCTGTCTCCCTACTACAATAACGTTCACGGCGCACTACAACAATGCTGTCGGCATGGTGGGGAGCAGTCGGCGTGTCGAATACTGCAGCAGTTGCTTTTGTCGACAGTAGCAGTTGCTTCTGTTGACAGCAAAGTGCTGCTCGTCTGTACGCGGCCTTAGTAATAGCTTAGGTGAAGAAAAGAAGTAGCCTAAGTTACTCTTTATAACATCAGTTATCTGCCAGTCAAAATACCACCAAAATTGTTCTAGCCGTTTCAGAGATTAGCCGGAACATTCAGTAAGACAGAAATTTTAAAAATAGTTTTTTTGATTGAAATACCGGATATACTTTCATATGAATGTAGTAAAAAGCTGTTATTTTGACATTACAAACAGACACTTTAATTTTATTTATCTGTGTAGATCAAGGTTCGGTGTAATAACATTTCACATCAACCAAAGCAAATAACATTTTGGATACTAGTACTAAACACCTATGAGAACCTAGTAGTAGTTCCCAAGACAAAGACGCAAGCCTAGTTTGGGGGTTGAGGTGATGCCATTTTCAATGTATATGCTACAGTCATAGTGATTAAATAGCTATTATATATAATGACTGGTCATTATATATAATAGCAAAATTGACTAGACAATGTGATAAATTAATCACTTTATCCGGATATTATTCATAATAGCGGGTCAAAGTTAGCCAAAGTATTAAATTAAATATTTTATTATTGTAGTCTTTAAAGAGTGATACCAAAAACTTGTATTGATCTCCGTTTTTTTTTAAATTTTGTTTTAAGCTAGTGAGCTTTAAATTTACTTTATAAATTAAAGTTAAATAACTTTATAACAATGTTAATTAACGTAGAATTATTATCTATGACAATGTTATTTTAATTCTTAGGCAAAATGAAATATAATTTTGGGTGCGGTATAGATATACGGCACAGTTATTTATTACTTGAGATATAAAATTAATTTTGGATGGTTATAAAAAAAAATACCACGAAGGTTAAGGCGGGTGCTCCGTTCGCACCCGCTTTAGCCTTCTAACCTATATTAAAAAAGTTCGGATTTGTGCATAATAAATAAATGTGCCGTGTATTCATAATTTTATTAATCTTTACCTATACCTACTTGTTTTATTACATTATCCAAGTCTTCGAAGATATTATTTAAAATTGCTAGTTAATGTGATTAATTCTGTGTCAATTATCACTTTATCAAAATTGAGTAGATAATATATATAATATCCGGATTTATTACTTTGGCTGTAACATATATACCTACGTATAATATATATAATAACAGTCCATAAATGTCACCGCCGTACCCGCCACGCTTGCCAAGGAGGCTTGGCGGGTTTGACACATCAGTTATCACGATGTGCAGGTTTCGTCACGATATTTATCGTCACAGTTCTTAGCACGTAGTAATTGTAACAATATGCACATTAGGTCAGAAAACTGCGCCTTCACCACGAAGGCGTTGGGACACCTGCGTTAGCCTCGAGTTTTTAACTAATTATATATATTCATGTATGATACAATTTTTAGATGTAGGTATGTATGTCTCTGAACTTCTAAGCCGCTGGACTAATTGTGGTGACATTCTTTGTGTGTTGAGTGAGTCTCAGGATGGTTTAGAGTCACAATTGGAAAAAGGTGGCGCTGCAATCGGTTTGTAGATTATTTTCCTTGGCAGGACAAAATTTGTTGGGCCCGCTAGATTATGTAAAAACAAAGTATACATACTCCAACTAAAACTTGATTGAGTTTATTTAGTTTGTTTTCTATATATATAGTTGAAATTCTGTTTCAAACTGAACCAGCAGCTGATTCGCTATTTAAAAATTTCAATTAAAATGTAAATTCAATAAACTTTCTTCCAATTAATCAAATTAGAGTAAACATAAGTCGCGAAAAATTTATTAATTAAATTAAAACATCGATTCAGATCGAGTTCAAATTCTCGAATTAAGTTCTTAACTTTATATAGAAAGAGAAAACTTTGCAACAGCTAGACTTGTTACGCAAGCTATTATAAATTTTATTCTGTACTAGGATATGCCCGCGATTTCGTCCACGTTTGACGTAGAAAATTCCCGCGGGATTCCCAGGACAAAAAGTACCGCAGCATTAAAAAAGACTGCAAGATATTGATATAGCCGAAGAATTTCAAACCGCTCCCAGAAAAATTACCACGAGATTCCCAGCATAAAAAAGTAGCGCAGATTTTAAATCTAAGAATAAGCTATCGATCAGAAAAAACTGCATCGAATTCGGATCGGTGTTTATTGTATGAATCTACCATTCGGACGAAGAGGTGTGCGTAATCAGCATTAGTACGACAATTACCCAAAGCAAATAAGTGACATTTGCGCACCTCCCGTATTATTACAGTGCTAGGTGTAGCATAGCATGTGGCTCACTGTATGTTGTTGCCAAATATATTTTTTGTTTCTTCTTGCCACAGAGGTGGTAGCCAGCCAGACGGGCAAATGTCAATCTGGCTGTGGGTTGATTTGACGCCTGTTACGACAGGTCGGCCGGCTACTTCGGGAGGTACCTGTGTCGGTTAGGTCGTCAGCAATCGTCGGGTTTCATTATTGCCAGACGGGTCACGAGGACATGGCGATGCACACCATAAGGTTTAGCCCCGCTTAACTCGTCGAACTTACCTTAGACTCAGACTTGACCTCTCGCTCCCGGCTGTGGTGCAAGCCTTGCCCTCGTTAAAAACAGACCGGCTGGCAACACAAATTAGTATTCTTTGTCCGCTCTCTCGAATAGTTTATTTATCTCCAGCGTTTTCTTTCTCTTTATCAGAATGAGGAACGAGGTTGGGGCCTCGAGGTAGTTTATTTCTAAGAGTAGTTACTTAGGGTCCTGTGGCCATTTGGAAAAAACTAGACCGTTTCAATAACGTCATGTCGATCCATCTGTATTTGTGTATTTATAATCATCGTATAACTTTCTCATAAAGTACTGGGTCTATGGGGATGAAAGTTTCGAATTTTGTAAGCTTTCGCGTCTAGTATGCATAATCAAAACTAAGTTTAATGGTTTTCAGCGTGGCGTTTTATTTCATACTAGCTGTGCCCGCGACTTCGTCTACGTGAACTTTTTTTCGCGGAACCCTATAAAATTTAGCCTAAATTACTCCTTATAAATCAGCTATTAGCCGGACATCCAGACAGAAAGGAATTTTAAAAATTGGTTTCCTGATATTAGTACTGTAAAGCGGTCGACATTGAAAAACCATCAATGAATGACATTTGCGTATTTTGTCGTTTATAACATCAACGCTCCATAATCCGTTCCACTAGAGTTTATGATTGTAACGACCGCAAATAAGTGGAAAAGGAAAAATCGTGGTCGTTGTGAGCCTCTTGTGGAACATAGCCGCTGTCACACGGTTCACGATGCAACGGAATATTAGAATGATAAAAATATTATTAGAAAGATTCCGATTTGTGGCCGGTGCCTATATCTAATTCATTCACTTGTCCTAACATCGATTGAATTTTGACATTAGGTACTTGTATGGACACTAGGGCAAATGAGCGATCGATAAGATATAGGAATTGGGCGTTAATATAATTAATTTAATTAAATGATAATAGTACGTAACATTTACTTTTTTCGTGAGACGCATTCTGTTTTAAATTTTATTTTTGTTTTTTACACAAAGCACAACGTAATTAAATGCACTAGTTGCCAAGCCATTGATGTTTATTACAGTAGAATTTATCTTATCGAAGAATGTTGTAGAATTTGTGAAGAATTTAAGAAATAAAGTAATTTATTAAGATTTCTTACACATGTAGCGGTTTTGGATTGTTAGTACAAAGAAAATGTGTGAATTTATTTAGTTGAGAATATCTGTGTTTGATGTCTCAACCTACGGCCCGCTTATCTTACTGGAACGCTTATTTCGTAAATAATCTTTTAATCAACATGATCTGGGTGTCTGGAATTGACCCCTGTGTTATCGGTTGTATACAAAAAATAACACAAGTATAACTTTTTTCGATTGCGGACAAATAATAGAATGCGTGTATTTCTTTGCCAATTGTATTATTATTACACTCATATTTCAAATAAGATGCTATGGAAGAAATTAAGTAAATAGAAAAATAGACATCGTGTTTCTAAGTATAAGATTATTATTAAATAGTAACATGATTAAACAAACATCTATCTATTAAAGCCTCGTATTCATGGTAAACATTTGTTTAGCAACAGTTGATCAACATTGTTGGTGAAGAGCGAGAATGCTACTGGAAACTTTATTTAAATCAATAAGGGTTGTCCACACACGCCAGTCTGCGTTAAAATGTTGCCCGAGGAAGTAGTGTTGTTGTGTTCTCTGTACCTGGTGTATAACGCTTAATACGCCCATAGTAACGTTTTTGATTGAAATAATTATATTAATTGCATAATTTTATCGTTACTCCACACTACCGCTATGTTTATAAACAGTTGCAAATACGTCCACACACGTCAACATTTGTTGATAAACTGATGTTTTCGCTCGCCGGGCGTCAACTCTGTCAACATGGCGTGATCAAATCCGCAACACAAGTGTTGCCCGCAATATGTTGACAGCATCTCGGCAACATGTTTATACAACCATGTTGCTAAAAAAATGTTTACCATGAATACGAGGCTTAATATTATAAATTTCTTAATATGCAGTGTCTGTTGGACTGTTGGAACTATAAAAAAAACTGGGATAGAGTATATAAACTAAGTAGAACATACTGCAATTTTTTTAAATATTTCATTCGTTTGTCGGTTTGTTCGGGATTCACGTAAAAACTATTCGGTCGATTTCGATGCGTTTTTCGCTGATCGATAGAAAAATCTTGGATTTAAATACTGCGGTATTTTTTATTCCGGGAATCCCGCAGGAATTTTCTCGGGAGTGGTTTAAATTAACCAAGTTGAAAAAATTCTCGTACCGATGCAATTTTTTTTCTGATTGATAGTAATTTTTTTAACTAGAACGATAGGTTGTCGTCTTTTTTAAATGTTATGGTACATTACATTCTGGAAATCCCAGATTTTTTCTGCCAAAAAGAATATTACATTCATGACTGGTGGAAATGTGTTTTTATGACATTAAGGATTGATTGTATTAGGTGATTTATTATATTCATATTTTTGCCTCAGAATATGAATAGAAACTCCTCTGGTAATTGATTTTAAATAAAAAAAAACTATAAAATGCTAATATCGTGTATTGTCTCGTAACTGAGTTAAGACAAGAAAATCCCCTATCTTGCAGCTTGCACGCGCACCTTATTCATAATGGAGGAGGTGGACCAACATTCCACCCATCAGTGCGGCTGTTCCTATAGGGCGGTAGCGATGGGCAAATTGAGATAGTATGTGCTCCGTGATGCGGTGCTCTTGTTGGATGCACGAATTTCTGGCACAGAAGCCATACTGCTCATTGGGTAGCTTGGTTAGCGCAACGCGGGAGCACATATTAATAGTTGCTCTATCTCGCTCGCACATCATCCGTCCCGCTCATACACTGTGCTATACATTGTACTAGCAGTACGACTTGTTAATATTTGTACTTAATATTGTTACGTACGTAACACCAGTTTTTAACTAAGAGCTTTTATTGACTTACAAAGCCGCGCGCAGTACCTCCCTGTAGGGTTGCTGTCCTTAAACACACGACCAACGATGCACAGTCCCGACGATAAATTGTCACACCCTCAATACCGTCGCCGATATTGCGTAGACCACCTCCGATATTATCGCGTGTAGCTCGCCTCTGGTCCCTCTCTCGAACTATGCTACACACTTCCTTCACGTATCTGTCCACCAAACTTGTCACTAAATTCACCACTTGATTCGTCTCTGTCCTCTATTAATCTTCTCTAACAACTCTTTAGTATCGCACTTGTTGCTTCACCGTCTTGGACTGAACTTAACTTTAAACTTCAACTTTCAACTCTAAAACTGCCCGGTAGGCGCGCCTTACGCTGTTTATATACCCGGAAGAATTTTCTAGAACCCATCTATCTATCTCCGTCTCTTCCTTCCCGAACCTTCTGTTCGGGAACATTCGTTTATACATCTATCCCTTTCTAACATCTATCTATCTCTTTCTTTCGGTCATCGTCTATCCCTTTCTAACATCTATCTATCTCTTTCTTTCGTCTATCGTCTATCTCTTTCTAAATATATCCGTCCTTGTCTTTTCCTTCCAGAAATTTCTAGTTCTTTATAAAAGTTCTAAAACTGATTTACGCTGCTGGGCAGTTCCACCCTCGGTCGCCACAATATTACCGTTTCCAAATATTTTTATTATTTTCATTATTGCTGGACTTCAGCCGACAGGCAGACGGCCCACTTGATGGACAGCGGTTACCATCACCTACGGACATATGCAACACCAAAAGTGCTACAAATGCGCTGCTGCTCTCTTAAGGGAGACTGGAACCTGGTCACTAATGCCGGAACACAATTCAAGGTTCTTATGGCGACATACTTAAGACCAGGGGTGGTAGCCATCCAGTCGGGCAAATGCCCTACCTCCTGGCTGTGGGTTGTTTTGTCGCCTCTTACGACAGGCCGCCCGGCCGCAGGAAATTAATTTCTTTCTCCGTTTCTGCACGGAGGAAATAAATAAATAAGTTCACATCAGCACTCGACAGTGAATATTACTCTGTGTCATCTGAAGTATCATTTAACTTGTACCTTCCGGTGCTAAAGATTTATTCATTACACTCGAGCAACTTTCGTGTAAACCTAATTTGCATTTTCCTTTGTTCTACAAAATAGAAATCTAATCAGCCAATCAGTACACTGTATTCGATATAATGTCAAATATTGTTCTAGTAATACAGCTGGATTTATGTCGGCCATTCTATCCGCACGACGCTAATGATACTCGATCATAATGAATCAACAAAGTAAGGTTTATATGGCTTATGCCTAGTTGCATTGGTCCTTTTATAGTTTACGTGACTTGTAGATTGGGGCAATCGTAACCAGTCAGTAATTGATGGTGTCAACTGTATAATAATAATATACGAGGGTTTATTGGTTTTTAAGATCCTGTAGCCACTTTAGCAAATATGGAAACTTTATAAAATCATCATATCTATACAGCTTTGTCTCATGTATTTATCCATGTATGTGATAATGTATGTGTGATGATATGATATATATATGTAATAAGTCTTAAATATATTCCTGAACACATTAAACTGCAATTTTCGGTTTGAATGTTAGTGTTTTAGTAAAACAATATTTGGTGGGCATTTATCCATTTTGATAAGCAAAAAGAATTTAAATACAAAACATACAAATTGTTCTGATGAGTGTATATTTATTTTGGAACGTAAAGCGTTGTTTTTTAGGCACCTCGGTATAGAGTGGATTAAATTTATATGAAGTAATATATTTTATTTGGTGCTTAGTCTAAGGGACAAAAGAATATTTTTGGTGAGCATTTAAATTGTACCCTTTGTTAAATAGATAAACGCGCAAGTCTAGTTACGTATTTCTTCTACGAAGTTGTTTTCTCTATTTTTTTAAGTAAACACAATTATGTGTTTACTTAATTAATTAATCTGGTCGGCAAGAATACGTGAGTAAAATTACGATGCTGTGATCCGTGTGAATACCGTAGCAACAAAGTGGTTACTTTACTTATTCTTAAAAGCCATAATACCATGACGGGGATTAAAGACGTAACGCATTAATTTTAAATTATCTCGAAAGCTACTCAATATTATTTTAAATCAAATAGATAGGTATCTGCAGATTAATTTTGTCTATGAAGTCTCCTTAGAACACATTTATCTATGGTTTACCATTTCTCCACAAAACAATTTTTTTACGGTCCTGTAAAGTTCATGTTTTTCACTTGCGTCCTTTTTCTACGAATGGTGCGATATATAGTTAGGTGTTAGGAATTATTATACACAAAAAAGAAGTAAAGCTTCTGAAGCTGATTTTTAAAACACTAAAGATTTGGCTTGTCTTGTAGCAATAGGGAGGTCATTCCAAAGACTCACAGCCTGGACGGTAAAAGAGTAGAACTACATGATCCATAATAACTGCCCATAAACCCAGCCCCCACAGCTGGGCTCGGGTCTTTACTAGGGGGAAACGGATAGTATACTCGTCATGATTGTTAAGGCGGCTTGGCAGGTTAGACACAAATCTTGATGTGCAATTTCATCGCGATGTTTTCCTTCACGAAACCTACCTTTCTCTGTTAGCACGTGGTAATTGTAACAATATGTACATCAGGTGCGAAAACTGCCTAAGAGGTGCATACGTTCCGGACAGGATTCTAATCTGAGGCCTTTGAGTTTGGGGGGCGTGCGCTGCCATTAAGCCACCATGACTTTTATTTTTATTTACATTTAATTATTCATGAATTTACCGGTATTAGGTGAAACAAATTATATAGGGTAAAATTGGGATTGTTCTTCATTGGGATAATTGCCCCCGTTTTGAATACACTATGATAGTGACATTGGTGATCTTGCGATCTTCTATAACAACAAGTGCTTCGCCAGCAGACTTCAGTGCCACGTAACCTATAGGATTAGGCTCACGTGTCTTGTCTGTTCGAACAAAAATCTTCCGCGGCGAGACTGACTGGCCGTCGAAATTATATTTGTGAGTAATTACTATTGAATATATTCTTACTGCTTATAGTTTCAGTAAACTTTTTAAAACGTATCCTATGTTCATTCTCGGCATCGAAAATATATGTAATGAGTTTCCGTCAAATCGGTCCCGTAGTTTTTCTGTGAAAACGAAACAGACAGACGGACAGAGACAGAAAGACAGAGTTATTTTCACATTTATAATATTAATATAGATTCCAGTTGATTTTTTTTTCCAACAGCTTCAATGTACAGACACGTCAAATTTTGAATTTTATAATATTCTACACAATACTAAAAATAATATTATGAATCAATTGCGTATATTAAAAAGTAGCTTTTGCCCGCGACACCGACCGCATGGAATAGTAAAAAAAAACCCCGATTTTGAAAATTCTTCATTGGTGCTCCGTTCTTATTGGTTATGACATATAGCCTTCCTCGAGCAATGAGCTATCTAACACTGATTTTTTTTTTCAAATTAGACCAGTAGTTCCTGAGATTAGCGCGTTCAAGCAAACACACTCTTCAGCTTTATATGTTAGTATAAGATAATATATTAAATGAAATGAAAAATCTCATTTACCATTTTTAGATAAAATTTAAATTTTATTATTTGTCAATAAAGTAAATATATTTTCACCTATCTATGCGTATATATGTAATAAAATGTGCGATACTTTTTATCCTGGGAATCTCGCGGGAATTTTCCCGGGAGCGGATTGTATGTGTTCGGATCCATAAAATATGGCTTATTCCGACACAGTTTTAACTGCAACACTGGGTTACATTCTCTTTTAAATGCGAACGAATGCGGACAAAGTCGCTGGCATATCTTCGTCTAATTATAAATTAGCTTTAAGAATTTATGCAAACAATAGTTATATCTTATATCATATTTTTGCATTTTCTTCCTTTTATTTTATTAACGTTGATAATATTATTATTCATTCACGTGTAATTATATTTATACTCGGCATTGTAATTGCGACTATCTATATTATTGACAATTATAATTATTATTAATTATTAATTAAATTATTACTCTATTGACGATATACGGTTCAACGTACAGCGTTTTGCTGACTGTTGTGG
Organism: Dendrolimus pini; assembly: GCA_949752895.1. NCBI lineage: Eukaryota > Metazoa > Arthropoda > Insecta > Lepidoptera > Lasiocampidae > Dendrolimus > Dendrolimus pini. The sequence continues at coordinate 18,461,631 of OX457138.1, read as the reverse complement.
TCGTTGAGCATGAGATATAATTAATTTTAATAGAAATATCCTGCTCTTGTGTTATTTAAATATAATATATAAACTAAAGAAACAAGACAATGGATATTTATACATGTGTATCTCTCAATAATTATCACTCGAGAAAAAACAGCTTTGACATAAAAAAATAAAAATCACATTCGAAATTCTATTCTATAAAAAAATAGGTTTTAAAATAATGAGTCTGCAACAGCTGACGCTGCGGCCTACTTTAGGCTACTTTATTATTATAACATTAGTATAACTAAGGCTCACAAATACTTTGTGATTGAGTTGCGATCAAGTTTCTATGAAGTCGCTACTACTTGCTATTTGTCGAAACATACGAATTCAACTACCACTAAATCGAACCCAGGGATCAGCATCCAAGCCCAACTTGTACGTGAATAAATCCCTGAAAGCACTCCACAAACAACGGCCAGCATCCACCACTACAAGCAAGAGCAAGTGTACAAACTGTATAGACGACATTTGAATTGTAAATGCTGTCCACACATCAGTACTTTTACATTAAATCAGTAATTAATTTATAAAATTTTAAAGTATAATGAACTCGCACACATTATATACTATAAAATAAATAAACTATAAACGAAATAAGCAACAACTAAAAACAAAACTAATTTAAAATATATATACAATAGTAAAGAAATTAAAAAAACCCTATAAAGCCCGCCCAGTCTCAAACAACGCAACCCGTGGAACAGTTTACATATTTGAGCCGTTAAGGGTGGAGAATTTGGGCCAATGGGGACCAATTGCCCACAAATTGTAAAAAAAAAAAACTGGTACGATATAACAGGAGACCAGAAGACTAGAGTTTACCTTGCTCAAAGGATTAGCCTCTGTATCCAGCAAGGTAATGCCTTACCTTCTAGGTATATTGTTCAGCGACAGTGGTCTGGTGGAGGTAGACGGGCTTTAGTACAGGTATTTTTACTGTTGTATATATGTTTTTAAGTTACTTTTATTTATAGGATAGTTTTCTTTTAGTTGATTATTTCGTTTATATTTATATATAAAATTATTTGCAATGTCACATAATGTGATTATGAATTTTTTTGCACATGCAAAGCGGTTAGCATCGTTTATGGACATTTGTAACATCAAAGCTACTTATATGCTGTTGCTGTCTAAAAGGAGACTGGAATCTGGCCACTAATGCCGGAACACAACGCAAGGTTGTTATAGCGGCATACTCTAGACTCGGGGTGGTAGCCATCCAGACTGGCAAATACCCTACCACCTAGCTGTGGGTTGTTTTGTTGCTTCTTACGACAGGCCGCCCGTCTCTGTTCCTGTACGGAGGAAAACGTGCGTGGAGTTGGTGTACTATAAATTAATAAACAAATAAATAAATTTTAAAGATATATAATGTATACTAAATAAGCTACAGTAAAACATTTCAATATGTTTTTAAGTTAATAAAAAATATATATAAATTGTTCGGCAAACATACATATTGTATATCCCAAATTAAACAACTGTTATGCTTGTGTATTATGGTATAATACCCAAGGGATTACTCTGAGACCGACCCTAGACACCCAGATCATAGTAAACAACGGCAAAAATTTGTTTCCGAAATTTACTATGCCAGGAATCAAACCTGGAACCTCTGCGATGCGATGAAGTAGACTAAAGCTTAGCCCCCTCAACCACAGATACCGTGGAATTGATTAATTGATTTTATGATTAAAATTAAATTAAAATGCTACAAAACTTACCCTAAATCTGTATTTGCCAACGGGTGGTCTGGCATACGGAATACCCTCAAAACTGGAATATGATCTTCCATTGGTTGAAACCTTCAAAGACCCTTGGAGCACTCCATGGGTGACCCGTACCACTGGATTAGGTCCTTGGCTAGCAACGGATATAGCTAGTAAAGATACTATAAACAGTTTGAACGTTTCCATATTTAAACACGGCGACTACATGCGCATGCGCCGACTGTTCGCGATTAACTGTTGCTCGAATAGTTTAAAAGGTAGTTTATAGATAGAACAACGTGCGTTGGCGACTTCGCGACAAGTTGTTATGTTGCTAGTTGTTATGTTTACGTAAATTATTGTCCACGACAGTTAGTACAATTCATTGGCCGCACTACTTGTTAGTATTATACAATTCTTAAAATGCCGGGTCTATATTGAAGCTATTAAAAAAAACTAGAATATATATAAATTACGGCGTACAAGAAGCATTTTTTTAAATTTTGATTTGGTTTTCACTGATCGACAGCTAATTCTAGACTTAAAATCTAGGTTACTATTTATCCCGCGAGAATTTTTTCGGAGTATTATTTAAAATGGCCAGTTAGAAACAAATTCGAAATACAAAGCGATTTTTATGCTTTGCGGTTACCATCGCCTATAGACATTGGCAACACCAAAGGCGTTACAAATGCATTGCTGCTCTCTTAAGGGAGACCGGAAACTGGCCACTAATGTCGGAACACAACTCAAGGTTGTTATGGCGGTATACTCTAGACCTAGAGTCTAGACCAAGGGTGGTAGCCATAGATGACCAAATAACCCACCAACACCTGGCTGTGGGTTATTTAGTCGTGTATTGCGACAGACCGATCGCCCGCGGGAAGTTGTATTCTGTCTCCGTTCCTACACCGATAATATGTGACGCTGTTATCGTAATTTTGGAAGTGTTCTCTCAATATTTTTTATTTATTTCAAGTACAAGCTATAGCCTGAGAACGTTCCCTTCTGACATAGTCTCGGTGCTAGTTTTGTTTCGGTCTAAATTGGACCTATTTTTAACCGACTTCAAAAAAAGGAGGAGGTTCTCAATTCGTCGGAATATTTTATTTGTATGTTCACCGATTACTCTGAGATTTATGATCCGATTTACGTGATGCTTTTTTAGTTCGACGCGGAATAGTTGCCATTTAGTCCCCTAAAAATTGAACATTCTTTTGCCCAGTAGTTTTCATTTTATGAACATTTATAAGAAAAGAAATCCATTCCGTTCCATATGTACACCGATTACTCTGAGATTTATGATCCGATTTACGTGATTCTTTTTTAGTTCAACGCGGAATAGTTGCAATTTGGTCCCCTAAAAAATTAACATAGTTTGGCCCAGTAGTTTTCATTTTACGAACATTTTTGTTCCCGTTTCTTGGGACCTATATTTTCCTTTATTGGCCTTTCGTAGGTCTACCCATACATAGCTAGACACTAAAAAGTAACAAATAAAAACATCGTTAAAAAAAAACGTTTTTTTAAACGAAGTTTTTTATTTTTTAATCATCGGTTTTTTGACTCTCTGTGCTGCACAATGTAAAACTCGTATCTCATTCTCTCGCAGGCCTAATCCAATCTATTTAGTGTCGCTTTTTCGTTTCATTGAGTTTCAAATCTCAACGATTCTAAAGAAGTTTCTCTTCAAATACAGGTTATACAGTCAATATCGTACTACATATACTAGACGTATAATTGCTTGTCCAATCTGTTTAAAGTATTTAAGGATCTACCTAAATGATTCGCTATCTCGCTCACGTGTTACCAAATTTTGAAGGTATAAATTCATAGAATACCTACGACAAATGTGTATTACAAAAACTTAGTAAAAAAATTACGAATGTTTTACATTAAAATAATTTTGATTCAGACAAGATTTCTTAATTTTTTTCACAAGAATTATTTTTTACATATAGAAATGAATATAAAAGCATAACGACTGTTTATGAATCATTCGTATTTTTTTAGTAAGTTTTGTATAATACGGATTTGTCGAACTAAATTCTGTGAATTTATATTTTCAACAATTTGAACCTACGTGAGCGATATAGCGAACTTCTTAAGGTAGGTCCTTAATATACTGGGAGCAAACAAATAAGTTATTTACAAAAATCGTGTGCGTTTTGAGACGTCCGACTGAAGTCCGACTTAACGAAGCTAAGTTGAACTATTTAATATTGAAATTATTTAACTTGAGAAAAGCTATTGTTACTTAAATTTTATGTATATTAATATGATAATGTAAGGAAAGGTTATTCATTAATAAAATCTTTTATTGATTATAAAATATATTTTATTCTTAGTTATAATTCTTGGATATGTATGTACATTACAATTTTGTGTATGTACATTATTAGTATCATTATTTGATCTAATTACCGAAATACGGCTAGGGCTGTGGGTTAAAGTGAGAGAGGAGGACCCTGCCTACCGCAGCCGTATGCGTGAGGGAAAAACCAGACAGAGTGGCGCCGTAACGTGTTACGTAACGAAGCGGTTTACCCTCCCATAAGAAATTATCACTTCAAAAAAAACAATCAGGACTTTTAGTAGATGCGCGAGTCGAAACCTACTACCACAGTAATTGTAATATAATCTTACTTAAAGTGTCAAAGGAAATATATTCTAAGGCAGTGTTCCGCAAACTTTTTGTGTTCAAGGTACATCTAGCGAACATTTTTGGAGGTACACCACAAATAATTATAATTTTTTAAGTAATATTAATCAATATTTATTTCATCGAAACAATATTTATTATTAATCAATAAACCTAAACTTCAAATTGCAATGGGATTGTTCACTTTTCTTCAATCTAGCTATTTGAAAAATCATTTCGAGGAATAGTGTCCCTAATCATTTCTGTCTAGTTAAAATTCCAAAAACGTACGATCTTCTTGTATTTTGTAAGAAATGCGTTTGACCTTTATTTGACCTTACTAAATCCAATCAGATGGGCCGCCTGCCTGTTTGCCTGCTTCAGGTGTAAAAAAATTCTAGCTGTACATTATTTGATTTAAGTCCTGTAACATGGATTTTCCCTAAAGACCACTTTAAAAAGTTTAACGATAACTACAGAAAATAATAATGGTTGAACACGAAAAATTATAAGCCAAGCGACAAAAAACACTAAAATGATTACGATACGTAATGAGTAATGACAGTGACATTTAAATAGTAGCACAGATTACTATGATTATATATAGATAAAACTTAGTTTTATTATTTTTGTTTTCTAGGCAAAGAAATCAATGCAAACTTGTCCCTTATGACGTCATCGGAGAAATAATATTAAAATCGAATTTAAAAAAAAACTAACGCTTAAAATACAAAAATATTCAAATTAGTATCTTAAAATACCTTATTTTACGTAATAAAAATATAAAATCAGAGGGTAATTTTTTGTGAACAATCCCCATTAAGGACCACGGTACACATAGTGTGCCGCGGTACATGCTTTGCGGAACACTGTTCTAAGGGATACCTTTTCAATTTTAATCAACTAGAAGATTTTAAGAGGCTTGTCTAGTTATATGTGGATTTAAACCATCCGGGAACCCACTCAAACACACAAAAAACACCAAAATCGGTCCAGGTGATTAGGAGGATTGTAGAATCCGATCTCAGCGCCACCTACCGGTTCCAACGGGATAAAAAGTATTCTATGTCCGTCTCCTGGTTCTAAGCTGTCTCCCCGCCAATTTTCAGCCAAATCGGTACAGCCGTTCTTGAGTTATAAATAGTGTAACTAACACGACTTTGTTATATATATATATATATATATATATATATATATATATATATATATATATATATATATATATATATGAGTGTGTGTGTGTGTGTGCGCGTGCGCGTGCGTGCGCGTGCGTGCGTGTGTACGTGCGTGCGTGCGTGCGTGCGTGCGTGCGTGCGTGCGTGTGTGTGTGTGTGTGTGTGTGTGTGTATCCCAGAAAGTAGGATACGTTTTTTTGTGATTTTGGTTAGTTTGGTCATTTTCAGATTTTTATCACTGGCGATTTTGTTCATTATTGGCCCTTTAGGCATTTTGGTAACTTTTAGCACTTTGTTTAATTCTTGACATTTTGGTAATTTTTGGCATATTTGGCACTTTTGTCATTTTTGGCATTTTGGTCATGTTTGGGCATTTGGCATTTTGGTCATTTTTGGAACTTGGCATTTTTATTTTTTGTAGTCTCCATATAAACGCATAGATAAATAAAACTAGATCAGGTTGAAATAGGGGATGAAAGTGTGTTTGGGAGACCATCTATAAAAAAAGTGATAGTAACTCGATCTGTCTGTCTGTCAAGCTTTCATGGAAAAAGCTACTGGAGTACTGGATGGTTTTTTTTGTAATTTTGTACATAAAATATGTAGTTTTAATACCGAAAATGGACGTAGATACTTTTCATACCAGGAGATGAATGGTTTGCGATATAAAATGAAGTGATCTTCAGAGGGCGAATAGTACTGACATAAAAATTTAACACAACATACGACACTGTAACCTGTAGGTTGTAACGCCTGTTCTTTAAACAAGAGGTACGCACTAGAGTTTATAATAACCGTTATTTAACTTAAACTTTCAGGTAATAATAGAGAGATTTAAAATAACCGATTTTATATTGTTACAATTTGGGCTACCTGCATATCTGTAAACAAAGAACATTTATTACTAACAACTAAACATTTATACTCTAAAACTAACCTATTTAATATTTCTCAAATATACACATATAATACCTGTATATTAATACAAAAGATAACCAATAAAAATATACACTCCAAGCTATCCTTTCCTGCTAAAACATATAAATATAATATCCGGAAGAAAAAGCAAATTTCAATTAAGTACCAAGAATAAACTACGGGAAAAAAACATTATGTTTGAAGTTTAATTTTTCTCTCTTTTTTATTTTATTTAGTTTTCTATTCTATGGAATATTCTATAAATACCTATATTAATATTTGTTTGAAGGTGTGCAGTTATTTAATAAATTGCCAGATGACCAACAAAAATGTAAAAATACAAACTTTTTCAAGATAAAACTAAAAAACCTTTTATTAAAACAGGTATAAAATAATGAACCACAACATAATTCTATCGCAGACTGCATAGGACCACATTAGTGTTTAGAATTATACTGTATTACTTAATTATTATTATTTTAATCTCATTGTTAGTGAACTACATGTTCTTATGAGAAATAAAGTTCTTTACACCTATTACCCGCCGGCGTTAAGCTAATAGCATTGAAACTCTTTTACGACTGTGTTCTTTTGTTTACTTTGTATTTAAAATGTTTGATTGGAAAAACAGCCCATTGTGTATTGGCATTATCTTTATGGTAGTCATTAGCCAGGTGTGATTCTTGGAAAATTCAGTCCACGCGGTTTAGCAGACATATTGTATTTGTACAGTATAAAGCAATGCATCAATGGAGGGGTGAGTCAGTCAAGCGATAAGCACAAGCGAAACAAGACGTGTGTATTACATTCGGTAATCTATTTAGTGACGGACTTTGCGTGTGTTATTATATTTGTAGCTGTTTTATACGTGTTTGTGTAGTTCTAATAAATTCTATAGTAATTCCAACGGCATTTTAATTAAGAGTCCTGCACACTCGTAACAATATGTTGAATCTGGCAACATTATTGTTATTCTATCTGTGGTGGCAACCTATCATTTGTTACCAAATCCATTACCGGCTGGTAATAAATATTCTACGAGCGTTGTCTCGTGTCGATCGTATTGGAAATAAGTTTAAGTAAACGGCCCGTAGATTTTCTTTTAACTCTTACGAGTGGAGCCTGCTTTAAGTATTAAAGCATTTAGAGCAAAGGTCACAAGTTTTACTGTTTCAATGATTTACTATTTTATAATTATTTCTACACCTTTTTTCGCGGATTTGTTTATGTGATTTTCTAAATTGCATTACAAGGTCTTGTTTACTTTCCTGGTAAAAGAGTATTTTTACCCGATTTTCTTCGTGTAAATATATTTTTTAGGTCTTTACTGATACATATGCTATACATAAAAAAATAGTAGGTGTAACGGACACAATGTTCAAAGGTGTAGGGAAGAATAAAACGAGGTTATGTGATTCTAAAGTTAACAGCTGCGGAGAGAAGAAAACGAGTAACTGACGGTTAAATATAAAGCCGATTACCTACCCTGACTCGGGTCGATTCCGAGTGAAGTTCGTGCATATTCACTCGTTTTTATAGATACTCTAAATAATAAGCTTTTATTTGCTAGCGAAACTTCGTTCGCATTGCTATGACAACGACGTATATTTTAGCAACGGCGAATCAAAAAAAATATCTTTGAAAGCCTCACTGTCTTCGCTGTAGGTACTTTCCACGAAAACGACGTTATGGATAAATGAATGAATGAAAACACTTTATTGTTCACCAAAAATTAAAACTGAGTTCTTAAAAACTATTTTTTTTAAAGTCACAGTCACAAGCTACGAAACAAAGTGAGATATATAATCGCCAAGCTAAGTAAGTAACGCGTATGTTATGGGTAATATACAGCGGAGCACTCTGGGGCCGATCCCAGACAATCAGACCACAGTAAATAACTGAAAATTCCTTTACAAAATTTCTATGTGTGGAATCGAACCCGGAGCTTTTGCGTTCCAGTGTGCTAGGCCAGATAAAGCTTAGCCCGCTCAACCACAGATAATTAATTAATTAATATTAATTAGATTATGAATAATAATGTTTTAAAACACAAGAAGAGCACTTTATAATATAATACTTCTATTCCAAAAGAACCTGAAACCATTGTCTTTATTTAGTCCAAATATGATTTTTTATAAGCTTTACTTGTAACTTGAGGAATTGTTTCATACAAATTCATTAATTATTAAAAATACCTATTAACGGTTTTATGAGCGGTAATTTGTTTGATTTTTTTATTATTCCGACGTTTCGGTCACTATTCAGTGGCCGTGATCACGGAAGACGAAGATGTCAAGTATCAATAATAAACAATAAAAATAGTGTAATAATCTAAATCAAATAAATTACCGATTACAACCGCTCAAATGTAGTTTTATTATGTGTACAAGTCGCGAAAATTTAAGAAAATATTATTTTTCAATATTTTTCTATTTCATCCCCATAAACTTATTTTATGCGGCAAAAGATTACCTAAGCCATCCTAGGGTATACAATTCTTGTCAAACATTGAAATAAGTATGTAGGAATCGTATTTGTTATTATAAGGTAACCATATGATGGAATTACTCAATAACCGGATAGACTATTCTTTCATGTAGTAATCGGTACTTATATGATCAGATGTCAACGTAGAAGCATTTGTTATCAAGCTAACGAATATCGGAAATGGAGTTGGAAGTTAGTACAGATGTCGGAAGTTGGTTTTATGAAGGAAGAGAAACTAAAGTGGTGCCAAAGCATTGCCGGATGGTGTCACTGCGGCGCGCTTCGAGGCCTTTTACATACGCGGTGTTAGGGCAGAGGAGGAACAGAAATTAGTGATTGGCAGTCATTAGCCAGGTGTCTCGGATTAAGTCGACTTAGATATGGGGATATTGCAGTTGCGCAGTATAAAACGATGACCTGATGGAGGGGGGGAGAGTCAGTCGAGCGATAACCACGAGTGAAGCAAGACGTGTGTACTATAATCGAAAATTTAATAAGCGACGAACTTTGCGCGTTTTTAATTACGACCTTTCGTTTGGACTTGTTGTGTTCGGTTATATTTGTACCTGTGTTATTCGTGTTTGTATAGTTCTAATAAACTCTATAGTAAATCTGACGGCATTTTAATTCGAGTCTCGCGACTCGTAACCGTATATTGTGGTCGATAATTACTAGGGATGGGCCAAAATTCGTTTTACATTCGGTTTAACCGAATTACGGTAGCTTGAGTAGAACTTTGGCATTCGGCCGAAATTCGGTTTAAATGATGAACATTCGGTACAAGAAAAAAGTAAGGTTCAACTTTACAATAGTGGTTACTGAATTTTAAGTAGTTGGGGGGGCGGAGGGGGACTACTTCTAGTACTTCTCCCTCCTGCAACACACATGTCTAGATGTTGTTGTTCAACAAGTATGTTCATATAATTAAATGAGAAATGGAATAAATAAGGCAGCAAATAGAGTAAAGCAAATTATACATCGATTTTTTTAATAAAAATAAATAGTTTATAATCATACTACTAATTCAAACTCGCAATATATATGAAAAAAAAACAATTTTCGTAATTAAAAATCGATATTATTGACATATCGAATAGTTAACATTTTTTTCTTCTTATGCCTATTATCGTCATAAAGTAAAAAAGTGACAGTACTGTGATTGATTATTATGAACTTTATAATTATAATAACTAATTCAAAACTTGTTAAAGTGAAACTTCTTTATCGGCGTTGGAAAAAAAATATACCGTCACATTTTTCGGTTACGCGTCACATTTTTCCGTTACGCGCCATATTTTTCTTGCCCCTATCACGGTCGATTCGACCGTGGCCCTACCACGGTCGAATCGCTTTATTTATTTAACCAATTTCTGTAAAGTTGCATATAGTAGATCATTTTTCGAAAACTAAGGCCATAAAGAAGTTTCACTTCTTACGTGTACACACACGCACACATTTTTTTAAAATAAAAATCAGTTTTAGTGTTTATATATCAGGTGAAGTGTATTCCTAAACACAAATCAATCTTTTTTTCAAAAAAGTGACATAACCTTGTTTATCAAATGTATTTTTGTTTTTCCCATTATGCATTCAAAACTTGTTGGTGGACCCTAAAAACATGTTTCCTAGCCCAAATAACAGATAGTATCTATATATAGGGCGTATGTATACCCCTAAACTAAATTTTCGTTAATCTCATGCCACTCTCTGCAAAAGTTGAGCCAAAAGTAAAATACCTTGCAGTTTTTGGACTAAAGTTAATAGAAATCATATCTATCATAACCATAATATAAAAATTGGCATTTATATACTCATGGTCATTTATTTTAGTTAACAACATGTAAATCCTAACGTGTAATGTGATAAAAAATAAACCAAATTAGTTCTTGATTGAGCCCTTCCCCAATTAAATAGACATCAAATTAAAACAACAATAAAATAAAGTTATTGGTCCTCTAAGAAATATATAATAAGTAAGTAGTGCAACTGCTTAATTACAATGTTTAAATTTAATAACTTTTATTGTGATTGAAATCACTATTTACGAATTAAACATAAAGAATTTTATGAAATGGTGATATATTTTTTTCAATTAAATAAATAGAATTTGGTGTTTTAACTATAACAACTATTAATACATACATACATAACTTCATCCATTCCTTTCCCGTCCTGCGCCACCAGACCACTGTCGCTGGGCATTGTACCTAGAAGGCTGCAAGCGTTACCTCGCTGGATACAAAGGGCTAATCCTTTGAGCGAGGTAAGCTCCAGCCTTCCGGCCTCCTGTTGTGTCGACCAGGCGTTTTTTAATTTTTTTAAATATTTTGTGGGCACTTGCCCCCATGGGCCCAAAGTCTCCACCCCAAACGGCACAAACATGTAACCTGTTCCAAGGGTTGCATATTTGAGTCGTTTGACGTTTACGGCAAAAGTGGCATTGCGACCGGCCCCAACTTTGGACTTCTGGAGATGAGAAGGCGCCAGTGTGTCGACACAGGTAAGCGGCTGGCACGCACTGACAAGGGCCCGACGTATTATATCGTTGAGGCCAGCATGTCGCGGAATTCTGCGTATGCTTCTGCCACATAATAGGCCATGGTGGCCAAGCCGGTCGACATCCCGGCTGCAGCAACAGTTGTGTGGTTCACAGCAATTTGCCCCAAGCCGAAGGCAGATTGCTGACCTGAATGTGGCTGCATCCATTAACGTTCCTATAGAAGGTGACGGTAGGGCCTGCAATCAAAGTCCTGATTCCTATACAGAGGCAGCTAAAACACGGGCTCGATCTGCAGAACGAATCGACGTTTCCAATAGTTTTTTACGTGTCAGTTCACAGATCGGCCTTTCCCAGGACCTCTGTGTAGAGGGGACAGTGGGCAGACTGCTACTTGGACAAACCACCAGCCAAGCATTCCTGGCACACTCGAAATTTTGCGTACACCCAGACCACAAAACCTTACTGGTAGTGTGGCTTGGGCCCAGATGCGTTCTTGTAAGTCAATATTCAAAACGTAAAATTTTTCAATAAAAGATGTAAAAATCTTTCTTTTATCCACCTACTCATACTTAAAATTTATGGCGGTATCAAGTCACGACGTGTTGCTCTTGAGTAAACGTGGCGAAATCAAACCGAAGTTCGGCCGAATCTTTTGTTTTAACCGAATGTTCGGCCGAAGTTCGTATTCGGTTCAAACCACATTCGGCCCATCACTAATAATTACTGTCTGATAAATCACAGTATTCTTGGAGGGCAATTTGCAGCTCGACACCTGACAAGCGTGGATGAAACTCTTTTGAGTTGTCGTAATATTTCTGTGTGCGATATTTAATACTAGCTGCGCCCGCGGTTTCATCCGCGTGGTGATGGAAAATGATTTTATTTTGGATAATTCACACTATCTTTATAAATTATAACCTATGTGTTATTATGATGTGAAAGCTATATTATTGTAAAGTTTTATCAAAATCCATTCAGTAGATTTTGCGTGAAAGAGTAACAAACATACATCCATACATTGTTACAAACTTTCGCTTTTAAAATATTTATTATAGAGATAGAGATTGTAATTGTAATAATTCTAGTGTCATAATCATTGATTATAATATTTCAGATTATTATTGTTGTTCTTGGTCGTTTGCCCGGCGTAAGCCTACAAGTACGTCCAGTTGTTTATTCGTAAAAATTTAACAAACAAACAAAGTAAATTTCCCAATTATATACATGGAAATGGAATGCAAAGCCTTTATATTTCAGAATATTACAGTATTTCTACGAAATACCCAGTAGATGCTTACTAGAAACAGATTGCGGTGTAATACTCGTTCTCGAGAATTCTAAGATTTCAATTGGCAGTTATGATTTCCAAGAAATCTATAAATATAGCAAACATTGATAGAATAATAGGCGCTATTTAACTGGCAGTACCTTCTTATTCATATTATCTAAACTAATTGTATATTTTGGTACGTAATAGTGTTGTTATCTATCTATAGTTTTGTTTTCCAAAATCAGCAGATTCGACTCCTGACTAGGGTAATTAAATTTTCAAAAATTTTATGACCAGTCTCTGAGATTCCTTAGAGTATTTTTCGCTATACCTGTAATAATAATAAGCGCCTGTGTTTGCCTTAATCAGCCGGCACGTAGTAGAGATCACTAGATCTAAGACTTAAGCTCCAGGGATGGAAGTGATAAATGACAGACGGAAGTAGCTTCAGTGAACCTGCAGCTCACCTCTCCACAGACCTTAACCACTTACACTTATCTTGCCCATCGACAATCTAGCACGGCATTTTTGGGGCCTATGCAGTGAGTGGCAAGTCACCATCTGCCCATTTTCTCCATGTTTCCCGCACATTGAGACGGGTAGGCGCCATAGTCCCCATAGTCTCAGATCCTTAGTTCAACTAGCAGTTCATTAGCCTGGTACATTTTGTTCTCATTGTGTACAATAGTCCTACACTGATCGGGGTTTGTCCTTGGGCGCATTTCTATATGATGTAGACAGGGACAATCGCCGGTCAGTGCCACGCCACATTTACAGTACATTTGTTAAAAGGGCCTCTGCGTGTTGCCCTTCCCATGGCCCCACGTAAGCCCTCCAAAATTTCGGGCCATTTTTGTAGCCTCTGGTCTACAACGGCTAATCTAATACAGGATAAGGATAGGGATTACTTTATAGACGATTTGCAGCTCGTGGCAGAAATAAGTGAAAATGCTATTGCCAATATACCTATTACGAGGCGTGTAAAATTTTTTTAACTCGTAAAATCCATTGGAGGAACTTGAAGAACATTATTTTTAATCAAAGTACAGATTCGCAAAGTCTACGAAATTTTAGGTAACGTTTGTGTAGGAAATTAGGAATCAATTATCAATTAGACTGTGATTGTAAGTTTTTCTGTTTCCACGGACTGATATGGACGCTAGTCCAAAAGTCCTTAAAAAAAAACAAATAGACACTATAAATGTCAATTGTCAACATTATTTGTCATTTCCATTCACCAAATCGGTCTTTTTACTTTTAAATGGTACGTGTTGCCATAATTTTTTCACTAATCTATGGTGTAAGGAAGGTATTGTTACTCTGAGGGTACTCCTTGTTACTAGAACCTGAACTAGTCCGGCCTAAAGGCGGATTACTCCTAGGATTAAGACTTTTTTATTAATAAGGCTGTTAGTGTATACATATGTGTACAAATCTATTTATCTATCTTATAGTTCGGGATTTGGAGTGAATGACTGAACTTTTTAAGTGTGCCTCTGCCCACTTGAAAAATTAATAATTCAGCCTGTATATTAGGTATTGATCTATGCTGATTGGAAAACTTTTATACGTGTTGCAAATTTATAATTCAGAGAATTTTATTAATATATTCAGGATTTTAGCAAGCAACAAAGACCGGTGTCCTGAATATTTAAAAGGGTTTCATTGGATTAAGCCGTCCTGTACTATTCACTTTTAGGGTTGACTTTTATTCTAACAAATACTTTAAAACTCGTTAAAGTTATGTTTAAAATACACGGGGAATTAATTAATCACGTGTTGTATTTAAATAGAAAAAGTTTTTGATGTAATATTTTTAGAGCACAAACGTTTACTCAAAATGGCAGAGAGTAGAGAAAGCATAGATGAGCCAACTCAAAATAAGCAGTACTAGTATTTTGGTTCTTCATTGTAGTATGAAGGCAAAGGCAAACTCCTAGACCGTACAGCCGCGTTATTTGTATTTGTGTCACATATAGATTTCATGTTGGAAAGAAAATTTCGTAAGGCAAAGCCTTATCATGTGTTTTCATAATGGTCAAATTCATATTTTACTGTCATCTCCAATAGTATGTTGTATTTTCCAAGTTAAAATGTCATTTCCAGTATAAAAAGTATCAATTTGTATGTAATTTTTTTAGGTATATCTCTTGTAGAATTTGCGTAATTTTCGGAACAGTTCCTTATCGCTCGTTATTCGACGGATAGGAGCTAGACGAAAAAAAGTGTAACCGAGAGGAAAAATACTGACCGCTGAGTATTATTATATAATTTCGAACTTTAATGCAATAAGATAAGATCTAAAAATAATATTTAAGCTCTTCGAAACTTCGCTTTAAGCAGGTGTCACAAGGGCACCTTATTAGTTTTTTTATATATATGCTGCAGTAAACGACTGAATTTTTAATAATTCGATAAGTGAATGCGGCACATTCTCAACCTTCTGATATCTAAGTGCTCATCCATCCAAGCGTGGATTCATCGTTGTGGGCACGATGGGCATGCCCACAACCCTAATGGACTTGTGGCGTCACACTTACGGTCTGTTGGGGTCGATAGGTTGATGCTAGGCTTAATAAAATTTAAAAAAACTAGAGAGGTGTCAAGGGACACCCGGATGGAACGAATTTACACACACACATAAGAGGTATTCACGCCAATCTCAATGCTGTCCATCACCAACTCGAGACGGCAAAGCCGGCCTTATTGTTTTTGACGGAGACTCAGATTTCTTCTCCGGTCGACACATCATACCTTCACTACCCCGGCTACAATCTGGAACACTTGTTTTTGTCAAAAGCCGGGGTCTGTGTATACGTTCGGGAAGATATCTGCTGTCGCCGTCTCCACGTCCTTGAAGATAGGGACCTTTCCATCTTATGGGTACGCGTAGATTTTGGTGGTTCCACTCGGATCTATGCGTGCTTACACCGGTCCTATGGCAGGGAATGCGCAAGGACTGAAACAGCTCGCTTTTTTGAACACCTTCATGAGGTGACCGACAGAGTTTTTGGGCAGTATCCTTCAGCAGAGGTAGTCATACTCGGGGACTTTAGTGCTCATCACGCTGAGTGGTTGGGTTCTCCGAGGACTGATCTGCCAGGGACAACTGCCTATGATTTTGCTCTCGCCCATGGATTCACTTAGGTGATCACGGGGTTTACCCGAATACCGGATAGAGTGGATCATGAGCCTTCTTTGCAGGATCTTCTGCTGACCACACACCCGGAGAATTACCAGATCTCGATCAGTGCTCCACTGGGAACCTCTGATCATTGTCTGGTATCTTCGGTGGTGCCCCTTCCTATTCCCGATCGGACTCGTCTCGCTGGACGACGGAAGGTGTGACGATACAGGTCAGCAGATTGGGATAGACTGTGTGAATTCTATGCATCCTACCCATGGAGACAGCTATGTTTCTCGTCAGAAGATCCTGACGCATATGCAGACTCGATCGCCGATGTGGTGCTGCAGGGAATGGAATGTTTCATTCCAAACTCAACGGTATCCGTCTGTGGTACGAGCAAACCATGGTTCGATAAGTCTTGCGCTGAAGCTGTAAAGCTAAAGCAACAGGCTTATCGAGCGTGGACAGCAGCGCGAGCTCGTCAGGATCCAAGTTCCTCTGACCTGAAAAAGAGATACAATGCCGCCTCCAGGTCCCTCAAACAGCAGCTCACGAGAGCAAAATTCAATCACATCGGCAGAATTGGTGAGCGCCTCTCTAGTTACCCTTCTGGGACTAGAGCTTTTTGGGCCCTCGCCAAAGCTGTCGAGGTAAACTTCTGTCGGGCGCCTCTTCCAACTCTGCGTACAGTGAACGACCGTCTGGCACACGCCGCCAAAGATAAAGCCGATCTTCTGGGTGAAAGCTTTGCGGCCAATTTGACTCTTGACGACGGGGGAAAAACTCTACCTACAATCCCAGAGTGTGACTCTAGGATGCCGGAGGTGCGCTTTACTCAAAAAGCAGTCCGATGTGCTCTCCGCTCCCTCGACGTCAAGAAGTCTTCTGGGCCTGATGGCATTACTGATATTGTGCTGCAGACGTGTTCAGCTGAGCTGTCCCCGGTCCTTGCCCGACTTTTCACTCTTTCTTTGCAAGGGTTGTGTCCCCGCTTCGTGGAAGATTGCCCAAGTGCACCCTGTCCCCAAAAAAGGGGACCGAACAGACCCGTCGAATTATTCCGCCACGGTCGCTCAGCTGGGGATCTCTTGGTTTACCTAATCCACCGTTGGGCTGAAGCCATTGAGAGCAAAGAAAGCACTGGCAGTTAGCCTAGATATTGCTAAGGCTTTCGACCGGGTCTGGCACAGGGCTCTTCTATCGAAGCTGCCATCGTATGGGATACCTGAGGGACTTTGCACCTGGCTATCCAGCTTTCTTGATGGGCGCAGCATTCAAGTCGTTGTCGACGGTTGCTGCTCAAGTATCAAGCCCTTCAACGCTGGTGTGCCCCAGGGTTGTGTGCTATCGCCAACGTTGTTCATCTTGCATATCATTGATATGTTGTCTATTCGCAACATTCATTGCTATGCGGATAACAGCACTGGCGATGCGCAGTACTCTGGTCGTGCAAACGTCCCTCGATCATTTGTGGAGGAAAGTCGGGTTAGACTTGTGTCTGAAGTTGAGCATTCCTTGGAAAGAGTCTCAGAATGGGGGAGACAGAACCTTGTCCATTTCAACCCCAAGAAGACACAGGTCTGCGTATTCTCTGCCAAAAAAAATCCATTCGAGCAAGCGCTTCAGTTCCAAGGAACTCCCCTTACCACCTCCAAGAGTATTGGGATCCTTGGTGATAACATCGCGAACGATGTACAATTCAGAGGCCATCTTGAAGGCAAGGGAAAACTTGCCTCCAAGAAGTTGGGAGTGCTAAACCGGTCCAAGCAGTACTTCACACCGCGGCAACGCCTAGTGATTTATAAAGCCCAGGTGAGGCCGCATATGGAGTACTGCTCACACCTTTGGGCTGGAGCACCTGCCTACCAACTTAATCCCCTGGACTGTATTCAACGTCGAGCCGTTCCACCAGGTGGGCCGTCAGCCTGTTTGCTGTACTCCAGCTATAAAAAAAAATAACACACACTATATATATATATATATATATATATATATATATATTAGGGCGGGTTAATTTTTTTTGATAAAGCGTATAGCAAAAACTTAATCTATAGGTGATTCTGAGAAATTTTGCTCAAGAGACCATAGCTCTAAGTCGGATTTGGAGCCCCCAAAATTTCAAAATATATATTTTTCCATATATACCCAGAATAATTTAATTAAATTCGTCATAAAATCGGATAGAATTATAGTAGATTTCTCAATATGGGCTTGTTTGAAAGGTATTTTTATTACCTTTCAGAATCTGTATTGATACCAATATTTTTTTTTATTATGAGTAGAGATATTAGGAATTTTTTGTCGAAAAATTTTTGTTTTCAAATTTAGCTCGATCACTTAAAAAAAATATATTTTAAAATGTCACATTTACTAGGCAAACTAAGATCATTTAAATCACTTGATAAACCAAAAACAACAATATCTTGATGAGGCATGTTAGTCAATCTAGAGTCAAAACTTGTTGATGTTGTTGCTTCCATTTGCGAAGACACCGCAGACGATGTTGATGGTTCTTGATTATCCATAATAACTTTGATATTATCACTGCACTCTTTGATTCTGTCACACTAAATTAAAAAAAATAAAAAAATATTGGTATTGTGATAACCAAGTTTTTATTTAAGTATTTTGGCAAACTGCGTGCGCATTGCACGATGAACGATTAAGGAAGAAGGAAAATCAAGCTTGGCAACGTTTAGTGTTAGTAAACGTCATTATTTTGTAACGTCATTATTTAGTGTTACAAAGTTGTCAATTGAACAATGCTGCCATTGACAACTTATTCTACAGGTATCAATACAGATTCTGAAAGGTGATAAAAATACCTTTCAAACAAGCCCAGATTGAGAAATCTACTATAATTCTATACGATTTTACGACGAATTTAATTAAATTGTTCTATGTGTCGGCGCACCATCGCCAAGGATAATACATTGTCAATGACACTTTAGCGAAGTGTTGCGTCTATGCTTTTTGAAGCGACCACGCTAATGACAGATGAACAAGTCGGGACATGTTTTGGGTGTAGTGTGTGGTCGCAAGGAAGCAAGCGTGCAACAAATCGCTGTTATTAAAGTGCATTATGATCTAGGAAGTTATTTGTCTTTGTTTGAAGTGTATTAATAACTAGTGAAGTGAAATTGTATCTGTGCTCATTGTAACTTTAGTTTTAATCTCAAATAATATTCAACCACGCCGAGTGCAACCATGAATATCGATGAAGGCCTTCCTGAGCTTTCATCAGAAGTGGGATCCAATGAAATACAGAACGAAGCAAGGCAACCAGCTGTTACAAATTCTGACAAACTGCTAAGCAATATGGAAACGTTGTTTTCTCGAATTTTAGAGGCGCAACAAGCACCACCTGTGAGTACAAATCGTACATTGCTTTTAAAGTTTGACCCGGATGAACTGGACTCTGACATCGATGGCTGGTGTAAGGTGACGGAAGTAATTGTGCAAAATAAATGCCTAGAAGGTGTCAACTTACTTATAGCTTTAACGGAGGCGCTGAAGGGTTATCATCCGTGCAGGAACGGAGAAAGAATACAATTTCCTGCGGCCGGGCGGCCTGTCGTAAGAGGCGACAAAATAACCCACAGCCAGGTGGTAGAGCGTTTGCCCGATTGGATGGCGACCACCCCTGGTCTAGAGTATGTCGCCATAACAACTTTGAGTTGTGTTCCGGCATTAGTGACCAGGTTCCAATCTCCCTTAAGAGAGCAGCAGCGCATTTGCAGCGCCTTTGGTGTTGCAAATGTCTATAGGCGATGGTAACCGCTTTCCATCAAGTGGGCCATCTGCCTGTCTGCTGAACTCCTGCAAAAAAAAAAAAAAAAAAAAAAAAAGCGTCGCGCTGCTACATGTCTAACTAAGCTGAATTTAGACCATATTACATGGAGCTCAGTTAAAGAATTTTTAATTGCAAGATTTTCAAACCTAAACTTCTGCAAGACCGACGACGATATTTTGCGTTTTCAAATTGGCAATAAAGAGACTCCATCTGAATCTGCTCTTCGGTTGTGGTGTCTCATTGAACAAATACCTGAATGTGCGATGTCCGAGGCGGCAATAACTGGATTTGTGATGTCAATAATGTGTCAGAAGGACAGCTTAATTCGTCGTGAGCTAAATGCGCAAAGCATAACAACTCGAGTTCAACTATTCCGAATACTTGGTGGAATGTCATTTAAGCGACGTTTAGATTCTAAAAACCAAGAACACGAAACCAAACGTGCTCGCACAATGGAGAAATTCACTGGCAAATGTCACTACTGTGGTTCGATTGGTCACCGTATTGCCGATTGCAAGAAAAGACGAGGAGGAATTGGAATTAATTCGCAAACCACTTTAAATTCAACACATTCTACAGATAAAAAGAACATCATTACGTGTTATATATGTGGTCAGCCTGGCCATGTGGCAACTGCTTGCCCTGGCAAGAAGATCAGTGGTGGACCAGCGGTCAAGGAGGTGCATCGGTGTGAGCACCGACCTTCCAGGAGTACCTTGCAGACATCTTCTGGTGAGTCGATTTCTTTTCTATTCGATAGCGGATCGTCATGTTCCCTTTTGAAAGAAAGCTTTCGTGACAAACTTGTGGGTACTGTGCGTAATAAACTCTTTTATTTGAGTGGCATAGTGTAACGAACCCCCCTTTTTGGGTCTAAAGACTATGGGATGACATACTCAAGCCGAAGCATAGAGTGAGAAATAAAATATTTATAAAGTAGAAATTAATAAAATTTATTCATAGAATAAATCTTGTAATATTGGCCATAAATCGTAATCATCTAGTAGCAGGAACCCTCGTCGTAATACCGTTAACCCTATGTTCACAAGGTAGGTTATATAAGAGTGTTGAACAGATGACAGGAAGACTCTCAGAGGTTGATGTAAAATATATATATATAATATTGTAGTAATATGTTGTAAGTGTAAAATGCTATGCATTTTATGAATTATGATAAATGTATTACTCATGACATAAGCTCATCGCCTGAGTACGCCCGTGCCTTTATTTTGCCAAAAGATATTTTAATGTAGATTCATAACAAATTATATAATTTTGTGTAGGCACCCCACCTAACCACCTCTCTTATTATTATTATGCCACCGCGTTAGCTGTCAGTAAAAGAGCTCATATCGAGATAAACGAAGAACCTCCAATTTTTTAATTAATACTTATTGAATCAATTATAAACATTATCTAAAACTAGCGTCGGTTCACAACGTACTATTGCTGGTGAGAAGAGCCGACAAGAAACTCACAGCAGTACGATCTATCCATTTAAAAGAAACTCATTTGGAGTGCCTTGTGTGTAAAATGAGTTGGAAAAGCCAAAAGACTTAAGTGAACATTTCATCTTAAAGTCACCTTTCCAAAATATCATATAAAATTGTCATTATGAGGAACGTCACCTCAAAGACCTCCCCTGATGCAGTAATAAGAGTTAATTGAAGTTTAAATAGTGATACTCTCTACATCTCATAAAATTCCCATCCCTAAATTGTCAGAGTAAGAGTTTCAGAATGTCTCTCTATGAATTATAAGTAAATTTTAAATTAAAGTTTGGCGAGAGACAACTTCACTCATATAATAGATTCCCTTGTCGAAGACAGGTTTCAGGTTCGCCGTGAAGGTTAAAATGAAGTTTAAATTAAAGTAAATTAGCGAAACCTTACATCTGTCTAACGACCCTAGCGCCCAAGAGATGAGAGTATAGCCCCGTAAAAGTAAGTTTTTTATTGAGATTCCCTTGTCAAAGACAGGTTTCAGGTTCGCCGTGAAGGTTAAAATGAAATTGAAAGTTAAAGTGAATTTGGCAAATCCTTACATCCGTCTAATGACCCTAGCACCCAGAAGATGAGAGCATAGCACCGTAAAAGTAAAGTTTAGAGTTATATTTAACATAAAATGGTGATACTCTGCATCAAAGATGTCTTCATTGGTAACAATGCTCAAATGTAGATATCTTTAATCATCCTTTCTAATTCAGTCAAGTCCACTTGGCCTAACTACATCTAAGACTCTCATGAAGTCACATATCGTAAAAGAAAACAAATTTTGATACGATTGATCCTCCTACAACACGGTAGCTTATCCCTAAAAGCAAGTGCCCACGCGCCTCTAGGCTGATCCGCGGCTTAACTGGCTCCAGACCTTCAGTTACCAATTCAGTTAATCTTAATATGTGAAACCATTTTTAGTCTCGTGAATACACATATTATAAAAACAAACTAAATTTGCTTAAAAGCTGTACGCGCGATAATCCTTGATAATTGACGAAATTATCCAAGGGAACGTTGCCACAATAAACGAATGGGTCGTGAATCCATTAGTCCAAGGTTGCAGAGCTCATAAAACCCGGTCCTAATCTGAATCTTCATAGAAACCTTCAATATGTGCTTTCACCCTCATCACTTCGTTTTGTAATAATATTTAAATGCCTATTTTATACACATTTGGTAACAGTAGAGCTGTTTGTTTAAGAAAGTGTAATTAATCAACAGAAACCTTTAATAAAATTTAAATTGTAATCAACAACATCTCGTCACTTCATTTTGTAATCATATTTAAATGTCTATTTTATACACACTTGATAACAGTAGAACTGCTAGTTTAAGAAAATATAACTAATCAAAAGAAACCTCTAATAAAAAATTAAATTGTAATCAACAACTCTTTTGCACCAAACAAAGCCAAGTGCCAAAGTAGACTCTCTCAACAAGAAAGTATTTAAAATATTAAAAACCTATAAAATTAAATAAACTTTAATTTTTCTAAAGTCAATTAGCCCTCCCATATAGAGTGCATGATTGTTGTATAGTGTAATGTTATCATGTAATTCCATAGGATAAATACATAAATACTTAAATAAAAGATATAGTAAAACCCCAAAAGCAAACTTCAAATATGAACTAATATACTCCAGTCTCCAGCTGAAACTCAAATAATTATCAATCTAGTTAGATACCGAACAAACTTAAACAAACACACCCCCTTTCTACTCATAAAATCACTAAAGTGTTGCAGCAAACCACCCTAGAATTCAATTATTCAGCTTACAGTTCCCTTAAGTCTCCATTTATAAGATTTGACAAAAGAATCCATAATTCACCCTAAAAGAAATAAAGTTTATTGTTCCAGCTCCTGAAATACAACTGCTCCTTAAGGTCCCACAAGCTTCTACACTAAACCTACAAATAATGGCTTTAATAGAAAATTATAATGAAATCATAATCCACTTCCGCTACAAATAAACTTGTATTAATAAATTTAATATATAATATTTAAACGATCATAAACAAATTGAAACCCCAATGAATAGACCCTATAAGTTGCATTGATAAAATAATAACTCCAGTTAAACTGACATGTTATCCACAAAAATTAGAAATTCAATTTTTTTTAAAATATAGCGCGTCAGTCACAGTTGAAATTCAGAAATTTTATTAAGTGAATATTATTTAATCAGTCCTTTAAACCACATCTTAGTTAAAAGAGTGTCTGATGAAATCCTTAATTGTTCAAAACTCACTAAAAACCTTTATATACATTCAAGATATAACATGAAGATCTGTTATGAATATCAATGAAGAAAGTATAATAAAGTAATCAAAAATAGAAAACAAGTTGCATTAAATCAACTCAGCAAAGTCCATTGGACTATTAAAAGTTCAAAATAAATTATGAAATTCAGTTAATTAAATTAAATGTTTATAAGTTTAAAATCTTTAATAAAAGGTAACAACCACCTAACAAGTCTAATATCTTTTATGTAATTAGACAACGTTGAAATACATTAATAAGAAAACAATAATTATCAAATACATACATAAATATATGTAAATACTTAAACAGTTGTTCTAAAATTCATTGATTGAAATTGGAATTCTTACACCTCTGTCACCTCACATTTGATTAGAAGTGTGTGTATATAAGTTATTTCTTACTATGTGTAAAATTTATATGAATACATAAGACAAATAATTGAATAGAGTTCTTATAAAGCTCATCCTATGTAAACAGTCTAATCTCAAACTATTTACCTTTCAAACAAACAGACATGTTAACATATAAATATCCAGATAAATATATATATATATACATACACATAAATATTGAACATTTAATACTATTTTTACAATCCTAGAAGGATTGATTCGTGTAAAAGAAAACTATTTTTTTATCTCCGCTAAGGTTATAATTCTTCATGTATTTCACTATCAAGTTCTAGTAGTTAATTTATAATGATATAATGTCTATATTCATAGATTTATGTATAGGTTTAGATTAGTTTAAATGGTTTTAGAACTCTCAGCTCTGAGGTATAAGTACTTATTCGAAAATAAAGATTTTGGTTAAATATTAATAAGTTATTAGTTCACACTAGAAAACGGCTGTATCAATTTTTATAAGAACAACACAAAATTTATACAGATAGAAAATAAATTAACCTATGGATGGTTTTCAAGTTAATATTTGCAAGCAAAAATTAAATAAGAATATTAAAGAACAGACACACAAAGACAAAATCCAACTAACCATCTGAAAGAAAGAGATTTATTAGCTGAAATAAAAGTATTAAAATACACATTCGCATAGCAAAGATCTAATCATATTCAAGGCCATATTATAGCATCAATCCAACAGGTAAAGTAACCTACCAAGATCTGGGAACCTTGTGATTATAAGTCTCAACATTTCACATACTTATGTTAAATGTTTAATATCCTAAACATTGAAAGCCATATTGTAGTATCAATCCAACGAGCAAAGTAACCTACCAAGGTCTGGGAACCTTGTGATTATAAGTTTCAATATTTCACATACCTGTGTTAAATGTTTATTATCATAAAAATAGAAAGCCATCCATATATTAATAGTATTAACTTGCAATATAATACATCAAAACATCTTTAACAATTTTTAAATATAACCACACTTCAGACTGACAATTAAGAATCAACCAACATGGCGGCTTCCACAGAATTGAAATATTTGCCTTAGAGAAAAAGTTTATGAATTGTTTTAAAATTTCGTAAATAATTTCTTAGTAATTTTTATAAATTACTAAAATGTACATTGCAAGTTAATTAAAGTAAATTCCACTTAGCTTTCGAAGACAACAGGAACAAACAGGACTGCCGACGAAACACGCCGCCTCAAGCGCGGGAATTCAAATTTCAGCTCCCAGCACCATCTTCAATAATTTCACACTACACTCACATTTATCACTTCACGACACTGCACACGCGAGGTTTCAAACTCTGAAGGCTAGCACTCTTTAGAGGAAACCTTTAGACCTTTAAATCATTATTTTCGGTTTAATATATTTTTACGCGAGCGGGCAATAAATCATTTTAAATCACTGCATCCAAGCTTCTCATCTCCAACTCTTCTATCTTAACACACTAGAATTTATTAAAATTCTTTTATTTTCACGGACTTCCGCTGACCAAAGCGGACACGTTAACGACGTCGACCCGACTGTCTCGCTTCCTCAGCAGCCCTTTCCAACAAGCCTCGGATTGTTCTCAATTCAAAAATATCCAAATTCTACGCACAAAAATCTAACAGAATTTACTTTTAATATTCAACCAGTGTTTCAAAAAAAGGACTGGCTATAGACAGACATACAAAAATATTATTCCAAAGCGAACCAACGCCATCTATCCAAACACGTCTAAACCAAACTATATTCTTATTGTCAAGATACCAATATACTGGTTCAATCAAATTAATGACGATTGCACTATTACTAAAAACATTATCGCCAAATAACAGATGTCGCTACAAGGCTCGAAATAACGATAAAATTACTAGTTTCAAGCAAAAAATTTAACATGAATAATTGATCAAACGGGACCGTTACACCACCCCGAAATTTATTTGGAGTTTACGGATAAATAAAATTCTAACTCACGGTCTGATCAATTAACCATTCTTTATTCACAATTCAAAATTATAATTATACACATACATGTATTTTTTTTTTTTTTTTAAAAGCGGCCTCCCTTCACCCCACCAACCATATATATGTATTCAAACTCGTGTAAATAAAATAACAAAAGATAGGGTCTAAACGCGCAACGGTCCTCCTCGCCAACTAAATATCGAACCTCATTAAAATAACAAATCATAGAAGTTTAAACACACAACGATTCACCCCGCTGGAGAACAAAACAAAATTTAATTCAATTAAATTTCATTGTAAGGTCAATGAACTTTAAACTTGAACTCTGAACTCACAGTTCATCTATATATATGGTTGAGCCACTTCCCTAGCCCATAAACAACATTTTGTCATTTATTTTTATTAAACACACAATCAACAACTTAATGAACAAAACCAAGGAAATGTCTTATCTTAAACATTGTGTTTTCTTTTAAACACTTAAATATTCAACTAACTAAACAATAAAAGTAACGATCTTTAAAATTTTTTTTTTTTTTTTTTTTTTTTTTTTTTTTTTTTTTTTTTTTTTTAAACTGTAAATAACATTTAAAATATGTCACATACAGACAACATATTTACCATTAATAAATCATGAAAAGAATCATATGGCAAGTACAACACAATGTTCATTATAAAAGCTACCTAAATATAGCTATTTAACCAAGTCATAGCATACATAATATTATCTATAATATTTACTTAAATGAATAGTATTGTAATTTCCTTTAATTATACCCTTGCCCTCATCATACAAAGTATAGACATTTGGAAACGGAACAGCCGCCACTATATACGGCCCTTCATATAGCAATTCAAACTTCTTTGTTATTTTCTTTAAAGCAATAGATTTATTACACTTCCTAACTTTAACAAGGTCACCAATCTGATAAGTAATTAACTTATGGGTCTTGTCAAATTTAACCTGACGTTTCAAACTATTTTTCTTTAAATTTTCCCGAGCTAACTCCCTTACTTTAACCACATCCAACGTTACGGTCTGATTAGATAAACAAGTATCAAACGACAGTGAAGTCTTGATACCATATAAAATTTCATTGGGAGTAAAACCAGTACTTTCATGAAAAGTATTATTGTAAAGTGTTTCAAGCTTTCCCACTAGCATTGACCATCTTTTATGATCTGAATTACAATAAGTTCTAAATAACCTACCCAACTCTTTATTCACCCTTTCTGTAGTATTTGGACGTGGGTTTCTAACCGTGGTATATAATGGCCTAATACCCATGTCTTGTAAAGTCTTCCTCCAACCATTACAAGCAAATTGACTTCCATTATCAGTCATAATAATTTTTGGTTTAATAATTTTAACGAAATGCTTTAACTTTGCAACCACAGCACGAGAAGATGCCCTGACCAGACTATATAATTGTATGAATTTACTAAACGAATCTTGAAACACTAAAATAAATGTCACCCCCAACTGCCCTCTAGGTAATGGTCCAAAAAGATCACACATAACAAGATCCCCAATTTGATTAGTAACAATAGACTGACACCTTCCCACATATTTAAAATTATTACTTTTCGAAACTTGGCAAATGTGACACCGCCTCAAAACTAATTTAACATTCCTATTCATTTTTAACCAATAAAATCTGTCTTTTAAATATTTCAACGTCTTAAACACCCCCTGGTGTCCCATTTCCTCATGTACTTGTAAAATTATTTCTTCCCTCAAAGCAAGTGGTGCATAAATTACATAAATACCAGGCCTAGATTCAAAATACAATATACTATCTTTCACAATACAACGTTTTGCAATTCCATTTAGTCTACTCTGAATATTATTACCCTTAACTGGATCCAATAATGATAAAATCTCCTGGATTTCACCATCATTCGACTGCCAGTGAACAATATTTGATAATTTCTGCATTAAAATCTTATTTTTAGATGTTTCCATATAATGAATTTCAGGGCAATAAATTTTATTTTCCTGGACAACAGTCGTATTGGGTGGAAATCTAGACAATACATCCACAGCTACATTGTCTCTGCCATAAACATGTTCAACTTGGTAATTAAACTGTTCTAAATATAAAATCCAACGAGTTAAACGATTATTATATAACTTCCAAGTTTTTACAAACATCAGGGCCTTATGATCAGTCCTAATTATTACTCTAGCTCCCCTCAAATATGTCTCAAATTTCCGTAAACAACAAATCACGGCCCAGAATTCAGTTTCAGTAGTAGTCCAACGTAATTCTGCTCCCCTAAGAGGCCTACTATAAAATCCCAAAATTAACATTTCCCCTTCATCATCTAATTGAAATAAAACTCCAGCGACACCAATCCCTGAACTATCTGTTTGTAAATAAAATGGTTTCGACATATCAGGGTGATGAAGCATAATTGTATTAATAAATCTCTGCTTCAACTCCTCAAACGCTTTCTGTGCCCCTGATTCCCATGACCATCTACGACTCTTACTTAACAACTTACATAAGGGCTCAATCACGTCAGCGTATCCTGGTATAAACCGACGATAATAATTACATAAACCAAGAAAAGCTCTCAAATGCTTTATCTTCTTAGGTACAGGGAATTTCTGTATAGACTCTATTTTCTCCGGATCAGTCCTAATACCAGAAGTGGAAATAATATGACCTAACATTTTAACTTCTTTACATATGAATTTACATTTCTTAATGTTACAAGTAAGACCAGCATCTTGCAATTTCTTTAATATTATACTCAAATGTTCTAAATGATTAGTCAAGGTACCACAAGTTAAAATTGCTAAATCGTCTAAATAATTTACACAAAACTGTCTAACCTCTGAGCCCAATAGAATATCCATAGCCCGACTGAAACTGCCCACTGAAGTCTTTAAACCTTGTGGAAGTACATTATACATGTATGACTTTCCATTAAAGGTAAACCCAGTATATTTCCTACTTTCTTTAGAAATAGGTATTTGAAAATAGGCATTATTCAAATCAACCACACTAATATATGACACCCCATGAAAGGCATTTAGTACATCTATTTGCATAGGTGGTGCTTCAGACTCCGCTACCATGAACTTATTTATCTCCCGCGCATCTAACAATACACGTAAAGACCCGTCGGGTTTAATTGCAAACGTTAATGGACTACTATATGGAGTGGAACCCCGTGAAATAATGCCCATTTCAACCATCTCTGCTAATTTCTCCTCCATCTTTTGACGGTAAGCATAAGGTACAGGATATGACCTTCTTATAAATGGTGTACTATCTGACATCTTAATCTCATGTTCATAACAATTTGCACGACCCAAAACATTAGAAAATATACTTCGAAACCTTCCCAAAACTTGTTTTAATTGACCTAAGTGTACGTCCGATAGCTCTATCCCCGTTTTAATTTCCTTTAGCTTTTCTTGGAAGTCTGAATCATCAACATCTCGAGTAGATATCTCTGATATTCCACTCTCAAGGATTATCTTCCTAAAAGGCAAAACTACATCATGTTCATTAATCTTTAAACATAACCCCATTTCAGAACCTTGTAATTTAATTGTGGCTTGAACCAATGATAACCAATCAAAGCCTAGAATCACAGATTGCAATAAATTTGGTACAATTAAAAAGCTAATATCAATAATGCTATCTCCCAAGTGAACTGGTAACAATACCATTTGTTGAATCTTAGTACTTTTCTGACCTACTGGACCCCTAATTTGGATTGGCCTGATGGGCAATAAATCAATTTTACTACATTCTTTCGATATTAACTCCCAAAAGGTGCTGGAAATACATGTAATGTCACTTCCCGTGTCTACCAAACAATTCACTTCCTTCCCAAAGATTTTAACAGTAATTATAGATTTCACTAGCTCAAATTTATCTGGTAAATAAGCATCTTCTTCCTCAAACAAGGAAGATACATACCCGCTTGTTATAACTGAATTAGAATTTACATCCTGCAAATGTAATTTTAAAATATTAGTAAATGTTCCCCCCAAAGCTTCATTAATATAACCTAGCCCTGACTTATCTAATGAGGACTGACCCTTGGCTATAATAGGTGTAAGTATACCAGCATTACAATTGCCTAAAGACTGACCAGGTTTCCACCCATTCGACATCATAATTCTTAACCCTATTAACAACTTATCAGTCCCTCCTATAGTTGATGGGTCGGGCACACTCCCACCAACATCACTTAGTTTAAATTATAGTCATAATCTTCATGAGGTATAGTTAAGTCTTCTATGATATTAACATTAGCACTGTCCACTGGAGGTACTTGAACTGGCTTCAAAGCTTGTTTCTTGAATTGCCAACTGGTCTTCGCCTTGTTATTACTGTTATTATTTTGTTCATGTGATGATGAAGGTATCCGCAGTGTAGTATTCAGCACTTCACCCCTGTTAACATTATCTAGCTTCCTTAGGAATTCCGACGCTTCAATAATAGTTTTGTTCTGACTCGTGGTCCATGCATATTGTACATCTTTAGGGAAATGATGTATGATATCATTTATGAGTTGTGTCTCTTGGATCGGGTAAGTGAGCATCTTCGCTTGTCCACATAAAGTAATAAAATAATTCAGCATACTAGTTCCAGATCGATTCCATGTGCCATGCACTATTTTCTTACGAAGCTCTCCTTGCTCAGCTTCACCCCAGTATGTTTCTAGGAAATCTCGTTTAAAATCCTCAAAATTGGTCCAGCGTTCTCGGTATACACGAGCCCAACTCCTGGAACCACCATCCAAACATTCTATAATGAGATCAATCTCATTGTTAAATCCCGCTGGCATTCTCTTCAAATAGGCACATAAATCTTCTATGAAGGTAACTGGATGTTGTTTTTGTGATGGAAATTTCGGCTTCTCCAAATTATTAATTGGCATAGTAGGATAATACGCCATTGGCATATGTCTTTCAACAGTATCTGTTTGTGAACAGCATGTCTTCATAGTATTTGATTGTGTAATGTTGGTCTCAACTGGTCTAAACCCCGTTGATCCGCCAGCCACAGGCTCAAAATTCTCCACAACTCCCCGAGAGTTGACTCTCCCAGAAGCCAATGTCATATCACTATCCATTTGATCTAATCTCAAGGCCACAGGCCTCTGCGAACCGGCCTCCCCATTATTTGATGTCAAACTGTTTTCTAATTGATTAATCCTTGTAAGCAAAGGGTTCAATGTCTGATCCAACATCCTCTTCATAATCCTTAAAAATCTCGGGTTTTCTCCTTGAGTAGTAGTCATAGGCCTGGTACTCTCCGCACCCCTCGCAGCACTCCTCTTTTCTCTTCTTGTAGTCATTCCAGGTTTCTGAACTTCCTTTGGCATTTTTTCTTTACTTAATAAACTTCTGCAAATTATTCAATATTTATTCTCCAAATATAATGGCAGCAAGATATTAATAACTCTTCAGCATCAAATGATATGCACTAATCTTCAATTAATATTAATAGAATAGCTCCTTTGCTTATATGAGAGCGCTTCTGCTCTTTTGCTTTTGTAGCAATTATATAATATCTCTTGATTTATTATAATTAGCAGTGAACTAGCACTGTTACATCTCTTGGTTCATCCTGAAATATTAGAATTCCATTTTTCAATTATTTCATTCAAATAATTACACAGCGCTAGCAAGCTATAAGTAATCATAAACTATATAAATTATGTATATAATATAATTTAAATAATTAAAATATTAAATTTTATTTCTAAGTTCGTGCCTCATAACAACATCTGACTTCAGCATAGTAGATAATTATTAACCTAACTCCCATCTATAACACAAGGCTGACTAACAATCAATTAACTTCCTCAACTCTATTATGAAAATAAAATTTAATAAAGTCCTCAATAAAGTTTCAAAAAAAATATTAATGATTAATATTTCATTTAATTGAAAATATGCACCCCATAAAATTAAATATGTCTCGCTATATAAATAATCAACAAGACCAAGAATATCAACAAAGTTATTGTGGCGCCCCCATCGGTAAAGTGTTGAACTAATCCGAATGTGAAAAATAAAATTTTCGAAGTCACTTGCAACACCCGTAGTGGCAAGAGGATAAATTAATTGCAACGCTAGAGTTGAAATTCAAAATCACTGCAGCGCCCATAGTGACAAGGTGACGAACTAATTTGAACGCAAGTACAAAAAAAATCAACATCACCATGGCGTCCCCTAACGGCAAAATGTCGAATTAATGTGAACGTAAGTATTAAAATTTCAAAATCACCATGGCGCCCTCTAACGGCAAGATGACGAATTAATACAAAATTTAAATTTCCAAAACCACCGCAGCGCTCCCTAACGGCAAGATGACGAACTAATTCGGAATTCACTGCAGCGCTCCCTGACGGCAAGAAATTGAACTAATTTAAGTTAAATATTTTAAACTGAATCGTCCCTGTGGCGCCCCGTAACGGAAAACTGACAAACTAAATTAGACACATAATTGAAATTCGCAACACCACAGTGGCGCCCCCCAACGGTAAACCTGTGGACTAATCTGAACATGAAAGTTAAAATTTTCTTTCACAATCTCAAAATCATTTACCTATAAAATCAGACTGTTAATTATTACACCAACCACCGATCACCCCCTGTCATCCCCGAAATAAACTACAGCCCCTCTATAACCTTTGAAACCTTGCTCCGCCTCACAAGCAACAAATTGTGTATCTTTCAGATACACAAGAATAAGATAACTCAGCCCAAAACAGCAGGACTTGTTCACCATCATCAAACCAGACACCTTGGATGCAAACCCCAATTGCTCCCTTCGAACCTGAACGAAATGTACTAAATAAGACACATCATGCTGGAATCTTGGGAACACGCAGCGAATCGTAACGTTCCAGGATTCGATTCTACTGTCCTAGAATCACTCTACATCACGCCCAGAAGACCAGGTCCTGAAATCCTGGGATCGCGACACCAAATTGTAACGAACCCCCCTTTTTGGGTCTAAAGACTATGGGATGACATACTCAAGCCGAAGCATAGAGTGAGAAATAAAATATTTATAAAGTAGAAATTAATAAAATTTATTCATAGAATAAATCTTGTAATATTGGCCATAAATCGTAATCATCTAGTAGCAGGAACCCTCGTCGTAATACCGTTAACCCTATGTTCACAAGGTAGGTTATATAAGAGTGTTGAACAGATGACAGGAAGACTCTCAGAGGTTGATGTAAAATATATATATATAATATTGTAGTAATATGTTGTAAGTGTAAAATGCTATGCATTTTATGAATTATGATAAATGTATTACTCATGACATAAGCTCATCGCCTGAGTACGCCCGTGCCTTTATTTTGCCAAAAGATATTTTAATGTAGATTCATAACAAATTATATAATTTTGTGTAGGCACCCCACCTAACCACCTCTCTTATTATTATTATGCCACCGCGTTAGCTGTCAGTAAAAGAGCTCATATCGAGATAAACGAAGAACCTCCAATTTTTTAATTAATACTTATTGAATCAATTATAAACATTATCTAAAACTAGCGTCGGTTCACAACGTACTATTGCTGGTGAGAAGAGCCGACAAGAAACTCACAGCAGTACGATCTATCCATTTAAAAGAAACTCATTTGGAGTGCCTTGTGTGTAAAATGAGTTGGAAAAGCCAAAAGACTTAAGTGAACATTTCATCTTAAAGTCACCTTTCCAAAATATCATATAAAATTGTCATTATGAGGAACGTCACCTCAAAGACCTCCCCTGATGCAGTAATAAGAGTTAATTGAAGTTTAAATAGTGATACTCTCTACATCTCATAAAATTCCCATCCCTAAATTGTCAGAGTAAGAGTTTCAGAATGTCTCTCTATGAATTATAAGTAAATTTTAAATTAAAGTTTGGCGAGAGACAACTTCACTCATATAATAGATTCCCTTGTCGAAGACAGGTTTCAGGTTCGCCGTGAAGGTTAAAATGAAGTTTAAATTAAAGTAAATTAGCGAAACCTTACATCTGTCTAACGACCCTAGCGCCCAAGAGATGAGAGTATAGCCCCGTAAAAGTAAGTTTTTTATTGAGATTCCCTTGTCAAAGACAGGTTTCAGGTTCGCCGTGAAGGTTAAAATGAAATTGAAAGTTAAAGTGAATTTGGCAAATCCTTACATCCGTCTAATGACCCTAGCACCCAGAAGATGAGAGCATAGCACCGTAAAAGTAAAGTTTAGAGTTATATTTAACATAAAATGGTGATACTCTGCATCAAAGATGTCTTCATTGGTAACAATGCTCAAATGTAGATATCTTTAATCATCCTTTCTAATTCAGTCAAGTCCACTTGGCCTAACTACATCTAAGACTCTCATGAAGTCACATATCGTAAAAGAAAACAAATTTTGATACGATTGATCCTCCTACAACACGGTAGCTTATCCCTAAAAGCAAGTGCCCACGCGCCTCTAGGCTGATCCGCGGCTTAACTGGCTCCAGACCTTCAGTTACCAATTCAGTTAATCTTAATATGTGAAACCATTTTTAGTCTCGTGAATACACATATTATAAAAACAAACTAAATTTGCTTAAAAGCTGTACGCGCGATAATCCTTGATAATTGACGAAATTATCCAAGGGAACGTTGCCACAATAAACGAATGGGTCGTGAATCCATTAGTCCAAGGTTGCAGAGCTCATAAAACCCGGTCCTAATCTGAATCTTCATAGAAACCTTCAATATGTGCTTTCACCCTCATCACTTCGTTTTGTAATAATATTTAAATGCCTATTTTATACACATTTGGTAACAGTAGAGCTGTTTGTTTAAGAAAGTGTAATTAATCAACAGAAACCTTTAATAAAATTTAAATTGTAATCAACAACATCTCGTCACTTCATTTTGTAATCATATTTAAATGTCTATTTTATACACACTTGATAACAGTAGAACTGCTAGTTTAAGAAAATATAACTAATCAAAAGAAACCTCTAATAAAAAATTAAATTGTAATCAACAACTCTTTTGCACCAAACAAAGCCAAGTGCCAAAGTAGACTCTCTCAACAAGAAAGTATTTAAAATATTAAAAACCTATAAAATTAAATAAACTTTAATTTTTCTAAAGTCAATTAGCCCTCCCATATAGAGTGCATGATTGTTGTATAGTGTAATGTTATCATGTAATTCCATAGGATAAATACATAAATACTTAAATAAAAGATATAGTAAAACCCCAAAAGCAAACTTCAAATATGAACTAATATACTCCAGTCTCCAGCTGAAACTCAAATAATTATCAATCTAGTTAGATACCGAACAAACTTAAACAAACACACCCCCTTTCTACTCATAAAATCACTAAAGTGTTGCAGCAAACCACCCTAGAATTCAATTATTCAGCTTACAGTTCCCTTAAGTCTCCATTTATAAGATTTGACAAAAGAATCCATAATTCACCCTAAAAGAAATAAAGTTTATTGTTCCAGCTCCTGAAATACAACTGCTCCTTAAGGTCCCACAAGCTTCTACACTAAACCTACAAATAATGGCTTTAATAGAAAATTATAATGAAATCATAATCCACTTCCGCTACAAATAAACTTGTATTAATAAATTTAATATATAATATTTAAACGATCATAAACAAATTGAAACCCCAATGAATAGACCCTATAAGTTGCATTGATAAAATAATAACTCCAGTTAAACTGACATGTTATCCACAAAAATTAGAAATTCAATTTTTTTTAAAATATAGCGCGTCAGTCACAGTTGAAATTCAGAAATTTTATTAAGTGAATATTATTTAATCAGTCCTTTAAACCACATCTTAGTTAAAAGAGTGTCTGATGAAATCCTTAATTGTTCAAAACTCACTAAAAACCTTTATATACATTCAAGATATAACATGAAGATCTGTTATGAATATCAATGAAGAAAGTATAATAAAGTAATCAAAAATAGAAAACAAGTTGCATTAAATCAACTCAGCAAAGTCCATTGGACTATTAAAAGTTCAAAATAAATTATGAAATTCAGTTAATTAAATTAAATGTTTATAAGTTTAAAATCTTTAATAAAAGGTAACAACCACCTAACAAGTCTAATATCTTTTATGTAATTAGACAACGTTGAAATACATTAATAAGAAAACAATAATTATCAAATACATACATAAATATATGTAAATACTTAAACAGTTGTTCTAAAATTCATTGATTGAAATTGGAATTCTTACACCTCTGTCACCTCACATTTGATTAGAAGTGTGTGTATATAAGTTATTTCTTACTATGTGTAAAATTTATATGAATACATAAGACAAATAATTGAATAGAGTTCTTATAAAGCTCATCCTATGTAAACAGTCTAATCTCAAACTATTTACCTTTCAAACAAACAGACATGTTAACATATAAATATCCAGATAAATATATATATATATACATACACATAAATATTGAACATTTAATACTATTTTTACAATCCTAGAAGGATTGATTCGTGTAAAAGAAAACTATTTTTTTATCTCCGCTAAGGTTATAATTCTTCATGTATTTCACTATCAAGTTCTAGTAGTTAATTTATAATGATATAATGTCTATATTCATAGATTTATGTATAGGTTTAGATTAGTTTAAATGGTTTTAGAACTCTCAGCTCTGAGGTATAAGTACTTATTCGAAAATAAAGATTTTGGTTAAATATTAATAAGTTATTAGTTCACACTAGAAAACGGCTGTATCAATTTTTATAAGAACAACACAAAATTTATACAGATAGAAAATAAATTAACCTATGGATGGTTTTCAAGTTAATATTTGCAAGCAAAAATTAAATAAGAATATTAAAGAACAGACACACAAAGACAAAATCCAACTAACCATCTGAAAGAAAGAGATTTATTAGCTGAAATAAAAGTATTAAAATACACATTCGCATAGCAAAGATCTAATCATATTCAAGGCCATATTATAGCATCAATCCAACAGGTAAAGTAACCTACCAAGATCTGGGAACCTTGTGATTATAAGTCTCAACATTTCACATACTTATGTTAAATGTTTAATATCCTAAACATTGAAAGCCATATTGTAGTATCAATCCAACGAGCAAAGTAACCTACCAAGGTCTGGGAACCTTGTGATTATAAGTTTCAATATTTCACATACCTGTGTTAAATGTTTATTATCATAAAAATAGAAAGCCATCCATATATTAATAGTATTAACTTGCAATATAATACATCAAAACATCTTTAACAATTTTTAAATATAACCACACTTCAGACTGACAATTAAGAATCAACCAACATGGCGGCTTCCACAGAATTGAAATATTTGCCTTAGAGAAAAAGTTTATGAATTGTTTTAAAATTTCGTAAATAATTTCTTAGTAATTTTTATAAATTACTAAAATGTACATTGCAAGTTAATTAAAGTAAATTCCACTTAGCTTTCGAAGACAACAGGAACAAACAGGACTGCCGACGAAACACGCCGCCTCAAGCGCGGGAATTCAAATTTCAGCTCCCAGCACCATCTTCAATAATTTCACACTACACTCACATTTATCACTTCACGACACTGCACACGCGAGGTTTCAAACTCTGAAGGCTAGCACTCTTTAGAGGAAACCTTTAGACCTTTAAATCATTATTTTCGGTTTAATATATTTTTACGCGAGCGGGCAATAAATCATTTTAAATCACTGCATCCAAGCTTCTCATCTCCAACTCTTCTATCTTAACACACTAGAATTTATTAAAATTCTTTTATTTTCACGGACTTCCGCTGACCAAAGCGGACACGTTAACGACGTCGACCCGACTGTCTCGCTTCCTCAGCAGCCCTTTCCAACAAGCCTCGGATTGTTCTCAATTCAAAAATATCCAAATTCTACGCACAAAAATCTAACAGAATTTACTTTTAATATTCAACCAGTGTTTCAAAAAAAGGACTGGCTATAGACAGACATACAAAAATATTATTCCAAAGCGAACCAACGCCATCTATCCAAACACGTCTAAACCAAACTATATTCTTATTGTCAAGATACCAATATACTGGTTCAATCAAATTAATGACGATTGCACTATTACTAAAAACATTATCGCCAAATAACAGATGTCGCTACAAGGCTCGAAATAACGATAAAATTACTAGTTTCAAGCAAAAAATTTAACATGAATAATTGATCAAACGGGACCGTTACAATAGGTGGTGAAGATATTCAGTGCACTATCCAAATTCAAAGTAATATAAGAATTAATGATCTCTCAGCAAATTTAGTTTTTCATGTTGTTCCTGATAAGCTTATTTCTGATCCTATTATAGTTGGGAGGGACATTTTTGACCAGGGTTTGTGCGTTAAAATTGATAATGATAACCTTGTATTTTTTTCTAAGGAAAAAAGCCAATTCTGTGACTTAAAGTCAAACAAATCAGACTTTTCAAAGATTTATACAGATTTGCAAGGTCAGGATAAAAATAAATTAATGTCAATTTTAAACAAATACTCTGATTATTTCACTAAAGGCATTCCCTCTCGTCGAGTAACAACAGGTGAATGTCAAATTAATTTAATAAACCCTTACAAAACTGTACAACGGTGCCCATATCGGTTAGCACCAACAGAAAAGC
Organism: Dendrolimus pini; assembly: GCA_949752895.1. Lineage (NCBI taxonomy): Eukaryota > Metazoa > Arthropoda > Insecta > Lepidoptera > Lasiocampidae > Dendrolimus > Dendrolimus pini. The sequence goes on along the minus strand of OX457138.1, from coordinate 18,423,217 downwards.
AAATAGTCAGGGAAAAGGTCCAAGAACTACTTGATGCTGGAGTTATTCGAGAGAGCTCTTCTCCCTTCGCTAGTCCTAAATTATTAGTTAAGAAAAAGGACAACTCCTATAGAATGTGTGTAGACTACCGAGAATTAAATTCCAACACACAACCCGAGCACTACCCTCTGCCACGTATCGAAGAGCAAATAGATCAACTCAATGGGGCTAATTACTTTTCATCCTTGGATATGGCGTCAGGCTTTCATCAAATTTTGATGCACCCAAACTCCGTGGAGAAAACAGCATTTGTGACACCTGAGGGGCAATATGAGTATCTTGCCATGCCCTTCGGGCTACGCAACGCCCCATCAGTTTATCAGAGATGTATAATTAAGGTCCTGAATCATCTACATGATAAACCACTCATATATATGGACGATGTTTTATGCTATTCGACTTGTATAACTGAAGGTTTGCAGCCGTCTAGACGATACTTTAGGCGCCTTAACCAGAGCTGGATTTACATTCAATCTTCAAAAATGTAAATTCATGACACAAAAAATAGAATATGTAGGGTATTCTCTCCAATCTGGAGAGATAAGACCAAACTGTCGAAAAATACAAGCACTAGTAGATGCTCTACTACCCAAAACTGCTACTCAAGTCCGGCAGTTCCTTGGTTTAGCCTCATACTTTCGTAAATTTATACCCAACTTTACACATGTTGTAGGCCCATTATATCCTCTAACAAAACTAAAAGGGCCTATAGTATTGACTCAAAAGCATGAGGAAATACGAAATAATATAGTACGCATACTCACATCCGAGCCTGTACTGACTATATTTAATCCAGAATTACCAGTAGAATTGCACACTGATGCCAGCTCTGACGGATACGGGGCAATCCTCATACAAAAATTAAACAACTCACCACATGTAGTGGAGTATTATAGTCGTCGAACATCAGAAACAGAGTCACGCTACCACTCATACGAACTAGAGACTTTAGCGGTTGTACGAGCGGTGGAACACTTCCGACATTACCTTTACGGTCGTCATTTCAAAGTCTATACAGACTGCAACTCTCTCAAGGCATCTAAGTCAAAAAAAGACCTTATTCCTCGTGTCCATCGATGGTGGGCTATCTTGCAGGCTTACGACTTTGATATAATATATCGTGAAGGTCGAGGAATGGAACATGCGGACTATTTTTCGCGAAATCCTCTTCCTAGTACCGATAGTCCTGGTTTATCCTGCAAGGGTTCACTGACGAAACAAGTTCAGTATGTCGAACTTCATCAGGATTGGCTTTCGGTTGAACAAAAACGTGATAGCGAAATACAGAATCTTATCGAAAAGCACAATAATAATGGCTTCCCAGATACGGTAGCACAAACTTACGATGTAAGGAATGGTATCCTATATAAAAAAACCGAAATGTGTGCTGGGACACATATTAGAAGTGAAACTTCAAAGGACAAGTGGAAAAACGAATCGCAACGGACAAGTGGAAAAACGAATCGCAACGGACAAGTGGAAAAACGAATCGCAACGGACAAGTGGAAAAACGAATCGCAACGAACAAGTCGAAAATCTTCAACTGAAAAGTGACAAAATGAATCGCAACAAAATTTCAACTTGAAGTGTTACGGGCAGATTGTTAATGTACTTGTCCAATTTAAAAACCTGCCCGTAAAACTTCAAGTTAAAATTTTGTTGCGATTCATTTTGTCACTTTTCAGTTGAAGATTTTCGACTTGTCCGTTGCGATTCGTTTTTCACTTGTCCGTTGCGATTCGTTTTTCCACTTGTCCGTTGCGATTCGTTTTCCCACTTATCCGACTTATCCGTTGCAATTCGTTTTCCACTTGTCCGTTGCGATTCGTTTTTCCACTTGTCCTTTGAAGTTTCACTTCTAATATGTGTCCCAGCACACATTTCTGTTTTGCAGGTTTACTGCAAATTATGATTTGGTTAGGTTAGGTACATTTTAATGGTGTAAATGTAATACGCTACACACGCACCAAATATTTTTATACGTCAACAGTTTGCCGTTTGTTGTCGTTCACTTTTGTTGTGACTTTCGAAAAACTGAACCGTTGGCAAAGTTTTCTTGTTGTTATTTTGTTTCCTTAACAAACTCTCATTTTTTTTTTTACATAGACTACAAATAGTGGCAGTGATACCCAGTCGCGTGGAGAGCAGAGGTATAGATAATAAAACTACGTTTTAACGTTTTTAAGCGCAGTAATAACGTAATTTTATTATGTATACGAGTACAAGGCGCAAAAATTAAGAAAATATTAGCAGAGCATAGTTCGATGCAAACTTAAGTTTGTCTCCATTAATGTCGGCTCGGAACATCGCACATTCCGATAATAAGTGTCCTGTTATTTCAAAAATTTAATTAAAATGCCGCCGCTAGAACAGGCACTTTATTTATATCTTGATATTCATCCTTATCAAAATAAATTACTTCATATTCAAGACTGCTTCAATACCTTTATATAACTTTTTGATTTATTCAATTCGGACATTCCATTCGAAAGATATCACGAGTTTAAAAAGTATTATAACACGCGGCTTTGATGATTTTTAGTGACAGAAAAGCAGATGTAACTCCTATATATATGTTGTCTGTATAGTGTAATACACTACACACGCACCGACAATTTTTTTCTGTCAACACTTTTGTCGTTCACCTCGTTGTGACTTTCGAAAAACTGAACCGTTGGCAAAGTTTTCTAGTTGTTAATTTGTTTCCTTATTGGAACATCCCACTTTCCGATGCGCAGAATGCGATTTTAGGTATTAGAGGGACGAGGTCGTCGGAGACCGAGGTATACCCTCGCTCGCTTTCTCGTTTGCGGGACTTCCCCGGCGCTCGGCTCGGCTCACCAAGTCTGCCACTTTAGCGCTTTCGAAGCTTTTTAGGGCAACCCAATTTTATTAAGCAACTTCCAGCGCAAAATCATACGCTTTTTATAATATGCAAATATCTAATTAATTTTATAATAAATATATTTATGAATATCTAGACTATTATTATAAAGAGGAAAGATAAGATTGGTTTTTGCTTGCATGAAGAGGCTCCGAAATTACTGAACCGATTTGAAAAATTCTTTCACTGTTGGCAAGCTACGCTATCCCCGGGTGACATAGGGTATATTATATTTACAAAAAAATTAGGGTTCATTACTAAAACTCCAATAATGTAGTCCAAGGTATAAAAAAAATACATAAAATCGCATGTGCTGCGAAAACTATTGATGATAAAATAACAAATAAAATAAATTACTGAACCGATTTGAAAAATTCTTTCACTGTTGGCATGCTACGCTATCCCCGGGTGACATAGGGTATATTATATTTACAAAAAAATTAGGGATCATTACTAAAACTCCAATAATTTAATCCAAGGTATAAAAAAATACCTAAAATCGCGTGCGCTGCGAAAACTATTGATGATAAAATAATGTACTACGACTTTGTAGAACACATCATTATTTACAAAAAGTATCGCGACAACATATATCTAACTATTATAGTTATGCCACAATAAGCGTTTTTTTATTATAAAAAAATAATTAAAATGCCGCCGCTAGAAAAGGCTTTTTATTTGTATCTTATATTAATCCTTATCAAAATAAATTGCTTCATATTTAAGACTGCTTCAATACCTTTATATAACTTTTTGAATTATTCAATTCGGACATTCCATTCGAAAGATATCACGAGTTTAAAAATGTAAGAATTAGTGACGGTGATCACGTGACTGTGACATCTTTTCGTGAGCCAAAACTCCGTAAGACCCCATCTATATAGAAGTTTCACTTCAAAAGACCCCCTCTATATAGAAGTTTCACTTCAAAAATTGTTCGAAATAAGATAGTTTCCTGGCTACCAGTAGTTCCACGGTCTTTAATCTGGACACTGATCAATCATGTTCATAATGAAATACATCACTTAGGCAAAGACAAAACCTTAGATAAACTCTATGAGCAGTATTGGTTCCCCGAAATGTCGAAATGTGTGCGTAGATTTATCGACTCGTGTATTATTTGCAAAGTATCTAAGGGTCCATCGGGAGCTCAACCCGTTAACCTTCACCCAATACCAAAAGTTTCGGTGCCCTGGCACACCATACACATTGATTTCACAGGAAAGCTTAGCGGGAAGAGTGATCGGAAAGAATACTGTTCGGTAATTATTGATAGTTTTACCAAATATGTTTTGCTAGAACATACTACTTCTCTTGATGCCAAGAGTGCAGTACATGCATTACAAAAAGCAGTTTGCCTCTTTGGAGCACCTAGACGTATTATTGCTGATCAAGGTCGATGCTACATAAGCTCTGACTTCAAGAACTTTTGTGCTGAGCATAAAATAGATCTCCATTTCATCGCGAATGGCTCTAGTAGGGCAAACGGACAGGTCGAGAGGGTTATGCGGACTCTCAAAAGTTTGTTAACCATTGTCGAAAATGACCCTAATAAAACATGGCGAAATGAACTAGGAAATATTCAACTAGCACTTAACAGCACTAGGTCAGCTGTAACAAAATATTCACCTACAGAACTTATGTTAGGTATTCAAGCACAATCATTAGGTTTATCCAAGTTAATTTCAGAAGTTCATGATAAACCAGAGCGTTTAGACCTCGATGCGGTGCGAAACAATGCATCAGCTAATATCCAAAAGACGGCCGAATTCGAAGTTACACGATTCAATCAGGGCCGAGCAAAAATAAAACCATTTTTTAAAGGCGATTACGTTTTCCTTAAAAATAGTGAAAGAAATAAAACTAAATTAGATAGGAAGTTTAAGTGTCCCTTTGTTATAACAACAGTACTAGATAACGATCGGTATGAAATAAAACGATTAGATAATTCTCATCGAATTTATAAGTATGCCCACGAGAATTTGCGTTCAGTACCTCAAGGGCACGAAGGACTGCTTGAAATCGCGACAAATCTTTTAAATTATGAGGAGGCCGAGGAGGCCGAGTCGGCGCCAGAAGATGTAGATGACTTAAATCAAACTCATAGAGATGTTTTATTACCCACAAATGGTAGTGACACTCTGACCACATGCTCTGATACTATATCAATTGGCTCCAATACTATCACCGGCAATTCAGACACCCTTAGCGCACATTCCGATCCTGAGACATGGGATATACAAAATGAAATTGAAATTTATGATGAACAAGATACTCTGCAATCATAGGTGTCATCAGCATGTTTTAATGTCTTGTACAAGTTTGTTAATTTGTTGATATTGAAACCTGTATAGTGTGCAAAGTAAGCAATATAGTGTGCAAGCAGGCGTGGTTACTGATCACGTTCTCTGGACAATCCGGAAATAAACTGGTCGATTCTGGTCGCGGAGAGAGTCATTCGGACGCTACACCCAATAGGGCTAGTTTGATGGACGCACTAGTCCAGTCCAGAACGTTGTGGGGAGTGGCATTGGGCGCTATACGCAGCGGAGTTAGTATGATGAATGCATTCGCAAGACGCTACACCCAACAAGGTTAGTTTGAAGAATACACCCACCGTGCTATTCAAGACGCTATACCTAACAAGGTTAGTTTGAAGAATACACCCGCCCTGCTATTCAAGACGCTACACCTAACAAGGTTAGCACGAAGAATACACCGTGCCGTGCTATTCGAGACGCTATACCTAACAGGGTTAGTTTGAAGAATACACTTCGCCGGGTTACAGTGTCATCCGGGCCACACCCTGAGGGGTTGGTTGAAAGGATTCACTCGTTCGGTCCAGACGTTGGTGCGATAGACCAACTGAGAGGAGTTCTATCGGGGACCAGACACATTGCGGATTGGTTGAAAGAATCATTTACCCAGTTTGATCACTTTATTCCGGGGGTCTTCGTGATTGGGTCAGGATTACGCTTGCTGCACTCGCTAAATGTAGTTATTGTTACTTGCTTATGAAAGCAAAGTTAGATTTAAATGGTTCATATACACTGATATAATTGTAGAGAGTGGTATTGTTAATGCCTGTGGGTCATGTATCAGTCGAAGTCAATGTTAATAATGATGATAATGAGATGAAATTTCGGTGTGATCTCTAGTGAAGTACTTTATTGGCCATGTTGAGATAAAACTGTAAGAGGTCTGGTTTGGGGTCGTAGTCTAAACAGACAGTATGAGCATTGAGTCAGCAGCAGCTGGACTCAAGTGAGAGCAATTGCAATTGCTGATTGGTCGTGGCAATAGAGGTCCTGCCTTGAGAGATTTTAAAATCAAGATTTTTTAAAAGTTATATTGTATTAGTTTTAATAGAGAAAAGAAAGGACTGTGATACATGGCTCTGGCAAATAATTTAGAGTTCTGGTTTATTATTCTTTGGGTTCTGACTAATGATTTTTATAGCACAGAATAATAATTTGAGTATTCATCATTTGTCAAATTTCTGGCACTTAGAGTTGTCATGCATAGATCATTAAATTATGATATCATATTTGAAATAAAGAGTCTTGCAAGAGTTTGATTAAAATCTTATATTATTGAACATTATAAAGTTAATTTAAGTAGAGTCATCCAGGAGTGGCAGGATGGACGAGCGGATGTCCTGGTATTAAATTTGTTTGTTTCAGAAATATAGTAACGTCCGAGGACGGTCGCATGTCAGTCTGGCCGTGTCGGCGCACCATCGCCAAGGATAATACATTGTCAATGACACTTTAGCGAAGTGTTGCGTCTATGCTTTTTGAAGCGACCACGCTAATGACAGATGAACAAGTCGGGACATGTTTTGGGTGTGGTGTGTGGTCGCAAGGAAGCAAGCGTGCAACAAATCGCTGTTATTAAAGTGCATTATGATCTAGGAAGTTATTTGTCTTTGTTTGAAGTGTATTAATAACTAGTGAAGTGAAATTGTATCTGTGCTCATTGTAACTTTAGTTTTAATCTCAAATAATATTCAACCACGCCGAGTGCAACCATGAATATCGATGAAGGCCTTCCTGAGCTTTCATATATATAAATGGATATATATATATATATATATATATATATATATATATATATACACATACTCTCTCGACTTCGTAAAAACAAAAGTTAGAACACGCACGGCTTGCTAAATACATATGCATTGATAACGCCGCGCGACTTACAACTATAGCAAAAAGTGTCGTTACAACTTTTGGTCTTAACTTTTTCCGTCTAGCCCCCTTTCGCAACGCGCGATAAGGAACTTCGTTCCAAAAAACAATGAATTGTTCTTGATTTGGATCGCAGCGAAGTACGACACGTCACGTCACATTTTTACAACATATTGTCTGTTTCTTTTTGGCAAACATACTTACAAGTATTCATTTCTATTGGAAAAAAAGATTTAATTTAACTTTATAATCTTTGTAGTAAAAAAAATGATAAAATCGTTTCAGTACTTTAGAGTCTAAATGCGATACTGTGATGTGCAAACAAATACACTTCACTTTTGTAATTTTCGTGAGCAAACAGATAAACATTTTTTTTAATTTACTTGTGTTCGCCCACGGCTTTGCCCACGTAGTACTAAATACTTCAAAATCCTTAGGGAGTAGTATATTTTGCAAACATTTCCTTTGTAGCAATGCACATATCGATTATGAGCGAGTTCATACTTCGACTCGCACTTGACCGAGTTTCGGGTGGCGGCTGTGACCAAAACCTTTTTGAGGGCTGTATACGCGCCTACATCCATCAGCAGAAGACGCTGAATGCCGAAAATTCGGCACTCAAAAAAAATGTGTTTCAAAGTTTGAACATCAGCAGAACGATAATTGTAAGATGAAAGCAGACGTAAGCACTCACGCCACCAATATATGGTGGAAATACCAACAAAGCGGACGAAACGAACGAAGAATGAAACTCTTTACCGGCGTCTGTTTTTCCTGAAGAATAAAGTCTAGGTGTCTTCAAGTCTCGCGTGAAGAGGTATCTTCTAGGTAACCGTGCTCCACTTTAGACTGCATTTCCGCCTGACATCAGGCGCAAAGTCAGTCAAACACGAACCTATTCATTTAAAAAAAATGGAGAATCTCTCATTCTCATTCTATACCAATGCGATTGGACTTTGAAATGACCATGGCGAATACGGCTTAAGATAGAACCAACTTCAAATGACTTTAAAGGTGCTCTTACACGACTCAAATTACTCAATCTCGATCAATTCTCGACAACTATGAGGTCTCGACTCAAGACATTTAGGCCGATGGCTATATGTAGCAAGCTGTTGCTGAGATACGGCCACACAATACATGCATTATGGAGGAACTTAAAAAATTAGGCACCTCTAACTCTCACCACAGGCTTATTCCTCTTGCATTAATGAGACGTTGTTATATGTACAAACGTATGTACAAATAAAATTGCCTAAAAATTTCCAAACCAATTTAATATTCGGCAATTCAACGTTGCGATTTTTTTTATTGCAGTAGTTCAGCAGTCAGGCAGACGGCTCACTTGATGGAAGCCGCCTATGGACAGTTGCAACACCAAAGGTGCTACAAATGCGCTGCTGCTCTCTCAAGGGAGACTGGAACCTGGCCATTAATGCCGGAACATAACTCAAGGTTGTTATGGCGACATAGTTTAGACCAGGGGTAGTAGCCGTCCAGTCGGGCAAATCCCCTACATCCTGGCAGAGAAATGTGGAATATTTGTAGTAATTAGACTCAATATTCCCGAAACAATTGCCTAATTTTATTCCAATTGCTCCAGATTGATCCATTACTTTTGCCAAGCAATAATTCGGTAGTTGACAATTTTTGAGAAACAGGTTTATTTTGAGCCTTATGGTCTATTTTAGCCGAAATATAAATATTTCAGCAAAAAAGCAACATTAACATATTTAATTTAGCAATTTTATAAATATTTTTACATTTTGTCACAAAAACGCGTCAAGCTGTCATGACGTCTCGCATGACGTCACAGTGTGCAAAACAAACATCTGTTTCGTTGAAGTGTTATCTGAGAAGTCTGTAATAACTTCTTGTGTTTTGCACGCTATGACGTCACGCGCTCTGATTGTCACGTGGCTAATGGCTGCAATATAACAATTTTGTTTCTGAAAAATATCAATTAATATTTTAATTAAAACAATTTATTGTTGTCATATTTAGATCGTAATCTACGGTATATATTAAAATCAGCCTATATTTTTCATACTGTCAAGTACCGAATTGCTCAAAACATTGCACGTGTAAGAGCACTTTAGGAGTAGAGGGCGAATCGAACGTTTGGATATGTTTACAAGTCTATATTTTATGTTCGTATACGACACATACAATTTGCGTGATCTGACAGACAGATATCAAGAAAATAGGATGGAATTAGGAGTGGACATAAAACCGAAAAACATCCGAACGTTGATGTCGAAGATATTCGTTGAGGCATTTCTCGACCTTCATTAAATTAACCTTCGGATCACTGAAGGAAATAATAAAAAATAAAGTACAAGAAACAGTTAAATGTTAGGAATGAAATAATAAAAATTGAATAATGAGTCATGAAAAATACCTATTGTTACATCCAAGGCGCCGACAAAAACAAATCCGCATATCTGTAAAAACACATTTTTATTACCTGTCGGCATTTGAACTAGTAACATTTAGATTCTTTTATGGTCGTCTTCTTTTGTTTACTTTGTGTTTAAAATTTGTGATTAGAAAACAGCCCATTGTTGTATTGTAATCTTTTATGGCAGTCATTAGCCAGGTGTGTCGGATTAAAGTCGACTTAGACACGGGGACATAGCAGTCGAATGATAACCACGAGCGGAGCAAGACGTGTGTACTACAATCAGGAATGTAATAGGTGACGGACTTTGCGCGTTTTATGGAATTACGACCTACTGCATTACGTTTGGACTTGTTGTGTTCAGTTATATTTGTACCTGTGTTATACGTGTTTGTATAGTTCTAATAAACTCTATAATAATTCCAGCTTTTTAAATTCGAGTCTCGCGACTCGTAACACTATCTAAAAAAAGAATAGTATATAATATTTCCATGTTTTGGATAGATATAGGATGTATGTCATCTGTTGTCCATGTATGTCATTTTATTTATACATTATCGTAACAGGCGATACAACAACCCACAGCCAGGTTGAGGGTTCTTTCCCCGCCTGGATGTGGAGTATGCCGCCAGAACAACATGAGTTGTGTTCCGGCATTAGGGTCCAGGTTCCAGACTCCCTTAAGAGAGCGGCAGCGCATTTGTTACACCTTTGCTGTTGGAAATGTCTATAGGCGATGGTAACCACTTTCCATGAGGTGGGCCGCCTGCCTGTCACCTGAACTTGTGCAATAAATAAACCATATATTTTTCCTTTTTCTTTGTTGCATAATAATTACAGATTGACTGATTCAGGTTCTCTGTTCTCTCTCTCTCGGTTCTCTCTCTCTCTCTCTCTCGCTCTCTCGCTCTCTCTCTCTCTCTCTCTCTCTCTCTCTCTCTCTCTCTCTCTCTCTTCTCTCTCTCTCGGTTCTCTCTCTCTCTCGGTTCTCTCTCTCTCGGTTCTCTCTCTCTCTCTTAACCAAGTAACTATTGTTTTGTTGTGCATTTTTGTAATATATTTTTTCGTGAAATTAAAGTGTTGTCTATGTCTAAGATGTAAAGAATCGTAAAATAGGCTTAATAAATATATTACATTCAATTCAAATTTAAAAGCGTTTAATCAAACTAAGTTATACTGGTGAACATTTTTTGAAGGTCATACATATAAAACAAAATTTAAAACGACTTCATATTCTATGTGTCTTACATGGCTTCGCAACGGAAAGAAACTCCCCAGAACCAGGTCTAGCTAAAAATATTTTCTTTGGTATTTATCTCTCAGGCTTTTATTTTTTAATAAATATAGAAATATTTTATACAATTACTTTCGTAGAATTAATGAAGTTGTAACAAACATCGCAACATAATTGGTCTTAGTTATAATCGTTTCTTAAATTTAAAGAAACTGCTCAGCAACTGATTAGTGAAAATCTTACCCATAAACTCTTCTTTAGTCGAATATTTTACGTACAACCTACATTAATCATTCAAATTTTGTTTATCTGTGCTCCTCTCGCGTAAACAACAATAAGTGTTTACCAATTTATAAGTGAAAAAAAATATATTCATTGATTAGGGTCTGATTCTGATTCTCTTACTTAAGAGATGCCTAATCGTTTCTTAACGAGATTATTATAAGTAAGGCCGAATAAGTGTTATGCAGTAGTATAAAAGTAGTTAGTCTAATAGGTTAATACAGTTTGGCTGAGTCTGGGTTGGATCATTAGGCATTCGTATGATACATATTTCTACTAGCATATGCCCGCGACTTCATCCACGCTTGACTTGAAATTTCCAGGACACAAAGTATCGCAGCTATCGTTTTCACAAAAAAAAACTGTGTCTGAATAAGCTAATTTTTCTCACTCGAACAACTGCAAACCGCTCCCACGAAAATCCTCGCGGGATTCCCGGGATTAGAAGCGAACTTCTCCCAAAAAGGTTTTATATATGCCTAAATATAAAACCTTTCTGGGAGAAGTTCGATATTCAAGTTAAAGTGTCAATCAAACAATATTTATGCCAACTGACACTTGTTTTTGTTAGTTCGTTCGCATGTAATAAATTGTTTTGTGGAACAAGTTGCTATAAACGCAAAATTGTGGATAAAAGTGAGTTACGTGCGATGATCAAATATGTCAGCTTGAAAAAAATGTCTACGAAGGAAAATTCGGACATTAGAGGATGATGCTGTGCTCTATTCTATAGATGCGTATTGGGTGGCTAAATTTAAAAGACTTAGATCAAACTGTAAAGATGACCCGCGTTCTGGGTGGCTTTCAACCTCCGTTACAGAAGAAAATGTCAAAACGGTTGAGAATCTGGCATTGTAACGCAGAAAATAACTATAAAACATAACGCTGAGATCCTAAAAATAACTTTCCATTTTAATTCATTCACTGGGGTTCAAAAAGTGTTGGCAAGATGGGTGCTACGAATGTGTACCGACGAAAACACAAAGCGACATTTAGAAATTTCTAAGCGTAAACTCGAAACGTTTTGTGATTCGGATATTATATCCATCGCCTTGTCACCATGGATGAAACGTGAGTCTACCATTCTCTCCATCTCCATTTATAAATAAAAATAACATATTAAAAATGGCAGCAAGAAGAAGACTACATTTGTCCTGCCTTCTGTTTGGAGTGATTTCCAGCCACAAACCTTCATATTTATATAATAAAATTGATTGGAGGCAAAGTAAGTTAGAATATACTATTCTATCTGTTACTAGGCCACTAATAATAACTAAGCATAGAATGGCTGCTTTTAGAGGTTGTATTAAACATGCGGCTACGCAATGCTGGAACGGCATTCCTCCTCCAATTAGAGACCTGAAATCATTTTTTTCCTTCAAATTGCACTATGCACTACGCGGTGCTGGTACCTACGCTCACGTATGGAAGCGAGAGTTGGGTATGGAACAGAGAGCATGAAAGTAGAGTAAACGCGGTCGAGATGTGAGCACTGCGCAAAATCTGCGGAGTAACGCTCGCGGACCGCGTTCGTTATACCGAAGTAAGAAAGAGAGTTGGTCTGAAAGAGAGTGTCGGGGTGAAGGTAAGGAAAGGAATGCTCCGGTGGTTCGGGCATGTGGAACGAATGTATGATGGAAGAATGACTAAACAGATATACAATACAAAAGTGGATGGATGCAGAAGTCGCGGAAGGCCACGACACACCTTCCATGATCAAATTGATCGTGTATTAGCAGAAGGTGATGTCAGGAGCCTTAAGAACAGAAGAGCGTGCATGACAAGAGCTATGAATGTCAAAGAAGCAAGTGAGTTGTGTAAGAATAAGCCTGAATGGCGCTCTGTTGTTGGTGCCTACCCCGCAAGGGATCTGGCGTGAAGTTATGTATGTATGTATGTATGTAAATTGCACTATAAAAGATATTTAATACAGTTACAGAGAGAAGACCCTAGATATATCTAAGAATTGATTTTTATTTTTCTTAATATTTTATTTCTTAATATCATCATTATACTTTTTTTTAGTTAATTCATTCAATTCCCATGTCTTTTATGGTTTAATTGATCTCCTTATATATAAATGATACATATCATTTTACTTACTTGGGGGCAGTAATAAATGTAATTTATAATTCGTGATTTGTATCTTATAGCTGTTTACAGTTTGTAGAATAATTTAAATGTTAGTGATTTAGTTATGGGTATTTTTATTTTTTATTATTATTTAGTATTTTGTTGTTTTGTTAGGGTATATTATTGTATAATTCTAATATATATATATATATATATATATATATATATATATATATATATATATATATATATATATGTCGCAGAACGGCCTCGTTCTCACGACATATTCTTTAGTTATTGCAGGTTTAGTGGGCGTAATCAGGGTAAAATGCGAGCATAAAACAGAATAGCCACGGTTTATACACTTTTAATTTAGATTTGATCAACATTATGACATAGTTTAGACCGAGCAGCGGGTTCAGGGCACCCGCTCATACTTTCAACTTCAATACTTTCTTTAAAACTCTCAAAGGTCCAACTCGACCTGTAGCCACCAACCAAATGCGTCACAAAAACTCCTCCGTTTACCGAAGTAGATACTACCAAAGTATAGAGGGCGTGTCTGACCCCGCTCTAGACATGCTGTGTGCTCTCATTGGTCGTTTATTAAATTACAATATTCATAACTTTTATTAGGTTAGAACGATCTTTAAGTTATAGAAACATTTAATAAATCAAATTAAATTTAATTCAGAATTTTAGAAGTAATTAAAATGTAAACAAATTATATTGTGCGTTATAGCTATATTGGATGTATTGTTGACTGGATGAGTCAACAATACATCCAATATAGCTTCCCTCCGACACGGCCTTCCTGACGTATTATGTTATGGCCGCCTCAGTGTTTTGGGATAGCGAAAAAATTCTTTTTATTGATTACGTGCCAAAAGGCCAGACGATTACTGGAACCTAATAAAAGACTAAAGAAAGTGCATGAAGCGATTAAAGAAAAACTTCGTGCAAAACTGTCGTTGGGCGTGTTGTTTCTTCACGGTAACGCTTCCGCTCATCGATCGTAAGTTGCGCTCAACGCAATCCGCTGTGCTGTCTTTAATCTACCACAATGTTCTCCGGCCTTAGCTCCAAGTGATCTTCACTTATTCCCAAAATTAAATGAGGAAATTTGTAGCACTAAAATTCACGATAGTGAATTATGGCTATATGGTTATGGCTGCCGAAGAGTTTTTCGAGACTCAAGAAAAACAATATGTTTTTTCGTAAGGAATAAGGAAGTTAGAAACGCGTTATTCTAAATGAATTGGAGGAAGATTAAGTAAAAAAAATATATTTTTGTTAAAATGTTTGCATTTCTTAACTAAGCTTTTATTAGCTTCATATAAACAGCGTAAGGCGCGCCTACCGGGCGGTTTAGAGTTGAGTTCAGTTCAAGACAGTGAAGCGACAAGAGCGATACGAAAGAGTTGGAAGAAGAGTTTAACAGAAGACACTAACGAGTTTAGTGGTGATTTTAGTGACAAGGTGGGCACTGCAGTAGCAGGTGTGGTCTACGCAATATCGGTGACGGTATTGTGAGCGAGACACCTTGTCGGCGGGACTGTGCATCGTTAGTCGTGCGTATAGGGGCAACCCTGCTGAGAGGTATTGCATGCGGCTGAGTAAGTCAATAAAAGCGTTGAATTAAAAACTGGTGTTTTCTTCCAATCCATAAGTGCGAACCCCCGTTCGCACGTAACAATAGCATCTTGTTCTCCAACGTTTATCTAGTGTATCCCGTTTGTTTTTTTAAATAGTTTCAATGTACAGACACGGTATGTTTAGAATATTATAGATAGATTCATGAATAATTGACAAGGGTAAATCCATAAAACGTGCAAATACATAAATAATAAAGAAGTCTAATTTCGGATTCCCTTGCTCTCAAAACAAGAATTTAAACGCATTTTTTAACTCGGCACGTTCGATATTGTTTTGCAACTGTTCATTTCTTCAGGGAGTCACTGGAATTATAGCGCGGTCTGATCAAATGCCATCATCTATTATTTAGGCGTTTTTGCACAACAGCGTCAGTGTGACGTTACTGCAGGTTTTGTTTATTAGGGCTACTGCCTTTGTGTAAACGTTGAAAGCTAATTTTTTTACAACAACTATACTCTTTATTGTAAACCACCATACAAACAGTAACACATTTTCATGTCTCAAAATTAGAAGGTAGTAAGTAGTACAATGGGCGGCCTTACTGCTTAAAGCAATCTCTTCCAGGTAATCTTTGGATGGACAAGATCTAATTGCATCGATAGCGTTGGCGTGCAGTTGTAATAGATACTAATATAATAATAAAATAATTATTATGCACTTGCTGACCCGGCAAACTTCGTACCGCCTCAGAGTCAATAAATAAAACACGTTGATTTCTGAACGACTTTTAAATTTAATTGATTTCTAAACAACGGGACGAACATCAAATGTTTGACAGGTAGGAATAGTTTCTAAGGGAAAGCGAAATTGTTGTTTTTACTATATTCCAAGCATTTTTTTCATATTTATTCACCTTTTAAACCTTCCCTGGACTTCCACAGATAATTCAAAACCAAAATTAGCCAAATCAATCCAGCCGTTTTCAAGTTTACGCGAGAATAACCATTAGCAATTGATTTTTATATATATAGATAGATCTACTATATGTCAGGAGCCTTAAGAACAGACGAGCGTGCATGACAAGAGCTATGAATGTCAAAGAAGCAAGTGAGGTGTGTAAGAATAAGCCTGTATGGCGCTCTGTTTTTCGTGCCTACCCCGCAAGGGACCTGGCGTGAAGTTATGTATGTATGTATGTATGTACTATAGTTATAAAAATATGCAGAAGTCGCGGAAGGCCACGACACACCTTCCATGATCAAATTGATCGTGTATTAGCAGAAGGTGATGTCAGGAGCCTTAAGAACAGACGAGCGTGCATGACAAGAGCTATGAATGTCAAAGAAGCAAGTGAGGTGTGTAAGAATAAGCCTGTATGGCGCTCTGTTGTTCGTGCCTACCCCGCAAGGGACCTGGCGTGAAGTTATGTATGTATGTATGTATGTATAAAAATATATACGTTAACAATAAACACGTTATACAGTTAAATAATGCTCCATCACAAGTCTGTTAAAGGATTGGATAAACTTAGCAGATTGGACATCTGCCGGTAGTGTATTCCAGAGATGCACAGCCTGAACAGAAAACGATCTTGTGTAAATCTCCGTAGTATGTAACGGTGTCCTAGGTCACAACCTCTCTGACGTTCTCAAAGACCTCGAATCACTGTGAAAGAACTGAAAACGTTCTTTAAGATAAGACGGGTACCTAGGATCAAACAGTACGTTATAAAGAAGAGAATGTACTGTCTCTGACGTAATGGAAACTATTCTCTTCTTCTCATCAGAATCAGTTGATTGAGTGAAAACAAATGGCGAGTATTTACGACTTGGAATTGAAGAAGTGTCCTAAATTGCTGTTTTTATATATTACGCCTATATAAGAACAAGAGAAGTGTTGGTTTAATAAATCAACATCTAAGTTAAAATAAGTAGGAGTATTTTGTTTTCCAACACTCAATGATCTAAGAAACTTCCAGACTTTTGCTGGATCGCTATTTTCTACTGAGTCATAGATATGTCGTCTTTGGGCGTCCCTACACATCTTAAATTTTTGGTTTTAGTTGTTCGGGTGCATAAAATAAGCTTATTCCGGATATTTTTCTAAACAAAAACTGCGGTATTTTGTGTCCCGGGAATCCCGCGAGAACTTCAAGTCAAGCGTAGACAAAGTCGCGGGCATATTCGGATTGTCTGGAAGAGATCGCTCTAAAGCGATAAGGCCGCCCTTTGTTCTTGCCTTGACACGAAATGACTGTAAATGATTTACTTTATGTGTTTGTGGTGAACCATAAAGTAATTTCTATCTTTCTATCTAGTACACAAACATAAACAACATATCCTAATATATACAGAATAAGCAGCAATGTTAGACCCGACCTTGCAGGATTTACTCTATCCCTAGTTCTCCTTATTAAATAACAAACATACAATACAGATCATTTTGATTATTATAATTAAAAATACAATATTGAAAAATAAATTACAAAATTATACTCATATATCAAAAAATAAAACTAAATATAATAAAAAAGGGAAAAATTGGTCTCATAACACTGTCACTTACCGGAAACGTTCCCTAAAGACTCGTGGCGTTGCCACGCTGTATAGCAGCGACGCTCAATCTTTGAGCAAAATAGATGCCAGGCTCTTGGTCGCGTGAGACGTCTACTAAACGTGGCAACAACACGGTAGAATATTAATTACTAAATACAAATTTATACTATCAAATGATAATACAATTAGGATATTATATTCAAATCCAGAAAACTTACTATATTTGTTAACGGGTTAGGAAAAATGCAAGCTAGTTTATCCCATAAAGCCACGGCTATAAAGCTGCCGATCGCGTCACCCCAGTATAACATGACTTGAAACGGACTTGAACTATAAGTGCTTAAGTTCAGAATCCAAATATAGGAAAGGGTAAGCAGTAGGGACTATTGATTTCTTGCTGAATCGTGATTGAGATGCTTCTAATTTCAGACATTGTGCATATTTATGTATGTTTTTGTTTTGTGAATCAAGGTTGTTTGCTTTTGTGTACAATTTATTGTTATGACGTAATTTTATGTGTTTTTATAAATTATTTTTTTCTATTTATATTGCGTCGTTTTTTAAAGAGAAATATTTTTCTTTCTTTTTTTTGCTATATTCTTATTATATCTATACATACATATATATACAATTACCTTACTGATGTATCAGCGCACAGCCCAACTACGAGAAGAGAGAGAACTAGAAATGGTCATTCGCTAAATGTTTAATTTGTGTAATACATACATATTGTCACGACTGTTTCCCATCAGGGTAGGCAAAGGCAATGGACCTCCACTTGTCACGATCCTAACAACCAATTGTGTATAATAATATTGCTGACCCGTGCCCACTTTGCTGGGCGTCATTAAAAAATACAGAAGCACGTGCTCACGCCCACACGCCCGCAAGTACGTACGCAAATCAAGGCTTGATTAATTTTTGGCTTGGACTTTACATACATATGCATGAGGTCCTTTCAATATTGTAATTACGCCTTAGAAAGGATTTTTAAAAATTCAGTCCCTAAGTGGATAAGAAAGAGGAGGAAAATTTTATATGAAAATATTAGAAATATACGTACATCATGGTTTTTTGAAATTCAACTCCTAAAAGGGTGAAAAGGAGGCTGTAAGTTTGCTCAAAGTATGACTATTTTATTCTTCGTAAGCGAAACAGCGAGTAATATCTAGTCTTTAATATAATAATAATAAACTTTAATGCAAAAAATAATAGAACAAAAAAATTAAATTAATTATGTAACGCTAAGTAATCATTAAAAATTTATAATAGTAGGTATCTATCTGATACAAAACACTTATGCCCATATACTTTGTTTACGAAGAAAACATTTCTCAAAATATTACAATTTGTGACCATAATATATGATATACACAGAATCTTGTTTTGTCACTTCTTCTTTGAGGGCACGCCAATTCTCGAAAGTTGTAAGTCCCTAATTTTTTGCAACTCATTTGACCATATTTTAAATTTTCTCATTAGCACTCATTATGTTTATATGACAATTTTGCAAATGTAAGCTCACTTAGCTCTTGAAGAGCATCGCACATTTCTTATTAGGCGACGCGGTAACCGTTCAGGAAAGATAGATTAGATTTTGTATTTGGATAATTATGACCTATTAAAAAATCCTAAATTTCTTGTAGAGGTTACCATTTTTTTTTCTTTTTTCTAATGATTTCATTTCATTCGATTTTTATGGCAATTTTTCGATATCGCCCTGGATATACATAAAATAATCTAGTTGTATTATCATTTGAACACCCAAAACACATTAGACGGACTAAAAGTACACAAAGATGTAAGTCGTGTAGTCTCTTTGTGTATAACGATAGTGTGATTGAGTGTGTGATATTAAAAAAATGAAAATGTGCTGTGTCTGTACATTGAAGCTATTAAAAAAACTGAAATAGACTGACTATATGACAGGTGAAGTTAACGAAATATTTTTTTAGATTTCTTGTCTTTGTTCAGGAGTCACGTAAAAACTACAGGGCCAATTTCGATACGGTTTTCATTAATCGATAGCAAATTGTCGGACTTAGAACCTGCGGTATTTCATATCCCGGGAATCCCGCGGGATATTTTTGCTGCAACCCTTTCTGTATATGTTAGAAATCTTTAGTAGAACATTGTAGTTGAGTTACTTACTTTAGCAACATAGCCCGGGGTGTTACGGGAATTTTCGGGATTCGTATATTTTCATAATAAAAACCAATTGAACCACCCCTTGATTTTAGATATTGGCAAAGCAACTTTGATATTCGCTATCTATCCAATGTAGACGAAGTCGCGGGCGAATACTAGTATTTATGTATTTTATTACTTAAGTATTTTTCACACGAATATTTTTATGCTTGTTAAAATGGATCTGAATGATTTTTGTTGATTCGTTTAAAAAAAAATTTTTTATTACCTTTGACAGGCAAATAATTTGCCGGCCCACTTGATGGAAGGTGGTTACCATGGCCATGTAACACCGGGGACGTTGCCAAGGCGTTGCGGGTCTCTAAGAAATCTTATGACTCCCTTATTAAACAACCCTATGTTGTAGCGCAGAGGAAATACCTCGGCGGGAAGATCGCTCCAAATCAATGTCGTACGCGGAATAAACGTTCTTAAGAACCGTAACGAAATAGGGTGAACATCCCGACGATGGCGAGTACTGCGGTTGTAAAAATGAGGCGTTGGCACCAATCACACAATTCCTCGGAACACTCCCCATTTTATAGGCGGTAGAATATACAAAGAGGTGCAAAGTCCCTCCGAAAGCTAAGGGATTCTAAACAGGCTGTTAGTATGGGATCGTCGACTAAACGAACGGTGTAACGCTGGATGGAGTCGAGGGGGTCTGTCTGGTAACTGTGTGCTCCGGCCCATAGGTGTGAGCAGTGTACTCCATGGGCAGTCTAATTTTCACTTGTATGTTATATAGGTATCATAAATAAAACTATATAACTAAATTATAAATTAAAATAAACTAAAATTAAACTACAATATAAATGGACCAGATGGAATGTTGTTGGTGCCATGGAAGAAGGGATGCCCCTTAGTATGGGACGCAACTTGTGTTGATACTTTGGCGGCTTCCCATCTCCCAGTTACAGCCGTGACAGCCGGGGCCGCGGCCACAAACCAGGAGGCCCTGAAACTCCGCAAATATGTGTCCATTGGTAATGGGTACATATTTGCGGCTTTTGGGGTTGAAACCCTGGGGCTGTGGGGGACTGGAGCTCATCACCTCTATCGAGACCGATCATCGCGTCTAATTGAGGTCCCGCGTGGCCAAAAAGCTGGCTTGCACCTAGGGCAACGCATCAGCGTTGCCATCCAACGTGGAAATGCGGCCAGCA
Source organism: Dendrolimus pini (assembly GCA_949752895.1). Taxonomy (NCBI): domain Eukaryota; kingdom Metazoa; phylum Arthropoda; class Insecta; order Lepidoptera; family Lasiocampidae; genus Dendrolimus; species Dendrolimus pini. The sequence goes on along the minus strand of OX457138.1, from coordinate 18,402,607 downwards.
TTTTGGGCAGTCTCCCCGCCGACAGCGACCTGGAGTAAATTTTTTTCTTATAGATTGTTATTTTGTAATTCTAGTTATGTTGAGTCAATTTTCAATACAGACTCAATTGTACCGTTTTCTTATTTGAATAATGTACTCTAAAAAGTTCCGCTATTGCATAATCTGTTTTGACACAAAATCTATTGTTTATTTGTCAGCTTAACGAGTATTATAGAAACCCATATCGTTTTACCCGGCCGTGTCCCTGAGAGAATTCAAGCGCCTAGTGAAAGAAACTCTCAGCGCCGCCGCGACAGTCGGAGCGGACAGTGTTGCTCGAGCGTTGGCATCAGGCGTACGTGTTTTACAGTTCAATTACTACACAAATAAAATACGTTCTATCACATAAAAACACTAGAATATGAATGGAATATTAATATATAAATATTAAGTAAATATACGTAAAATTTTGATATTGTGTTCATGTGAATATATATTGGATGTTACACTGCAATAGTATGTTTGAAATGGGCGCATAATAAATTATTTAATACAAGCTATCTAATTTACGAAGAATGGATAAAAGGTAGGTGTTTTATATTTTAGTATATGTAATAACATTTTATAAGCTATCGATTTTGATAAAGGTACCTGGCTAAGGCTGGTGTGCACCAACATTTAACCGGTGGTTAAAATAAAATAATCAATGTTTAGCCATATATTTTTAGCGATTATTTCATTTTAACAAGGTTTAATGTCGGTGCACACCAGACTAAGAGTGTTATATATACTCTGTTTTTTTAATTTAACAATCTTAGTCCATATTATCATTAAAATAATATTTTAAACCGTACATATTATATTATATAAAATATCATAAAAAAATATTCTCATGAGCTTAATAAGTAATACATATAAATAACAAAATATTCTATAAAAATGCATTTTTATAAATTTATTAAGACAATACATAAAAAATTTGGCCCATGAGGGGATCGAACCCGCGACCTTCGCGTTATTAGCACGACGCTCTAACCAACTGAGCTAATGGGCCGGCGACGATCGAGTTGAAAATATAGTACAAACAGAACAAAGAGCTTAAAAAGGTCAGGCCGGCGATTACGTCCAATTCATCCTTTTATTGAATGGAATAGAAGAAGACAGACAGACAATCTGTACTATTATATGTTAAATCAATATTTCCACATGTTGTTTGTTATTTGCAGTGTCGTGTGAAAATGGTTACGCGTGTTTGTCAAACTTTTTTTAGTATTTTCCGTGGGTAGTTATTTCGGTTAGTGATGGATAATGATTTATTTCCTCTTTTTTTTAAATATTCTTTTTAATTGTTTTGTGTTATTGTGGAGTTACACTGCGTATCATCTGCATTAATGTTAGTGTTATTGACTGTGTGCAAATGTCTTATTTATAGTCTTGAAAAATAAGATGTTCACGTTACGTAACGTTGGATATATTATTGAAGTTTATTAACACCATCGCCCGAGTTATCGGTTAATATTTAACGTCATTAACAATGACGCATCTCAAAGAACGTATTAGTAAGGTAAGAACCTTGGCTACATTTAACTTTGCGTAACGTCTTTATTAGTGCGCTAGTGAAAGTATACAGCGCAGGTGTAGCAGAGACTCTAAATATAAATGCTTTGTTTTTTAGCTAGACGTGTTGTTGCGGAGTTTTTTTTTGTCACTTCTTCTCCATTAAACAGCAATAACACGTTGCGAAGCAGTCTATGTATATAGAATAGGATGTTGATTTAATTTTGACTCATATGTAGGACCTTTAAAAAGTGTTCTCAAGTGGAAGTTGTTTTGAATAAAATCTTTTTTTGGAATCAACCTCTTTTGTTATATTAGATTAGGCTCCCATAAAGTAAAGAATAACCATAAACCAATTTAAAAAATAACAAGTTGGGGGTAGATAAAATAAAACGTTAACAATACTCATTGACACTTGATATCTTTGTCTTCCATGATCATGGCTACTGAAAAGTAGCCGAAACGTCGCAATAATAAAAATCAAATAAATTACCGCGCTTAAAACCGTTAAAACGTAGTTTTATTATGTATACTAGTCGCGAAAACTTAAGAAAATATTATCTCTTTAGTACTTTTTGTAGTTTGACATTCGTCGCATTTCTTTTGTTTTTTCCTCACTCTATATTTTGTCTTTGAGTTGTAAACGTATAGTAATCAAATAAATATTATTATGTTAAGAAACTTCGTCTTATTTCATGTTCAAGTTATAGTATAGAAATACAGTTTACATGCTCTTCACACTTTTTAATTTAAATTTGAATTTGGAAGTCTTATTGCTTTCTTACTAGCCGGTTAGGATTAATAAAAACAATGATAAAATCTTCTGAGTGTCCTCGATACCATATTATGGCTACGTTCCAGAAGGGACTAACAACGACCACGGTCACGATCGCAATTTTTCCCGTTTCCCTTGCTTGCAGACGTTACAATCATAAACTCTAGTGGAACGCATTATAGGGCGTTGATGTCATAAACGACGAAATACACAAATGTTATTGGTTGATTTGAAAATCGCGCCTTATTCAATGTCAAGAGATAGAGAGAATTAATGCTTTGTGGTCAACACCCACTTCAACCCACTTCGTGATATAGGTCGTCGTGTGATCGAAAATGATGACGTTAGTGACGTTTTCGCCACGACCATAACGACCGCGGTCGCCTTGTGGAACGGCAGACGGGGCATTTTGGGCGTTGTGAGATACTAAAGGAACGCGTACTATATTACCTATACTAGAGTTTTCCAAACTTGTCAAACCCTAGTAAATGGGTATATAGTGAAAAACGCTTAAAAATCCGTTACTTGGTTTAGGAGAGAGACAGACGCAGAAAAAGACTTTGTTTTATAATATGCAAAAAAGATTTCTGAAACACTTCAGTAAAGACAGAAAGGTTTTAACGAAAAATTCTTAGGATTCCACAGCCAAGTAGTAAAAACAGAATCCCTATAATTTCCTCGGTCAAAAACTATAAATTGAGAGAAAGACGCGCCGTAAATGTAGGATGGTGGTTGCATAGCAACTGGTGGTTGATAGCACAGAGTATATTTACAGAGTACATTAATATTATGCGAGAATTACATTGTTGGCAGATGGATTGTCAGACGAGTATCGTAATGTTTCTTTACTTTATTGTGTTTTCATTAATATTTGAGTTTGAAGATTGTTAAATCATTTATTTGCGGGGGATGGGGGCAGACGGCTAGAAGATTGTGTACAGTATTGTGTTGAAAATTTGAAGATTAATTTATAAGATGTCAACATTTTTTAAAGAATGATTTTGAAGAGGAAGCCGATTGTTTATTGATGATTTAGAATTTAAGAATATGTTAAGAAGATGATAATGAAGATGAATTTTGATTTATTGAGTGTAGAAGATTCTGTCATTAAATTTTCAGGGGATGACACTCAGTATAACGTGTTAAACGTAACGTAAAGGGCGCAGCAGATTGAGGCAACTGATGATAAATACTGTTTAACATCAAGCATGACAATATTTATTGCGAAAAATCATTGATTTCTACTGCAGCATTGTGGTAACGAATTCAAAGTTGTTTCAAGACTTATGAAGAATTGAAAAATGATTTATATCACGAGATTCCTGAAGGAAAGTAGGAATGAGGACGGATTTAAAATGATACGATAAAAATAAATTTTTACAATTTATTGTTCACCAAAAATTAAAAATACGTTCTTAAAAACTAGGCACAAGAAATATTGAACAAGGGGCGGCCTTATAGCTTAAAGCGATCTCTTCCAGGCAACCCCTAAACTAAGGAACATATTAAAACAACAGTGGCGGTGAAAATAATAAATAATATAAAACATGGCAACAATAAGTCAAAAGATAATATACTTTATATACTATACAAACATAAAACACATCATACTATCTATAGAATCAGCAGCATTTTAGACCTGAGGGAATGAGAGATAATTAGTAAAAATCAGTTTAAAAGACGATATGGATTTAGTTTGTCTGATGCAGAGTGGCAGTGAGTTCCATAAACGGACGAAGTTGTGTGTACAGGTGTCATTATTAAGGAGAGATTATTACTAGAGCGCAAATAAAGAGAATGTGTAAGATGTAGGAAATCAAAACGTTCTCTTTAAATACGGAGGGGTACGAAAAGTAAAAAGGACATTATACAAAAGAGACTAAGTGAACATTCCGGCGAAGGCGAATAGGTAACCATTTAAGCTTGTTCAATATTCGGAGACATGGTTATGTTTGCGCAACCCAAATAAATGTTAGTAATAGAAGAGTTTTTATTTTAATTAAAAAAATGTTATTTGAGTTTGTTTACATTGTTTGATTTGTAATGATAGAATGTTCTGTAAATACGTTTAGTTTTATGTTCTTGGAAGCTTATATAATAACTGACGACAGATATTTTATAGGATAGCCGAGCGTAGGATGGTGGCTGCGTAGCAACTGGTGGTTGATAGATGGATTGTCAGTCGAATACTGTAATGTTTCTTTATTTTATTGTGTTAAAAGTTTATTCTTTTCTTGATGGCGAGGCTGAATTTATAAGTAGGTGTTCCTCGACGAAACCATCCTCCCTCGTTTGAAGGATTCCCTTCAAAAGTGGTGTAAAAACGATGCTAGTATGCGATGCGAGTATACGAAGCGAAAATGCGATACGAAAACGAATGGGGATGCGGGTTTAACAAGTTAAATGCATTAGATATAATACAGATGAAAATGATCAAACAAAACAAACTTGATTCTAATTAAAATAAAAGACATTCGTAAGCGGGGAATAAGACGACGTAATGGACAGAGTCGTACAACCGTGCGTAAATAGGATCCGCTAACAATGCGGACTTTAGCTGTCCTAACGATACCATCTTTCCCTGGGAAAATTTCATTCACAATGCCTCGCGGCCATTGTAGAGCCGGGATATGAACTACGTTTAAAATTACAACATCCTCAACGCCTTTTGGATTGGCCGTTGTATTCCATTTATGACGCATTTGTAATGTTTGCAGATACACGCTTTTCCAACGGCGCCAAAATAAAGATACAAGCTTATTAACTAACTTAAAACGTGAGTTGAGATTTAAATATGACGCTGAAAATAAGGCAGCATTAAATTTAGAAAACGCGCGAGTGTCAGAACTTAAGGTGCCAAAAGATTATCAGAGAGAGTTAGTTCTTCACTAAAACGGCGCGTATGTTGTACTATCTCCTTGAGCATGTTTAATCGACAACAATTATAGCGATAGTAACTCGATAAATTCGACTGGCAGTAAAATGAATAAAACTATGCGATTTAAGTAATTTGTACGAAACTTAATTCGTTTAGCTTCAATAAAATAAAGAAAGAAAGAATGAATTTATTTGAAGAAGAAATAGCGAAGTACTTACATTGCTAACATGTATTAAAAAATAACATCTATTGAGAATTTGTACCCTGCATCTTCCACAAACAAGGTTTGCACTCAGCTTGTTGCCGTGCCGGCATAATATCCGACACAACGCTGATTTTCAGTGCAAACCTTCTTTTGGCTTAATACTAATAATAACAATACGACCCGAATAATTTAAATTAACTTAAAAACTATTTACTTTGTAAATTATAATATATACATACATAAAAAAAATAGTATAAATATTTGTTAATTTTATGATTTAAATAATAAAAAAACAAATATATATATATATATATATATATATATATATATATATTATACATATGTATAACTGATACTTGTCTATGTTTTAATATATAAAAATATATCCGACTATTAAAATTATCTGGAGCTACTGAGCTTTTACGAGATGAATATAATGCGGATGAAAACCTTTCACTAGTAAATTGACCTACAAGTTCGATACAAACCGGAGATGTTAAAACCAAAACGATCAAAATTATCTTATGACGCGGATCCTTATTCAGATTCAGAAAATTTTACATCAATGTAAATAGATTTGAAAGGTTCATTAACTTTGCAATCGCGAAAGTTTGATCTTTCAAGAAAATAGTAACACGGACGCGGATGAAAGCATTATAAAATATCTATTACTAAATTTGCCCACGATATTATGCGTTAAATTATCATAATCCTTGAATGGTTTGATGCGTTTCAATGCGAGGCTGCAAGAGTTACCAGCCTTTAGTTAATATATTTTAATAACAAATTGCGCGTGATGACAATATTTCGTTATCAGCAAATGCATCAGGAAACAGATTTAACATATTTGCAACTTCAATAAGACGAGTGAGCTAACATGAAGATACGTGGCCCTTAAATGGTAAGCCTTAAGTATTTCCTCCATTAATTCCATTGCGGGAAGTAGGTACGCTAAGTATCCCTGTACTTGCGGTTACAAGTGCCGAAAGTTCGCGGCGCGATAGCCCTTTTGGGTGGGCTAAAATAATCAAAATTACAATTGTATCTAGAAGGAGATGAAATGATGAGAGAAATGCGGATGCGTTACCAACAATCACTAAATTAGTCTTCATGGCACATGGGAAACCTACAGAGTGCGAATAAACTCTATTAGAAAGTAATAAATGCGAAAAAGCGAAGAACCTATGAGCATATCGATCTCATCAGGTTTAACGAACTTAATATCGGCGAGCGGCACATTACTGAATTCCGAAATCAAAAAAATATTTACGAACTGACTCGGCAAATGTTCAGTAGTCTTGTCTACAACCAAAGCATTCATATTATCAAAAAAAAACACTAATATTGAAACGAGAATAGAATTTAATATGTGTGGAACCATTAATTATTTTCGACGAATCCCGAATTCCGTTGACGTAATTTTGAAATTTATTTGAAAGGTGGTGTGCATAGACATTTGACCGACTGTTAAAATAAAATAACCACTGTTTAGGCAACTTTTAGTGTTCACCACAAAATAATCCATGGTTATCGACGACATTTACATTACTCACACTCTCTCTCTCTCTCTCTCACACACAAACACACACACACACACACACACACACACACACACACACACACACACACACACACACACACACATCTCTCTATTGTTTTATTTCGTTTTTATTTTATTTTATAATTTTCTTTCATTGTCGTTATCTTTGGTGGCGGTTATTATAGAACTAGTGCTTAATGGGAGGCGAGGGCCAGGAGTACCATCATACAGGGTTTTACCTAGTTTGGGCTCCTGTCCTTCCCATTTAATTAAGTTCGTTACAATTTTGTACTCTATAATTTTGTTTTCTTTTTATGGGAAGTAAATAAATAAATAAATTATTATAAATTATTAAAATTATTAATTATTAATGAGTTGGTTAACTTAAACGAGCAAATCTGAGCCGTTTAAACACCGGTAAACTTTAATTGGACTTTTGAAGGATCTTTTTTATGCAGTTTGCGTAATAGTCTTGCTACTGGTACCGGTGTTTACTTATGTTCCACTGTTATTTTAAACAAAAATTTGTTTATTTAATAATTTTAGCATTGAGTAAAATGTTGCCTCCTTTAAATTTCATAGTAGAAGAAGATGTCAATATAAATTCGCTAGAATATCTACATAATATAGACATAGTTATGAGGAGGCCTCGAATTATTTAAGAGCGTCGGAATTTCTTTGAAGAAAGAATATGATGAAGTATCGTTCGTCACGAGAATTGCATGCATGCATCTGTACGTTTGTTTTCAATGACTTGTTTATATTTCATAACCAGATCAGACAAAATCTGCTTTTCACTGTTACAGAAATTGGCTGTACGCTTGATCTTTTCTTCCACGTTTGTAATCTTTTAAATCAAAGTTTGTAATACTATATTGTTTAAAATTTGATACGTTAACCGACATCCACTACGTAAGTACTGCGAAGCGAATGACATAAGTTGACATAAAATATTGCACATAACTCGTCAAATTGAATTAGATGCCTCCATCATAAAATTCCATACTAACCCGGTAACTTCTAAATTTTGTGTTATTACTTTTTAAGCAACAAATTCGTAATGTCATTTAGCTTTGACGGATTTTGCGGACGCCAATTGAGTTTTTCATTTAGTCTAGTTATGTCATCACTCTATTCATTCGCCATTCATTCAAAAACGCCCAATACCGCTCGTTTACCTAACCGAAAAACAAAAGATGTTGGTGAACACTAAAAAAACGCTCCTCAATTATGTCGACCGTTAAGTTCTAATCACCTGTTTAGTTAATTCAACGTTTTTCTCCAGTCTATGAACTTCACTCTTAAACTTATAATCGTTCTAAACATTACTTCGTAATAAAGTTGCTCTGCGCTGCACTGTCAAGAAGACATCGAACATGTTGCGCATGTGTGTTATTGTCATAGACGACAACCTGCGCAGTTGGTAAAACAACTGTTATTGGCTGCGCAGTTGATGACTGGTTGTAGGGTTGTCGCAAATCATCATCACAAGAAAATGTGCACAACGAAACGGTATGGGATAAAATTAACGAGTTCAGAAAACGTCGGAATATCATTCCCTGTTTGGTCCACTTCGAAGGAACGGACTGTCTCCGGGTCTAACTTCCCGAGCGCGGTATGCAGGAACATAAAATCAGCAAGTAAAAAACGAATTAAATTTAAAAGTTAGTAAAATAAACCTACTGCCTAGGGTTTGACATGCTGCGTAGCCGCGGGGCAAACTTTAGTATCCAATAAAATTGTTATAATAGTTCTGAATTGAGTTGAAATAAACTCAAGTTTGAGTTGGGTCCCGCCGTCCCATGTCTCATTTTCAATTGTGTAGGAAAATATTATATTTTACAAGTACTCGTAGTACGTTTGAATATCGTGCTGAAGTCTCAAGAGCTTTCTCGACTCCGTTGAATAAATATCATATGCTTAGTAACAGCGTTATTATGTATGTGGAACAATTTCTTTTATTGCGAAGCCGGCGAACTTACAGACAGCGTACCTCGTGGAAAGTGTGTTTTTTTTATAATAATCAAAACTTGAGTCCCTGGCGAACACGATTGCCAGAGTAATAATGCTGTTTATTTACAGTGTCGCTTCACAGATTTAACACTCACTTTGTTTCTATTGGTTTACATACTCTTACTATCTATCTATTCTTTTTATTTGTTACACACCATAAAGAGATCGACTACTTTGATCTTCTGTCTGTCCTTAAGTCATGATCATCATCCGAGCGTTAAATCCCGGTTGCGTTCGGAACGTTCACTTCGACGTCCAGGGTCCGCTTTCCTCCTTTTTCTACTCCACTTCGCGCGGTCTTCAGCTTCCACCGTTTTGAGACCATTGGTATACATGTTATTCTTCACAACGTCAAGCTAACATTTCTTGGGCCTTCCCCTTCGACCGGGACCTGGTGGAGACGGTATGTCTAGACATTTGTTCCCCACATAATTAGCCGGCCTCCGTAAAACGTGGCCGTACCAGCGTAATCGACACTCTTGCAGTTTGTCTGCTATGTTACGGACATGAAGATTGCCGCGGATGCGGGAGTTCCTGACACGGTCTTGCCGCGTCACTCAACATATCCAATGCAGCATATTCATTTCCGTGATACGCAGTTCCTGCTTGTGTCGCTTAAGTACAGGCCAGGCTTCTCTGCCATACAAAAGGACAGGTCTAATGATGGATTTATAGATCTGTCTCTTCTGTCTGTCCTGTCTGTCCTGAAGTAACAAGTCTTATATATACTACTTACTATTGTTTATAATTGCTTAAATATTACATAAGTGGAAGGTGGTTACCGTTACCTATAGACGTTTACAACATCAGGAAAGCAGCCAACGAGTTGCCAGCTTTTTAGGATGGGACAAACAGGACAGGATGGAGGGCTATGCGGCGGATGCTACCCGTGCAGGAACGGAAAAAGAATACTAATTCTTGCGGCCGAGCGGCCAGTCGTAAGAGGCGACAAAACAACCCACAGTCAGGTGGTAGCGCACTTGCCTGGCTGGATAGCTAGTCTAGATTGTGCCGCCTTAACAACTTTGTGTTGTGTTCTAGCATTAGAGGCCAGATTCTAGTTTTCCTCGCGACCGGCAGCACATTGGCTGCACCTCTGGTGTTGCTAATGTCTATCTACAACAACCACTGACGGCCCAACTGTGGTATCCACCACAGTTGGGCCGTCAGCCCGTCTGCTATGCATCAGCAATAAAAAAATACTGTTCCTTACCATATCATTTAACCTCATATATCTATACTTCTGAAAGCTCTCATCATCACTATCATGTTTACTTTTGTATGTATATAATATAATATGTGTATATATTTTAGTATATATACTATCATATATATTACTATTTTGTTTTTTTTTATTATTAATAAACGAAATTATTGTACGAGTGCTGGTTTAGCAACTACCGACATTTGTTGTTCTTCCTATACTCCATCCAAAGGTTGTCTGGAAGAGACCGCCATCGCAGATAACACCGCCGATTGTACTTGTATTTAATGTTCTTGATTTTATGTAGCATTTTTGTACAATAAAGTATATTCTATTCTATTCTATTCTATCATCACTTTCTTTTATCCTATCCTATCATACTTTGTCTGTCATACCCAATTTTCACTGCCATGCATTAGAGTTCACATCAACAGCCTTTGATGGACAGCTAAGTGTGTAAAGACACTTTCTGGCTGTTTGCACTTTCTGTCATTACTCTCCTTTCGATATCACTTTCATGCTTTCCGCTTCAGTTATTTCTATGTATACTTATTATACATACGTCTATGCACTCTGCCAATTTTGATATACTCATGTAGACGTGATGATAAAAACATTGCATAGAAACGTAATGCTTCTTTTATACTGTTCATAATTTTCCCCTAGGTTGATAAACAAGTTCCACTTCTAAAAAAATTCTACTATTCCTTCAATTATTCCTTAATTCCTATTAAGTTATTATAGCATGTATTTCTCACTTGCTTTAAAATATTTGAATGTACCTTTTAACTTATTTCTCTTTGTAACTTTTTGTTTTCGAATACTTGTATTTATACCGTTTCCAAGCTTTAATTTTTTTTGACGATTGCACGTCTATCAAGTTACATATTTCTTGACATTAAAGCGCACATGAAATAAACGACTTTATTGTCGTACTTTATGGTTGTGGGTGACGTAATAGTGATGTTTTGTGAGTCATGTAAAGCACAGACTATTAAACCATCAACACTATACGTAAACAAATTGAAAGTAATCGATTTGAAATTAAAAAATGTTCTACTTAAAACAAAAATAATACCACAATCATTCTGGGTATATTTAATGAAAGATATAGTATTCAAAAAAATAGAACGATAGGTGAAATTGATTAAAACTTATTAATAAATGAAGTGCTATTTTCATAACAAATCGAGTCGCTAATGTATTAGGAAATTACTAATTAATCCGTCATCCAGCTGTCAAAAGTAAAATAAATGCTTGGGTAGGGTATAAATTGTTACGTACTCACGTCATAGTTTCTAAGCCGCTGGAAAGGACTAATATAACACTTAAGAGATGGGCTTGGCCTAGTTTAGGTGTTAATATCCAAACAGTCTTAATTTTCAGACAAAATGTAAATGTAATTTTGGTCTTAATAAATCCTATTATTATTACATGTGTATCTCTATAGACCACGGGCCATAAAAATGGCCCGGAGTTTTAGAAGCCTTGCGTGGGGGGCCATGGGAAGGAGCACACGTAGAGGCCCCTTGACAAATTTAATCTAAATGTGGCATGACACTGACCGGCGAATGTCCCTGTCTACACCATATAAAAATGCACCCAAGAACAAGCCTCGATAAGTGTAGGACTATTGTAGGGAATGAGAACAAAAGGTACCGAGCTATTGGGATGAACTTGCTATTGGAGTTACAGATGGGGGACTATGGCGTCCAACGGTCGTAATGTTTAAGGAACATAGAAACAAGGGGCAGACACTGACTTGCCATTCACTGCATGGGCCCCTAAAATTGCCAAGATTGGCGAGGGGCAACATGGGTATAAATGGCTAAGGGGTGTCGAGAGGTGGGCTGCAGGTACACCAAAGTTACTCCGATGTCATGCCATTTATTACTTCGAGGTTAGCTCTAGCGATTTCCTCTCCGTGCCGGCTTCCTGAGGCAAGCATGAAGGCCTTGCCTTAGCCTCCAGAGTTACTCCAGCTACTCACCTAAAGCTTCGCCACAAAGCCCCCCTTGCGTGTAATTATTATTAAGTCTTTATTATGGACCTACATATATTAATGTGCTTACTTCACGCTTGTTAAGTACGAAAGGTTAGCTTAATGAAAAGGGTTCGCTAGTCGACATGTCATTGTCTAGTGTCGACGCAAGTATTTGTGTCGGTATTTTGTATTTACGCAATAAGATTATTAATATGACGAATGAGAAATGTTAAAACGAGTATAACCTGGCTATAACGTCTAGAACATGAAGTAATGTTTTTGCCTTCTGGCAATATTCTATTGTATATAGAGTTAATGTCAGTGAATAATAAACAAAGTGAATTTATCCATATCATTTAATTAACGTTGATCCGAGTCCAAAAGCCGCTATGAACGTTGTAAAACGTCATTGTTTAATGTCAAAGACAAGATATTGTTACATGCCGACAAAAAGTGGATGCACACCTGCTTGCCGTAAAACCTGGTTTATTACCTTTCCCGCATTCGGAGTTCTTTTGTTTTCTTCGTGTTTAAAAATTGCAATTCGACAATAGTCATTTGTTATTGTACTTGTTTGCCCGTCGCTGGTGTGCAGTTTACGGGTTCTCGGAAACCCACGCGGTCCTTTGTTGTATTGTACAGCTTAAACATAAGAAATTACTATATTTTGAAAATTACTAAGCACCGACTTTAAGATGTTTTAGATAATATATATAAAAATAAGATATTATAATTTAAAATAGCTTTAGAAATAAGTTATTTTATACTTTTTAGTTTTTGAAGTTGGTTTTTTTAACCGAAGTTTTTTTTTATAATCAGTAAAAGATTTTATTAATAAATAACCTTTCCTCATATTATCATATTAATATACTTAAAATTTAAGTAATAACCTAAGCTTTTATCAAATTAAACAATTTCAATATTAAACAGTTTAACTTAGATTAGTTTAAGTAATCGCCCCTGTCGGGCGTCCCGAGACACACACTTTTGTTTTTTAAATAAATTATTTTGATACTGTTATAGTTATATAAGTTCGGCAGTTTCATGTGAAACTCCGAATGGGGCTTCTTAGAACGGCTTAACTGTGGTGTAAATCACGCCTTTGTCAATTGTTTGCTTACATTTTAATTTCATAACTTTTTCTGTAATAAAATAGCAGTCAAGAGGCTGGCCACGTGAAAATCTGCACGTTCAAACACCAATTGCGAGGCCGGCACGAGTAAATTGCTTTGACTGTTTATATTTTTTCAGTATCTCCAATTGCGTAACGTTTGATTTATATCCAGAAAGATCATTTATTGATATTAGGGTTCCATTGCCCGTAAAACACATGTTTACATCATATCAAATAGATCGTTGTACTACAAAAGTATGAAATTGTGCCACAGTGACAACTGCCACCTCAAGGCAATGATGTAAATTATGGTAAAGCACAGGATAGATTATAAATATAAAAATAAACTTATAATAATATCAGCTCATAAATGTACCACCTCCAGCCTCCTATTATAGGCCAGGTGTATGGCATTTGCCCGACTGAATGGCTAGCACCCCTGGTCTAAAGCATGTCGCCATAACAACCTTGACTTGTGTTCCGGCATTAGTGACCAGGTTCCCTTTAGAGAGCAGCAGCGCATTTGTAGCACCTTTGGTGTTGCAACGTCCATAGGCGATGATCAAGTAGGCAGTCTGCCTGTCTACTGAACTCCTGCAATAAATAAAAATAGGGACACGGACACTATACCCGCCACGCTTGTCCAAGGCGACTTGACAGGTTTGACACATTGGTTATCTCGATATGCAGGTAGCATCACGAGGTTTTCCTTCACCGTTGTTAGCAAGTGGTAATTATAACCATATGCACATTAGGTCAGAAAATGGATTAAGTGGTGCATGCGTTCCGGCTAGGACCGAACCCGCGACCTTTGAGTTTGGGACGCGTGCGCTAGCTATTCTGCTACCACGACTTGACTTGGAAATGAACATAGAAGTAACAAATTTAAGTGTCATTGGCAATGGCTCTGAGCACGCGACGTGTTTGTGTGTGTGTGTTGTGTGTGATTAATTTGAGTTGATTTTATTTATTATAGGTTAACTGTTAAAATCTGCGGAGTGTCGCTTGCGGACCGCGTTCGTAATACCGAAGTAAGAAAGAGAGTTGGTCTGAAAGAGAGTGTCGGGGTGAAGGTAAGGAAAGGAATGCTCCGGTGGTTCGGGCATGTGGAAAGAATGTATGATGAAAGAATGACTAAACAGATATACAATGCAAAAGTGGATGGATGCAGAAGTCGCGGCAGGCCACGACACACCTTCCATGATCAAATTGATCGTGTACTAGCAAAAGGTGATGTCAGGAGCCTTAAGAACAGACAAGCGTGTATGTCAAGAGCTATGAATGTCAAAGAAGCAAGTGAGGTGTGTAAGAATAAGCCTGAATGGCGCTCTGTTGTTCGTGCCTACCCCGCAAGTTATGTATATATGTATGGCGTGAAGTTATGTATGTAACAGTTCAAATGTTTTTCGTTTGTATATAATCAAGAGTACACAGCCAGGTTATAGTTTGGTTTTACAACAACGAAAGGCAAGGGGATAGATATTTAGTATTTCTTTGCGTTTGTTGTCAATGTCGGTACTGAGGTGATGGTAATGTCTAGAAGCAATAGATGTGCGTCTGACAACATTACATTCAAACTTGCAAACACGATCCAATCAGCGACTGCTGAGATAAGACGGATCATAGGGAAGTTTGTATGTTTTCTCATAGTTATGGCTAAGATAAATAATTGTTTAACAGTTAACACTTCAAAATCTTTATATAACTTATATGTTGTACAACAACGTGTTTTACCGAAGTGACCTTTAGAACCGCCCTCTCTCCGGAACATGTTGTGATTACGAAGTGATCCACTCCAAATTGTTATACAATAGCCTATCACGGACCGTGTAAGTATAAGTTCTAGACGTCTGCTATTTGTCTAAGATTTAACCGACTTTCAAAATTACACAATGTGAAATTGATTGTCCAAATCTCATTGAGAAACTACATTTCTACGTACCATTGATGCGCACAGTTTACCGACGTAATTCGTTCTGTATCAGAACGGCAAATGAATTTAATAAGGTAAGTAAGTTGCAAGATATAGAATTCGACCTATTTTCTAATAGTGTAGCATTGTTTAGCGCAAATTTGGTCAAGTTCTATTAAAACTCGAATTTATCAGTTTAAGTACCTTATATATATGCAATTTTTTTTATTGTTTCTTTGTTTAATTTTTTTTGTTACTTTCACTGTTCTCTATGGACGCTTATTAATAGCTTCTCTTAATCCATATTATTTCTAGATATTATTAATTACAACTGTTAGCCCCAAAAATAAAATAAAAATCGAAATGCGTGCTGGGTACACACATAGTAGAAGTGAATGGACAAGTGGTAAAACGAATCGCAACGGACAAGTGGAAAGATGAATGGCAACGGACAAGTGGAAAAACTAATGTCAACGAACAAGTGGCAAAACGAATCACAACAAAATTTTAACTTGAAGTTTTTCAGGCAGATTGTTAATGTACTTGTCCAATTTGAAAACCTGACCCTTGGAGTTAAAGTTTCACTTCTACTATGTGTCACAGCACACATTTCGATTATTCGCAGGTTTGCTGCAAATTATGACATCCAGTGTACTCTAAAATTATACCGCCTCTCACCACGTCTACTCTAAAATTATGATGCTTTTCACTACGGCCGTAACACTTTATTTCTTTTATTCATAATTGTATGCTGCCGAGGTGGCCCCATAGTAACTAAGTCAGGATTTGGTAAGCGGATCTCAAGGAAATTGAGATTAATCCTTGTTAAAGAATGCCGAGCGCCTATATTATTGGAAAAAAGCTTGTACACGCGTGCCAGCATTACATTTTCTCCAGACACATAACTTTTTTGTATTCATGTTACGCGATTTCTTCGTCAATTGCGGATCGATTTTCAAATTATTTATTATTCGAAGGAGTAGACTCCCGAGGTGGTCCCATTGTCACCAAGTCAGGATCTTTATTTTTTTTTCTTTTGAATAAAGAAAAGCAATTAAAAATCGGTGCACAATATCGGAGAAATCGCGTAATAAACTTTTAGGAAGTTGGTTAATAAGAAGTTGTTATATTCTCAGGGCCGCTTGCGTAATGATTGCCTTTAAATAAAATTAGTTAATCATATTAAACTGCCTAAATACGTTTTACACAAAAGGTGACAGTGCTTTGAATGATCATATTCAAATATTGCGTTGTGCAAGACGCTAATTGTATTTAAGGGTGTTGTTAACGCCGACCTATTTGGTCACCGCCTCTTTTGTTTCTTTTTTCTTCCGCCGCATCTGTCACTATGCAATGTGAGATAGTCTACGTCCGACCGCTGAACGCACCGCTGCTCCCGCACAAACCTCGCCGCGTTTTGTGTGTTGTTCCGCTTTTTACACCCGCTTTCAACAACCCGCATGCTGTACCGTTCCAGCTGGTCCACTAAGTCGAAGGAACCGCAAGACGAGAAGGAAGGATCACGAGGAAGTAGTGGCTGCCGCTGCGAAGACCTTTCCTTTGCTTTATTTCCGCTCCCGCTCGCGCCATAAGGTGTTAAATACGTTTTGTGTTTCTTAAATAAATTTAAGCAACCTTATGCAAGCGGCTGTCAATATATTTTTTTGCTTAATTAATTTAACATTAAACTTGGACTATATTATTGTATTAGTATATACAAAAAACGTGTGCGTCTCGGGACGCCCGACAGAAGTGATAACTTA
Source organism: Dendrolimus pini (assembly GCA_949752895.1). Taxonomy (NCBI): domain Eukaryota; kingdom Metazoa; phylum Arthropoda; class Insecta; order Lepidoptera; family Lasiocampidae; genus Dendrolimus; species Dendrolimus pini. Next base: position 18,385,683 of record OX457138.1, on the reverse strand, counting down.
AACTAATCTAAGTTAAACTATTTCATATTGAAATTGTTTAACTTGAGAAAAGATTAGGTTATTACTTAAATATGAGCCTATTGTCCTATTGTACTCGCTCATTTGCAGCATTAGCCAGGTGTTGCGGATTATTTTGCATTTGTGAAGTATAAAACGACGGCCTGATGGAGAGAGGGGGGCAGTTGAGCAACGATTACGATACGGGCGTGACGTGTGTACATTCGGGAATCTAATAGTGACGGACTTTGCGCGTTTTATTGAATTACGACCTTCTGCATTACGTTTGGGATTTGTTGTGTTAGGTTTTATTTGTACCTGTGTTATACTTGTTTGTATAGTTCTAATAAACTTTGTAATCATTCTAACGGCATTTTACTTCGAGTACCGCTTAACTCGTTAGAGTATCTTTATAAATAATGTAACGGATGAATGGTGGTATTTTGGCAAACATCAACTCAAATGAAATCTTCATCTTCCTGCGTCTGGATCACTTTCCTAGGAAAATATAAGAATGAAATTGGTAGGAATATTTAATTAACATTTTCTTACACTGCCACACAATGCTGTAGTGGAATCGAGAAAAGAAAGATTAGGGGCGGCAGCCAGCCGCCCACACATATATTATCTTAGGGTTGAATTTTGGATCATCGTACGGGGAATAACGGATCAAGTGTTATTTCCATGGTAATTTATGACATTTATGATTAAATCGATATATATAGGTTTAGTTTGTTTGTAAGTTTCCTGAAAATGTATTCAGGAAAAGGAGAGGAAAGTATAATAAAACTACGTTTCAACGGTTTTAAGCGCGGTAATTTATTTGATTTTTTATTATTCCGACGTTTCGGCCACTTCAGTAGCTGTGATCACGGAAGACAAATCAAGTGTCAATGAGTATTGTTTAAGTTTTATTTAGCGTACCGTCAATTTGATCATTTTATTTATTTAGTTTTAAATTTTGTTTATGGTTATTATTTACTCTACGGGAGCCTAACCTAATTTACCACCGCTTCACAACATGTTGTGCCTTGAAGAAGCGACACGTTTAAAAAAATCTTTCACTGTTGTCAAGCTACACACGGGGCATCATACAAACGGGGATACCGTTTGTATTATATTTTCAAAAAAAGTGTAACCCAAGGTGTAAAAAAAATTACCTAAAATCGCGTGCGCTACGAAAACTATTGATGATACAATAAAATAAAATGATAAATAAATAAAATAAAAGTACATTACTACGACTTTGCAAAACACATAATTATTTACAAAAAGTATCGAGACAGTATATGTCGAACTATTATACTTATGCCACAATAAGTGTTCTTTATTTTAAAAATTTTAAGAAAATGACGTTGCTAGAAAAGATTCTTTATTTGTATCTTGGTATTCATCCTTATCAAAATAAATTACTTGACATTCAAGACTGCTTCAATAACTTTATATAATTTTTAGAATTATTCAATTCAGACATTCCATTCGAAAGCTATCACGAGTTTAAAAATGTAAGTATTAGAAAAAAGTTACGTGGTCGCCGCGCACCCTAATCTGCTAGATAGGCTTATGCGATGTAGGCGTCATTGGGGTACGGGCAATACGGGAGGGGAAATATTTTGAATTCGCTTAGTAGGTATATAAATTCAACAAAAAATTAACTTCGGCCTCGCCGTTGTACCGAAGATGCTGTTCTGAAGGTAACAGAAAATGTATGCCAAAGGCTTGACAATGGACAGAGGGTATTAGGGATTTTCTTAGATCTAGCTAAAGCATTTGACACGGTATCGATTCCTATACTCTTAACTAAGCTTGAATCCACAGGAATACGTGGTTTACCGCTGTCTTGGTTTGAAAGTTATCTGAATGGCATAAAACAACTTACCAAAATAGGACCCCACATAAGTAAAGACGCCGTTATAAAATTTGGTGTTCCACAAGGAAGCATTTTGGGTCCTACGCTGTTTCTAGTGTATATTAACGACCTATGTAACATTAATCTTATAAATGGGGAAGTCGTCAGTTATGCAGATGATACCGTATTGTTATTTCACGGCGATAAATGGGATGACACCGAACGTGTAGCTTGCTCTGGATTAAATTTAGTGTTGACATGGCTAATACAAAACCTACTCACTCTCAATGTGAAGAAAACCCATCATATCACTTTCAGCATTAATGCAAGCTCGCAACCTCTCAGACCTCTCTACCTTACAATGCATGATACAATCTGTAAGCAACTCTTTCCTTGTACTTGTGCTAAAATTCTGCCGACATCTGACATTAAATATTTAGGAGTCTACCTGGACAAGCACTTGACGTGGACGGTACATATAAAATACCTTGCAAATAGAACAAGAAAATTAATATACGCTTTTAAGCAACTTCGTCATGTCCTTGATCGCGATTCTTTATTTAAAGTATATAATACTCTAGCAGAATCTATACTATGCTACTGCATTGCTGCTTGGGGTTCGGCAGCTCCTACTCATCTTATGCTTCTTGAACGTGCCCAAAGAGCGCTATTAAAGTGTATGACTTTTAAGCCTAGATTATATTCTACAGATTCTCTATATTATCAATGTAAAGTCTTGAATGTCCGCAAACTATTCATACGTGCAATAATTCTGAAACAACACAATCTTGTAACGAAAAATGCATTGGAAGATTTGGAAACGAAACGCAGGCAAGACTTGGTCTTCAGACGATCTAAATGTCGTACTAGCTTCGGTACTAAATCCGTAAGATTCCTAGGTCCAAAATTGTATAACAGTATCAGCAGTAAATTAACCTTGGTTACCATAACTCACTATAAATTAAGAAAAGGCCTAACTCATTATTTAAATTTCTTATTATTTAAAGAAGCTGAAGAACTTTTACGTTCTCTTAGCTAATAATATTTTGCTAACCGTCTTTTAAAAACATTACTTTTATCACTACGCTACTATAATCCCTTTTAAATACACAAGAAGCTCGCACGGGCCCTTATAGATACGAACGTACACACGCACACACAAAAAACTAATTTGTTAATATTAACATAACTAACTTTTAATCTTTAAGCTAGTATTAGAATATATTATTATTATATAGATCTTTAAGGCACAAAGACATTGTAGCTATATACTACATGTATACTGAGGAGCATATGACCGAAGCGAATCCAACTGTAGCCCGTCACACAGGCTCTAAAGAGACCTAGCGCGGGTTTCAGAGTTTCTTTTGGGACGCCTCCTGTTCTAAATGTTCTTTGTATTTTAATATTATTGTATGAACTCTGTATTGTGTACAAGACAATAAATTATCATTTCATTTCAAAGAGGTTAGAGGGAATCTCTGGATGTACTAAACCGATTTTGAAAATTCTTTCACCAGTGGAAAGCTACATTATTCCTGAATGACATAGGTTATATTTGATTGTGATTCATAATAAGTATTTTTTAATTAATTTCTGATGCCCAGCGAAGTGGGCACGGGTCAATTAGTACAATATAACTGAGAATTTATTACTTAGTTGGCCTTTAAATCGCAATATAAATCTTATATTCATTCTCTCGCCGTATACATAATTTATTTAAACAACACAACACTTTACTTCTCACTTAAATATTCTTGGAAACCAAACTGATCCCAGATTTGGGTGCAGCGCATCGAAATACAAAGAATAGATGAATCTGGCCGAAAGTACAAAAGTTTTTTTGTGGGCATTTTTAGCAAACAAGGTTTGGTCTCAACTTATTGTTGTGTTACCCTTTTTTTTTAACCAGGGGAAATCCGATTGAGGACTAAGTCGCGACAAGGGCAGAACCTGGGGGGAATACCTCGAGACCTAGTGTGGGATTCGCCAGATCGGGGGTGGCACTAGCATGCCCAGTCAGAACTGGTGCCATGCTATTGCCACTCCCCGGTTAGGGATACCCACTAAAACCCCTGGGTGTTCCGTCTTTCGCCTTATGGAGGCCAGGGCTACGGGTATATGACCTAGCCTGTCCGCAGCCCTGGCAGGCGTGGGCCCCCCTCACGAGGCCTTTTCCATTGCCGGGGGACTCATCCCCCGGCATCGTCATGCTCTCTTTGGCGTGGGGCGGTCTGTAACGCGCCCCACGGGAGGAGACATGAGGGCGCGCGGAGCACTCGAGCTCTCATCTCGACGGCATATGCGTCCCACGCCGCCCGCTTACGGTGGCCGAAGGTCGAAATCCGCCCTCCGGCGTCGGCGCGTCCTCCTTTGGCGGGAGCGGAGCAAGGACGTCCGCTCACGCTCCCGCTCCGCCTCCTCCTACGCAAGCATAACGCGCTCGCAGAAGGAGGAGACGGCGTCCCATGCCGGTATTATACCCGACACAACGCTGAATTTCGGTGCTTTTATTACGTCTGAGACCAAAACGACCCATTTTTTTGTTGATGACGAAGAGTGTACCATTTCGCCATATGGAACGTTTCAACGTAACTGCTCCTTATTTATAAGACCTGTCCCTCATAGAGTTACCAGAAACATGTCTTCGAACAAAAAACCAGGCCAGTTTTTACAAGCTTTTATTTAACTTGCAATGGATGTATGTATTTAAATTTGATAATTTCCCGGTTTCCGATTGAGCTAAAATTTTGCACGCATATGTATATCACGTGACAATGCAATAATATGGTACCATGGAGCCGATGTAATGATGGTGTCAGAAGGTGGCCATAGGAACTCCTGTGCTAAGCAAGATACACCCGTCGTATTTGGGCTCGTTTTACTTGTTTTGGCTAGCACTCGGCTGCTACATGATATCCAGGACCTCAAAAGCTTGTATTTAAAAACCTTTTTATTAATTTTGTTTTATGTGTAATATTATAACATTTTAAACATACCGTGTCTGTACATTGAAGCTATTAAACAAACAACTGGAATAGGCTATATAAACGATAGATTATCGGTTTGTCCGTTTGTTCCGAATTTACGTAAAAGTACTGGGCCGATTTCGACGCGGTTTTCGCTGATCGACAACAAATTCTTGGACTTGAAACCTGCACTACTTTTTATCCTGGGAATGCAGCGGCAATTTTTTTGGTATTTTTTTAAATGACCATAAAAAAGTCTAATGTGATTTTTTTAAATCATCGATAGCAAATTTTATGTAATAAAATGTGAGATATTATTCATCCCGGGAATCCCGTGGGATTTTTTCCGGGAGTGGCTTGTAGTTGTTCGGGTGCATAAAAATTAGATTATTTTGACACAGTTTTCACTAATACGGTAGTTTAATTATTTTTTTTAGTGCTGCTGAATCTAGGATTTTCGGGAATTTCTAGTAGTGCTTACGACGAGATACGAGCTTGCCAGATAATGAACGAATTTGCTTTAATGTCCGGTTTACCCAGATTTTCTTGACCGGTCAAATATAAAGAAAATCTGAAAACTGTATGAAACTGAAAACTTCTGGCAACTCTAGTACACGGCATCTCGTACTGAAAGCTTTATTATCCCGAGGGAATGTAAAACTTGTAGCGTTACTTTTATATTTTCGCAATATTACTAGACCGTTGTAATGCTGCATACAAAAGACAGCTTTCAAAATCTCATCTGTATACAAACAATATACCAGTAAAGTGATTGTAAAAAAAATTCAAACAAAAAAGAAACTGACTTCTAGAGTAACTAAAACAATAAAATTTTCTACAACATCTTGAAGTCGGTACCAAGAATAACATAAATATTCATGTAACTCTTCATTTTTTGAAGACGGTTAATATATATACATAAACACACAGACAAATATATATATATATATATATATATATATATATATATATATATATATATATACTAGCTGTCCTGCCCTGAAGAAATAAAATTTAGAACCCGATCGCAGCGCCATCTACAGGGTCCAATTGTGAATCTAAACTATCCTCGAATCCACTTGAACGTACAGAAGAATTAGATATATAAATATATATACAGCCGGACACGCTAACGAACGTAACATTGTCCATATTTTCGTGACAAAGTCACTATCGATTCCCAGATGTAGAAAGGGTATAAGGTAAAAACAATTACGTCACATGAATTTCTATGATTTTTCGACTACTCCCTCCCTCGTTAGTGTGAAATCACATATTTTGCAATTGTACATTAAGAAATTATTAAATTAAAACAGCAGTTCCGTAATTAGCCTAAATATATATTAAATTTTGAATGTGACGTCACTAAATTTATGACTTGTCCCAGCTCTTCTCACATATCGTCGAACTCGCTAACTCTACCCCCCCCCCCCCCCCCCCCGCGCCTTAACATGTGACGAGATTTATGAATGGCCCCTTAGCAGTCCGAACATGGTCCATAACTAAAAGTTCCGTAGAGGCGACAAAGGTTCCTTCTAAGTTAATTAGCTACGAAACCATAAAAAAGCATTCAATCGAAACAACGTAATTAGTGAAAACAATTTTCAATGAAAGTATTTTTGAAATTCCAGAACGTTGAATTATTTTTAGGAATTTCTACATCATAAATCAAAAGTTGGAGGGACGACGAATTTTATATTTGTAGACGCAAATATCTCGCTATGTTAACTTAAATAGAGAGTTCCGGTGTAATTTTATTCAATTTCTCTTTTTATTTTACCTCCCACCTGTTTTATTTTAATCAATTTAATTATTTTTTTAAATTGTATGTCTGTCAGTGCCACGGGCCACAATAATGGCCCGGACTTTTGAAGGCCAACAGGTAGAGGCCCCTTGACAAATTTAATGTAGATGTGGCGTGACACTGACCGACTATTATCCCTGTCTTCACCATAAAATAATGCATCCAAGGACAAGCCCCGGACAGTATAGGACTATTGTGGGAAATGAGGACCAAAAGTACCGGGCTATTGGGACAAACTGCTAGTGGTACTAGGGATCTGGGAATATGGGGACTATGGCTTCTGCCCCTCGCAATGTTCGGGGAACATGGAAAAATGGGCAGACAAATACGGCATACACAAGTTAAACAAATTTAAAGAAAATATATACAGAAATTGTATGCTGCAGCTTCAGAAATGAGGTCTGCATTCAGTATATTGCTGTGCTGATAAGTAGTCCGACACAGCTCTGATCTTCAGTGTCCAACTCCTAAATTACACGTATATGAGACCATTTGTAAAAATAAGAAACATCATTATAATTACAAAGTGTATAATAACTATGGAATGAATAGAATATAAAAAAGAATTATAATAACGAGTGGTCGCCTGTGGTCAAAGACTACATATACTTCTATAATCACAGATTTCACCAAGGCTACATTGTTAATTTGACTTGAACAATAAACAAAAGAGTGTATATGCCTCTGTGTGTATAATACATGGTAGTGTGTGTAACGTTTTTTTATTGATTTAATGTATCTTTTATACATAATAAAAAAAAATTAGCTTTCTGTACTCCTTCTCTATATAAACTATAAGTGTGCGAAATTTCATACTTCTCCGCCCGCGCAATTTTCGTAAAAAGGGGCACAAAGTTTTTGCTTCACGTATTAATATACATATAGATTATATAAGAACACTAAAGAATTATTGTTTGTCATTAGCGCTAGGCATGTTGTTGAAGAGTTTCTTGCGCCGCTTCTTCTCTTCAAGCCACAACATGTTGCGACGCGGTGGTAAATTGGATTAGGCTTCCATAAAATAAATAATAACCAGAAACAAAAATTAAAATGAAATAATTATTAAAACGAATGGCAACGGATAACTGGAAGAACGAATCGCTACTGACAAGTGGAAAAATGAATCGCAACGGACAAGTTGAAAAACGAATCGCAACGGACAAGTGGAAAATCTTGAACTAACTAAATAAAAACATCTCTGTACATTCAATATGTATGGCGGCCAACCCTAATCTTTATATTCTCCGCGGTTTTATTACATACCTTTGTAGCGCTATACACAGTACACCTTCCTATAAAATTTCATTAATATAGGAACGGTAGGTACCGAGAAAAATGTCTGTGGTACACACAGATAGATGGACAGGCAAACAAAAGGATAAATACGAAAGGAAAGAAAGAAGAGAAAGAAAGAAATATTTATTTAGAACTACATACAAACCAAAATATACTTATTTATGCTAATATTAAAAAGAGAAAAGATTTGATTTTTGTAATGAATAAACTCAAAAACTATTGGACCCATTTCAAATTTCTTTTCACTATTAGAATGCTACTTTATCCCACATTAATATAAAGTATGTTTATTACTAGAAAATATTAAGGATCCCTACTAAAACTTCAATAATGTAACTCAAGGTATAAAACAATTAGTGTTTGAGTCGGTTCGGGGATGGTTTAGATCGACAATTATACCCGGTAGGTGGCGCTGGAATTGGGTTCCAGGTTTTTATTTTTTTCAGCGCAGGATAACATCTGCCAGAATCGCTAGTAAATAATAAAAGACTATTAGGAAATGAAGTTCTAAATCGACCCTAACTCAGCATGATGCTGGTCTTCCGCTAGGGCCATTATATTGTTACGAGTTGCGAGACTCGAATTAAAATGCCATTGGAATTATTATAGAGTTTATTGGAACTGTACAATCACGTATAACACAGGTACAAATAAAACAGGTAATGCAGCAGGTCGTAATTCAATAAAACGCGCAAAGCCCGTCAGTATTACATTCCTGATTGTAGTACACACGTCACGCCCGTATCGTAGTTGTCGCTGAACTGCTCTCCCTCCCTCAATCAGGCCATTGTTTTATACTGCACAAATGCAATGTGCCCGTATTGTATTCGACTTAATTCGCAACACCTGGCTAATGATCCGGCCGCAAGCGGCCATAAACGAGTACAATGAAACAATGGGCTGTTCTCTAGAAACGTATGCCAATAAATAAGTAAACAAAAGAAGACGATCATAACAGAATTACAATTAGTTTAAATGCTGACGGGTAATAAATGTGCTTCTACAAATCTGTACGTGGAATTTGTCTTTGTCGGCGCCTAGGTTGTAACAATATGATTTCGTAAAGGTTTCCTTTTAACCAAATAACCTTAAAACTTTTAATCAATAATATTTTAAAAGTTTTTTTAATTATATCGTATTTTTTGCATAATTATAATAATAAGATTTTATACCGAGTGCAGGCATGTAAGCGTCCACACCGGCTTATTAGGATTTGTATTAGTTTTTATCATTTGGTGCTATAGATACATACTAAGGCAAGTTGTGTCTCCATATAAAAGATCACATTCTACGGAGTACAAAATATTATATTGTTACATGCCGACAAAGTGGATGCACACCTGGTTTATTACCTTTCCTTTGTGTGTGTGTGTGTGTTTAAAAACTTTGTGTTTAAAATTTGTAATTAAGAAAAACATTCTATTGTTATTGTACTTGTTTTAGGCAGGTGTCTCGAACTAATTCTTGTTGTTTTTGTTTTGGGTCGAGGCATATTGTATTTGTACAAAATAAAAGGAATGCCCGAAGGGAGGGGTGAGGCAGTCAAGCGAGGATTACGATACGAGCAAAAAGTACATTCGATGAGCGATATATCGACGGACTTTGCCCGTGTTTTTGAACCGTGCAGTTTGTACTAGTAGTGTCTAGTAATATTTGTACCTATGTTAAACGTGTTTGAATAGTTCTAATACATTCTATAGTAATTCCAACGGCATTTTGATTAGAGTCCTGTAGCTCGTTACAATATTATTAATGTATTTAAACATGTTTCTGAATGTGTTCAGTTTGAAGACCTTAATAAAAATCCAATATAGCTACGGAACCTTGAAAATATCATATGGCTGAAACAGTTGTTATTACAAAAGAAAAATGATATATGTATCTGGAATTTTTTGCTAAAATATTCATGTGTGTATAATCTAGGTATCTGGAATCGGCCTCGGAGTGGTTCGTTATATGTTTTATCCATAACACAAGCGTGATTTGTTTAACATTTTCTTAAGTTATCGCGACTTGTATACATAATAAAACTTCGTTTTACTTGTACTTTTGTTTTCCTTCACCCACTTTAATCTATATATTTAAAAGAAAGTCGTGTTAGTTACACTATTTATAACTCAGGAATGGCTATATCGATTGGCTGAAAATTGGTGGGGAGGTAGCTTAGAGCCAGGAGACGGACATAGGATACTTTTTATCACGTTGGAACCGGTAGGTGGCGCTGAGATCGGGTTCTAGAATCCTCCTAATCACCTGGACCGATTTTGGTGATTTTGTTTTTGTGTGTTTGAGTGGGTCCCCGGATATTTTAAATCCACAATTGGAACCGGTAGGTGGCGCTGGGATCGGGTTGTTATTTTTCAGAGCAGGCCAACGTCTCGCGGGGACGCTAGTATTATATAAAATTATTAAAGGTAGGCATGTTTGCTGAGGAGTTTCTTGCGTCGCTTCTTCTCTTCAAGCCACAACATGTTGCAAAGCTGTGGTAAATAAGAGGCCCCCATAGAGTAAATAATAACCATAAACAAAAATAAAACAAAATAATTAAAATTAAAAAGCTGGCGGTTGGTTAAATAAAACTTTAACAATACTCATTGACACTAGAAATCTTTGTCTTCCGTGATCACGGCTACTGAAAAGTGGCCGAAACATCGGAATAATAAAAATCAAATAAATTACCGCGCTTAAAACCGTTAAAACGTAGTTTTATTATTGTGTCTTGCTTAGCTTGGATAAATATAATGGTGTGTGTTGTCTGCTGATTTTTTACAATACTAGCTTTTGACTGGGGCTTCGCTCACGTTAAAATAAGATACGTATATCAATGGAAGAGATCGATGGGCCACCGCCTGCCAGGACCAGCGAAGGGCCGAGGCAATGTACCCATAGCCCTGGTATAAGGCGAAGAACGTAACACCGAGGGATTATAATAAAGTATACGAGTAATATAACTATGTATATTTTATTATTATTTTCTATTTACTTATATAGGTACTATATATATAACATATACTATATAGGGGATAATACAGCGGGTATTATTTTATTATATTTTGTTAAATTTACTACATTTATATAGAGCTTAACATAAGCAAACTGTTTATTGCGGTCTTGGTTTTTAACCGACTTCGAAAAAAGGAGGAGGTTTTCAATTCGTCGGGATCTTTGTTTTTTTATTATTATTATTTTTTTTTGCTTTTTTTTATGTATGTTCGCCGATTACTCCGTGATTTATGATCTGATTTACGTGATTCTTTTTTTGTTCGACGCGGAATAGCTTCTAATTGGTCCCCTAAAAATTTTACATAGTTTGGCCCAGTAGTTTTCATTTTATGAAAATTTTTCATGAAAATAATTTTCACTCCGTTCCATATGTACACCGATTACTCTGAGATTTATGATTCGATTTACGTGATTCCTTTTTTGTTCGACGCGGAATAGCTGCCATGTCACCACCACTCAACCACAGAGGCTTGTTTCCTGACTGTGGCATGGTAATGGCAATTCTATCTAATGGTGCTTAGTGCCACCCCGACTTCGCGGATTCCACACATCGGCCGCGATTTTCCCCCTCGCGCGGCTGAGGGTCCTCAATCGGAGTATCCCTTGTAAAATAAAGGATACGTATTGTGGCGTTGCCACCCATTAATTTGGATACTTATGACAGATGATTATGATGTCCGTCGCAGCGGGTCTTAGGGTCCAGGCTACCGGTGGTCAAGGCTCCAGGGACAGGAACTTTCTCATAATGCGTGCCGTGCTCAGGAGAACCGCCTTCTGTATCTGGCCCTTCACCCATCTACCGAGCGAGAGCCTCTCTAGATGTCAGTCGAGGCTCTTCGCTAATAAACGGGTAACGGACAACACTATCGGTACAATCATCGGTGACTCCATATGCCACATATAGTAATCTCGTGCGCGAGGTCAAGGTATTTCGTTAATTTATCAGTTTCAGCTTTTACGAGATTACAGTCATGTGATTACACTTATATCAAGGTAGGTAGGCTCCCAATTACTTACAACTTAGTCCAAGTCCTTTAACTCAATTTCTCTTGTTATATTTTATAATATTTGTAAGTAAAACTTAACTTCTCAGAACTTTGTAATTCGTAATTTGCGCCTAATATTTCTTTAAATTACTACTTCATTTTGCTCAATATACGAATTGTATAATAGCTTAACTTGCATTAAGTTTTTCCAAATATTATACGATCACAAGATCGTATTTTGAAAAATTCAAAAATAGAATCTGTGCATTCCTTGGAGATCATATAAAAGCAGGAACATTCTTCATTTTTGGTGCATTCACTTAGAAGCATCCAACCAGATTCATTCAGCTACGAGAATTCGACTTGAGTAACTACAGGCAGCTTTTCTCTCATATAACCCTGCAATCTGAAGCAGGAACTTAGTCTTCTTGACCAAAGAGACGTTCAGCTCCGAGATTCTTTGATGCTGTCACGCAGACCAGGACCAGTCTTCAGGTATACGCAGACACGCTCATCTATTGCTCTGAGTACGGGCGATATTACGCTGTCTTAATATCCTGTCCTGAGCATTCTGCCGCAATCCTGAGCGTCTTTTCGGCAGCCTAAACCGCACCCCGAGCTAGGAGGGATGTTCCGGATCCTGCGAATAACGCTCTGCTTGACCTCCTAATCGATTGGTAACCCAGCTGCTGCCGTAACCGGCGGGTGCACCAATCTATTTGGAGCATTGAAGGACTCGAGACACTTTTCAGATAAGTGTTATACGGGTTTAGAGCCTGAATAGATTTTTAAGTTTATTTATATTGTAACAAAGCACTTAAATAAATCTTGTAACTGAGACCCGGCTGCTTTATTTCACTACAGTATGTCATGAAATGGTCATGTTATATTTCTTAGAAATATCGAACTTGATTCCTACTTCAAGCATCAGCGTTTCGGCTATATTCGCCTATTCCACGAGAACAATATTTTCTCTATGCCCTATTCTATATTCCTGACAACGTGTATGCAAAATTTCATGATTTTAGTGTGAATACGTCACTAAAACAAACAAATTCGCCTTGACTTTTATATATATTAGGATTATTAGAATACTTTACATTTAAAATATATATTTAAATATTTTTTACCATAATATTATTGTGCTTGAAACCCGAGTAGGTGCCAGTAAAGTGAAGTAATTTTAAGTAGGACTTAAATTATTAGTTCGCAAGACAAAGTCTTAGCTGAGCTCCAATAATTCCGATACCCTACTTTTTACAAAGATTATTTACTTGCAACATTATTTGTGACTTTTGTGCGTGTCAGCCGAAAATAATTAAATGGCGCTCACGGAGACAGTGATTGGTTTTGTGCTTCAACTTTGAATGTAATTTTGTAGGAAGCTATTTCTCTAAGTATTATTACTCTAAGTATTTCATTATTTTTTGTTCTGGAACCACATGAAGAAGCGAACGCTTAATTGTCTGCTCACAATAGTATAGAACACAGACTAATTGAGCTTTATTTTCTTTGACAAAAGGCATGAAAATAACGACTTGAAATTATACGCACCACACAAGATAGACTAGATTGTTAGTTTTAATTAACAAAACAGCAGCTGTAATGATATGAGTTCTATTTGCTTGTTTCATATCTACACGTATCTTATCCATTTATAATATCTATATAAAATTTGTCAGGGTTGAATAATAATTTAACACGTTAATAACACGTGGGATTCGCCACACTAGGGTGGCTGGAGCATTTCTATGCCAGTATTGCCACCCGATTCAGTGATGCTCATTAAAACCTCTTGTTGTTACGTCCTTTGCCCTATTGCCAAAATTATATAGCCTCGTTATTCCACTGGCACTAGCAGGCGGTGGCCAATCGGCCTCATCTGTTGCCGGAGGAACCACGACCCAGGCGTCTTCCAACTCTTTGTGTCTGGGTCAATTTATGACGCGTTCCACGGGAGGAGGGGCGAATTCATGCGGAACACTAGCAAGCCAAGAATCGACCTAAGGGGAGGGGGGTCTATATTCTTTAACGATTTGCAAGGTTCAGAAGATAATTATGAATAAAAAAAGTCCCGAGGACTGCGCGAGTGAATTGGCTACAGCTAGTTAATAATCAAATATGGATAGATAATAATCAAATATTGTATCAGAATAGAACTTTAACGAATTCCTTGTTGATTATTTTATGCGGAATCGAAATAAGGTGGATTGATTATGTACGTGGGGCTGTTACACTTCAAAGGCGTGTTTTGGTGAAATATTTCTTGAGGCGTCCTTACTATTCTTGGGGTCAGCGGATATGTTTAATTTTTACAAAAATATTCGGCAAACAAACACACATATTGTATATCCCCAAATTAAGCAAGTTACGCTTGTGTTACGGGTAATATACAACGGACTACTCTGGGGCAGATTCCATACACCCAGATCATAGTAAATACATACATACATAACTTCACGCCCGGTCCCTTGCGGGGTAGGCACGAACAACAGAGTAACAACTCCGTTATAGTAAATAACGGAGAAAATACGTTTCCGAAATTTACTATACCAGGAATCGAACCCGGAGCCTTTGTGTTGCAGTGAGGCAGGCCGGCAAAGACTTAGACTTAGACCACAGAGGCCGTTATAATTTGATAATCTGATTAACTTTGATCCACCTGCTGACTTTAAATTCGAAGCAAATTAGTGCTGATTTGATACTGGCACCGTGTAAATTGTTTTGAAGACAGTACAGCGCTATCAAGTCAGCGCTGACTTCAATATTTCTGATTGAATATTTTGAAGTCAGTTCGCTTCCCAAGTCAGTATATAATCTGGATTAATGTAAATAAGCTTTTAAATATACTTGCTTCAACGACCCAGTGTGTCTTCGCCACAGATACGAGAATACTACTTTTCTCTATCCTGCGTAATTTGACATATTTAACTATAAATTATTACAATACAATGTACAGTTGCGGAATGAAAATTTCGGCACCTTAAAGTCGACTTTTGCTTGCACAAGTACAAGATGTTTTAACAGTATTGTACTGTTGTACTGCCAACATTTTAATAAAATGCAGGAGGCAATGCCATAGTTCATAGTCCTCATAGTTCCAGCTTCATAGTGCCATTAGTATTTCATTCCAATAGTCCAGTATATTTTGTTCTCATTTTCTACAATAGTTCTATACTGATTGAGCGGGGCTTGTCCTTGGGTGCATGTTTATATGGTGTAGAATGGGATAATCGCCGGTCAGTGTCAAGCCACATTTACACTAAACATGTTTAAGGGGCCTCTATGAGTTGGTCTCCCCATGGCTCTACGGAAGGTATCCAAAAGTTTCATAGCCCGTGGTATTCAACGACGTAAAATAGAATAATTAATCAATAAACTATTTGACTCGTTACAATACCTTAGAAATTATATTCTTAAAGTAATAATAATATTATTTTCAATTTTGATCATCATAATCATCCGAGTGTTAAATCACGTAGCGTTTGCTTCGAAGTGTGTTGTTAGCTTAAAGACACACCCGAGGAACGTTCGTTGGCGGAAAGTTCGGCTAAATACGCTTGCAATGCTGTTTAAATAATCTACGACTTATCAGTGGAATTTCCGCTGGGTACAGATCAGCGCCGAACCTTCCGTCGGCGAACTTCTCGCGCGCGGAACGCTCCGCAGGTGCGTCGTTAGGCTTTCTTACACTTAACCGGCATTTTAGGGTCGCAAATGACACCTATCACCTTATGCCACATGGCCCAAGCTCCTGAGATACGGGCCTTGACATCATGGTCGATGTAATTTTGTATAATATACGACATTATTATTAATATTGATGTATAATTTCAGCAAAATATCAGTGAACACACTGCGTATTGACAACAATTCCTCACACTGCACAACGCCGTCAGAAAGGATCGATGCTAATTTGGTGTCTGTGAAGGTTGGATGCTTGCACATCAATCCAGGAACAACGTAAGTCAATTTCATTTTTAATCTAATTTAAAAATAATAATTCATTTTTAATTGAGTCGCGTCTCTTCCTCTCTTTGGTATCCCTCGGGAGGTTGAAAAACTTCCTGCCTATAGCCATCAAAGTTAAGCTTGCAGAGTCCTTACTACTCCCCGTTCTTGATTATGCTGACACCAGCTGTATTGATTTGACTTAAGAGAAACTTAATAAATTTGAGCGCGTCCAAAATGTTTGTATAAGGTTCATTTTGGGTTACGTAAATATGACCACGTCTCTGAATTTCGTAAAAAAACTCCACGGTTGCCAATTCGTTTTCGCCGGAATAGTCATATTCTTTCAGTCCTTTACAATGTGTTGTTTATCCCCACAACCACGTATTATCTTAATTAATGCTTTGAATTCATCTCTTCCTCACAATTTACCACCTTCTACTAATCTTAGACTTAATACTCCCAAACATTTTTCATCTTTTTCAATAATTCTTTTACTGTACAGGCTATTCGACTCTGGAATGCGCTGCCTGTTACTGTTAGACAAACTAAATCACTAACGATATTTAAGAACATGACAAAAAAGCACTACCTGCAACATAGTGATGTTTGATATTTTTACGTATATGTATGTATGTTACGTTTATGTTATGTATAGGTGTATTTTACATACTAATATGTTTATTAATGAATAAAATATAATGTAAGTAACTGCATATAGTATAATTTTTATGTATACCACCTTTGAAAAATATTATCTGTTTTATTCCTTCCACGGATTGTCTGGAAGAGATCGATCTTAGAGACAAGACCGCCGATTGTGCACTTTTAGAATATTTCTCTCTCTCTCTATTCGAGTGAAGCCGTGAGCGACAGCCAATCGTTAATACATCCGCATCAGGTATATTATCGGAATTATCATTTATAAATCCTTTATCAGACATAACTAAATAAAATTAGCTGTTATAAGTATAATTATTTAACTATATTTTCGATATTTTGAGTCAATACACGTGTAGACATGACTTTAACAATCTACTATCTAGAAATTTCTTTAACATAATGACGTCACTAACATGCCGAGCAATTGTAGAGCATTCGTAGCCATGTGACTCTTTATAAAATTTATTCTATCTTGAATTGTCAATAATTAATTGAAAAAAAAATGTAACGGTTTTTCTCGTCGACTGTTACTACAATATTCTGTATATATGAAACAAAGTCGTGTTAGTTACACCATTTATTACACGCTTTATATTAGCTTCACTTGTATGTCAGTCAGTATGTCTGTAACTTGAGCTCGATTTTGTCCTACTTTGAACGATCAGATTTAATTCATACTTTGCACACCTGTCAAAGGTCGATGACAATGCAATAATATGGTACCATGGAGCTGATCTGATGATGGAGACGGAAGGTGGCCATAGTAACTCCTGTACTAAACAAGATAGACCCTTCGTGTTTGGGCCCGTATGTTTATATCGCGTGACAATGCAATAATATGGTACCATGGAGCTGATCTGATGATGGAGTCGGAAGGTGGCCATAGGAACTCCTGTACTAAACAAGATAGACCCTTCGTGTTTGGGCCCGTATGTTTATATCGCGTGACAATGCAATAATATGGTACCATGGAGCTGATCTGATGATGGAGTCGGAAGGTGGCCATAGGAACTCCTGTACTAAACAAGATAGACCCTTCGTGTTTGGGCCCGTATGTTTATATCGCGTGACAATGCAATAATATGGTACCATGGACCTGATCTGATGATGGAGTCGGAAGGTGGCCATAGGAACTCCTGTACTAAACAAGATAGACCCGTCGTGTTTGGGCTCGTATGTTTATATCGCGTGACAATGCAATAATATGGTACCATGGAGCTGATCTGATGATGGAGTCGGAAGGTGGCCATAGGAACTCCTGTACTAAACAAGATAGACCCGTCGTGTTTGGGCTCGTTTTACTTGTCTTGGCTAGCACTCTGCTGCTACATGATATGCAGGATCTCAAAAGCTTGTATTTAAAAACATTAAACAAAAATCAACTAAAAAATGAAAAATAAATAATAGTTTAAAAAAACTTAAAAAAACACGCTTTTATAAAAAATCCAACTAAAAAAACAAAAAATAAAATTTAATATAATATAAAAAAGCGTGGGGTGTATTCAAAGCGCTTTTTAAGATATTATATTATTAATTGAATACACCCCACGCTTTTTTATATTATATTAAATTTTATTTTTTGTTTTTTTAGTTGGATTTTTTATAAAAGCGTGTTTTTTTAAGTTTTTTTAAACTATTATTTATAACTCAAGAACGGCTGCACGAATTTTTAAGATTTTTGTCTTTTTGAAATTGTGCTCGTCCGGAATTTTTAATACGTCCTTAAGAAGTATTAAAATATGATATTCATCAATATAAAAATTATAATTTAAAATCGAAATGTGTGGTGGGACACATAGTAGAAAAATTCAACGGACAAGTGAAAAACGAAAATTTTAACTTGCAGTTTTACGTACAGGTTTTCAAATTGGACAAGTACATTAACAATCTAACTTACAATCAATCTTACTAACACGACTTTGTTTTATGTATAGTACTATAACGAAAATAGCAAGGGGTTATGTTTATAAACTAGTATATGCCAGCGACTTCGTTCTTTCGCTTGACTTGAAATGTTCACGAGATTCCCGTTGTACAAAGTATCACAGCATTTAAAAAAGGATGTCAGCTATCATTTTAGTGGAAACTGTGTAGGAATAAGCTAATTTGTATGCACACGAACAACTTGAAACCGCTCCCGGGTAAATACCCGTGGGACTACCTGGAAAAGAAATATCACACATTTTATTACATAAAATTTGCTATCGAGCAGTGAAAAAATCACATTGGAATTAGATTTTTTTAATGTGGGCATTTTAAATAATTTCTAGAAAAATTCCCGCGGGATTCCCAGGTTAAAAAGTAACGTAGATTTTAAGTCTAAGAATTTGCTGTCAACCAGCGAAAACCGCTGGTTGACAGCAAATTCTTAATTAAACTCAAACAAAATTTTGATCACGTTTTTATTTTTAATCAATCATATAATCACACTCATTATCAACAACCTTTTGCCATCTAGTATGCAAATTTTCAACGCCGGGTCGACAAAAATAAATTGGTTTTTGAGCAAAATTTATAAAGATGGCATTTTGGATACCATCAAATTTGTAAATCGTTTGCTACTTAGGAATTGTTGAAGCGGTCGGAATAAATCCGATGGTGCAACATTGGACGAATATGGTGGGTGAGGCAGTACCTGCCACCCCAATTCATATTTTTTACAGGGGTCGTCTTACGCAGTGCGGTCTTGGATTAGCGTGTTGCAGAATAACGTCTTTGTTGGAGCGTAAACAGTATGCGAAAATAAAAGAGTTTCTTTCGCATTTAGGCTCGATTCACATTATGTTCAATCTCGCTCCGTTCTGGGGCGATCAAACCTCGGTGTATCTACACTACTAGTCAGACAGGGTTCGACTACGAATAGTCAGAAAGACAGGGTAGTCTGGAAAATCTCATTACAAAGCGATATAGCCACTCTTTTCATTTCATCTAAAGGCTGGAAGCCTTTAGATTAACACTCAATACGGCTCAATATCGCTCCGGTCTCGGTCCGCTCTAATCTCGGTAAGTCTATACTACTAGTCTCACAACACGGTTCAATCTCACTATAGTCTCGGTCCGATCAAATTTAGGTGTGTCTACATTACTAGTCTCAAAATTCGGTTCAATCTCACTTGAGTCTCGGTGCGATCAAATCTCGCTGTGTCTACATTACTAGTCTCACAACACGTTTCAGAATAGCTTCAGTCCCGGTCCGATCAAACCTCGGCGTGTCTGCACTACTAGTCTCACAACACGATTCAGTCTCACCTCAGCCTCGGTTCGATCTAATCTTGGTCTGTCTACACTACTAGTCTCACAATACGGTTCAATATCGCTCCAGTCTCTGTCCGATCAAATCTCGCTGTGTCTACACTACTATTCTCACAATATGGTTCATTCGCCATAGTATGAATCAAGTCTTACAATACTGATATGGAATTTCTGTTTTCGTAGCCAAATATCAATTACAATGTAATGGAACACTTAAAAGCCAATAGATGGCGCTGTGCAATAACTAAAGTCGCAAACCATTCCTGACACGTACAAACAATATATATAAATTTTCATCAGTAATAGTCGAGTTTAGGCCTGCGAGGCATAACAATAGCCTCGGCGAAAGATATTCCCTTGAGAGTTGAGGCTGAGGAGCATTTCATTCTATTTCGCTTCTCCACCCGTTAGGGTCATTAGAGATGAGCCGTACTCGTTAATACGCGTACTGAGTCTTATGAGTACGAGTGTAGATAGTTAAATACTGGTTCCAGAGACTAGCTCCACGAGTATTTAGAAGTACGAGTCCATTGTCACTGAGTAGAAACTTATTAGAATAGTAACTAGTACCGTGTTTACATTGGAATTATCAATATTTGGTTAGTGATGTGAGCCGATTACAATATTTGACACCGATTTATACCAATTACTTTTTGAAAAAAAACGGTTTTTAATTAATGATAGAAATTAAACCTGAAATCTACAGTAAAATCAGTCATCAAACAGTCATATTATTAATCAACAATTACCTATTTCTTATTTAGTCTGTAGAATATAAATAAATCACAATTCTGGTTAATAAAACAATTTGCATAGTACCTACGTAATAACAGGTCACTTAATATGTTTAGATCGAAATAAGTATTTTACATAGTATAAAGCAATTGAAAACTTCCCTTCATACTTTTACAGGATTAGGACTGTCAGCTTTTATTTAATGTTCAATTGTCATTTGACATTGAATATCGCGTATAAGCGCGTTCAATGGACTATGATTTCACTCACACATATGCACGGCGAACGCGTCTCGAACTAGGCTTGTACTTACAAGTTTTACGAGTACAGTGTACAGAAAAAGTGTCTTAGAATATAGAGCATTAAGTTGATTTTCATTTGGCATTTGAAAGCACCTCACGCACACAGCAACGTATCGAACACGTATGCGTCGCTATCGCTTCTTGGTGGCACATGGATGGTTGGATGTGATACTCCTAAATACTCGATACGCGTTTATATGTGGATGCCATACTGGCTCCTCATACGCCTTTGGGGAAACCTAGTTTTAAAACCTGTTCCAGTATATACGCCTCACCACTAAGAATGACCCTTAGTGGTGAGGCAAAACAATAAACAAAAAAACAAAAACCTAAAACAATAAACTTTTAGAGCCCGTACTGAACTATATAATGTGCGGGAACCGTTACGCACTAGACCTATTTTTATTGGCAGTAATCTCCTTTGGATTGGTTTTCTTGCTTGAACGTGTCTTCAAATAGGAGATCCAGTTAAGATGGTCGTCTGTCAGCTTACTATTATTAACTAATGGACATAGACCTCCTCGATTTCCTTGATCCTTAATAGGTATAATAAAAATGTAAGCATCTGTACTACCACTTTCATAATAAACTTATATTTTATTAGATTTCTGATCTTTCAAAGATGGCTATTTTTTTGTAGTAAATGTTATTATTTTCCTTTTGTTTGGTAAAAATTTTTGAAAAGAAGATTCGATGTTATTTTCACCCGACTGCCAAGGAAGGGTTATATTTTCGCGTTTATCTTGTATGTATGTAAATATCTATTACCTCGTATCTTCCAAACGGTTTGAGGGATTTCGACAGGTAAGGTATCGTTATATTCGTCTTAAAAACCTAAATATTCTTAGATAGGTGCTTGAAAAAAAAAACAAAATAGCGGATTTTTAGCGCGTAAATACATTTAAATAATGATGAAGAAGCAGTAGCAGGTGGGACCCAATTTCAAATTCAAAACCGAAAGAAAATTAATGGGTTCTGCTTGCTACTAAAATTAACGCGGGTACTTAACTTAGGCTCGGTAAGTAGTACACATAATAAAACGTTTTAACGGTTTTAAGGCGCTTCTGTGATCTAGGCTACTGAAAATTTAAAAACTTCGTTTAAAAACCCGACTTCAAAAACGAAAAAACTAAAATGTATAAAATAACTATTTCTTAAGCTATTATTATTAATATATATTATCTAAAACCTCTTAAAGTCGGTGCTTAGTAATTTTCAAAATATAGTAATTTTTATGTTTTACTTTGCACCGACTTCAAGATGTTTTAGATAATATATATTAATAATAATAGCTTAAGAAATAAGTTATTTTATACATTTTAGTTTTTTCGTTTTTGAAGTCGGTTTTTTTAAACGAAGTTTTTAAATTTTATTTGTTACTTTTTAGTGTCTAGCTATGTATGGGTGGCCCAACGAATGGTGCCGCGCTTCTTAAAAAATATAGGTCCCAAGAACGGGGAACAAAAAAATGTTCGTAAAATGAAAACTACTGGGCCAAACTATAACAAATTTTTAGGGGACCACATGGCAGCTATTCCGCGTCGAACAAAAAAAGAATCGCGTAAATCGAATCATAAATCTCAGAGTAATCGGTGTACATATGGAACGGAGTGAAAATTATTTGCATGAAAAATGTTCATAAAATGAAAACTACTGCGCCAAACTATGTAAATTTTTTAGGGGACCAATTGGAAGCTATTCCGCGTCGAACAAAAAAAGAATCACGTAAATCGGATCATAAATCACGGAGTTATCGGCGAACATACATAAAAAAAGCAAAAAAAAAGATCCCGACGAATTGAGAACCTCCTCCTTTTTTCGAAGTCGGTTAAAAAGTGTTAGAATAATAAAAATCAAATAAAATAACTAGTGGTAATACTCGGAAATCACTCTATCGAATTATATTCGAATAGATGATTCGATACAAGTTGTACACGGGTATTTTCTTGTTGGTTTTACTTACACTTATTTATTTGATTTACTAATAATATAATAATATATTACACAAGTAGAATTAGTTTGGCTTGCATGGGGCCATGGGAAGGCTAACACTTAGAGGCCCTTTGACAAATTTAATCTAAATGTGGCGTGACACTGACCGGCGATGTCTACTTCCATATAAAAATGCACTCAAGGACAAGCCCCGGTAAGTGTAGGACTATTGCGGGGAATGAGAGAAAAAGGTACCAGGCTATTGAGATGCTATTGGAGTTACAGATCGGGGACTATGGGGACTATGGCATCTGCCCGTCGCAACGTTTAAGGAACATGGAAACAATGGGCAGATAGTGACTCGCCACTGCATGGGTATTTGGCTGACTCCAAATCTATAAGATATAGCCAAAAATCAGTAGGCCAGGGCAGGGAGGACGTACCGCTCGAAGACTTTCTTTCGTCTTCAGGCGTTGCGGGATGGTCGACGAAAAGACTTGACGAAGTTTACCGGATTCTGCCCAGCCCAACTGAATCCTCCTATTGGCTTCCCCTTCTACCTACCTTGCCTGCTTATCAGTATTTTCAACTTCAAGAGTGGTGCCATCGAAGTTTACCAGTCTCGGCATGACGTGTTCATTGATTCTCTCTCTCAATGAGAGGGAAGTAGGTCATTAGAATTCTCATTCATCGCACGAAACACTAATAGCTCATGACGTAACTGTTTCACGCCGAGAGTGATAGAGAGAGAGACGCGATAAGTGAGAACGAGGTATCACACAGATCCAGCCGGCCCTAGCTGTAATCAAGATAATGACTCCAGCATGGCTGTACCACATCCAAACGTCAAACATGTAGTTTCATATACTTTTTCGATGTTTACCTCTATGATTTAGACCTTGTAACTTGATAAATTGTCTTACTTATACAGTCAATTGACTGTGTAAGTAAGACAATTTATCAACTTTGACAGGTCATGGCATATTTGTTTACAAACATTCGAATTTCTTTCGTTACGTGCTTTGTTTGTCAGTATGTACGGCCAGCCAAATTCCTCCTTGATCAGTTTTCTAGCATTTTGCTTTGACTCATAAAGTTTCAACATCCACACACATGTTCTCAAATTGCATATACTTCTCAATGTTTCTCAAATGTTTATTTTTATTTTTATTGGATTAGTTCAGTAGACAGGCAGACGTCTCACTAGTAAAAAGCGGTTACCCACGCCTATGGATATTCGCAACACCAAAGGTTCTACAAATGCGCTTCTGCTCTCTGAAGGAAGACTGGAACCTAGCCATTAATCCTGGAACACAACCCAAGGTAGTTATAGCGGCATACTCTAGACCAGGGATGGTAGCCATCCAGGCGGGCAAATGCCCTACAACCTGGCTGTGGCTCGTTTTGTCGCCTCTTACGACAGGCCGCCCGGCAGCAGGAAATTGTATTCGTCCTCCGTTCCTGCACGGAAAAAGTAAAGGAAACAATTACTCATGTTTAGTTTCAATATGCGCTTTGTGGTTTGATGATGCCCTTTGTTTTGTATTCTGCTCTCGGTTTGTTTATGGACTCCGATTTGGTTGGTGGACTCCTTGTAAAACCCGAGACAGGTAACAATAAACCCCCCCTTAAAATTAATGTTTTACTTGTGTGCATGGGCTCAACAAAAGTTTTTGTCAGACGATTTTAGTCTTATGACTTTACCGGGGTTTTGCCTGTTGTACAGTCACGGTATGAAAAGGTTCGTCACCTTAAAGGCGACTTTTGCTTGCACGAGGTACAAGAAACAATACCGACAATATTTTAATGAATGTAACGTTTATAAAATATACTCGTAGAAACGTGAAAAAAGAAAATTGTAACGTTGACAGTGACAGACACTAAAATTGACAATAGTTTTGTTTATCAGAAACAAAGAGGATATAATCACTACGCTTATCACAAATATGAAAACGAATAAAAAGGTTTTACATCTCTAAACAATCTTTTTATACAAGATAGAAAATCAAACAACTTTGACCTAAGTAATTTTAACTTAACATTATTGTCAAACAGGTAAACATAATTTTCTGTGGAACAGTCTGTTCTGTGACTTAGTTTGAAAAGGAATCGTGCGGAGCGATAAATGAATCAATTTGGAAACTGGCGAACTTTTTCATTCCGCCACTGTACTATTATATCTATCGAGAAATACGTTGCTACTGTACCTATGTGGTTACATTAGCGAACTGTTACAGTAACAGTTGGCTAAAGAGTACGCGGATAAAGGCTGCTCGTTTGACTTCGCGAACGAAGATCTTTTACACACTCAGAGCACGTTACTGTATCTGCTCGGTTTCAGTTACGGCTCGCAGAAGAGTACGCGGCTTTTAAGCAACTAGAACTCAAATACAAACCTATATAAGCTCAGTGACACATCCGCAGACCGTTATGCGCGGAAAATTCAGCGATGGTAGAATCGTCACTAATCTGTACGCAGCAAAACGCGGCGGAAATCCCTCTAATGTGTCATCTATATATTAATACGTGAAGCAAAAACACAGCAAAAACTTTGAACCCCTTTTTACGAAAATTTCACGGACGTAGTAGTATGAAATTTCGCACAATCATAGTTTATATAGAGAAGGAGTGTAGAATGTTAATATTTTAAAAAAATTATTTATAAAAAATACATGAAATCAATAAAAAAACATTACACACACTACCATGTATTTGACTCATATATTTGACATATATACTCTTTTGTTTATTGTTAAAGCCAAATTAACAGTGTAGCCTTGGTGAAATCTCTGATTATAGAAGTATAGTCTTTGGCAATAGTACCTTAATAATGTTCAAACTTATAATTAAATTTAATTATTATGGTCTAATTTCAACCGGAAGACCAGTAGTATATATAACAGCTCATAAACGTTCCATTGCTGGGCTCGGGCCTCTCAGTTCAGGGGAACGGACAGTTCAGACTGCCAAGGCGGCTTGGCAGAATTGACGTTTCGCAATGTGTAAGTTTCATCTCGATGTTTTCTATCACCGTTGTTACCACTTGATATTTGTGACAATATGCACATTAGGTGAAAAACCTGACAAGTGGTGCATGCCAATATGCTATCACCACATTTTAGTGTATCATAAGGTATTATAAAACATTGCGAGTGCATTTAGCCGAACTTTTCGTCGCCGGATGTTTCGCAAGTGAGTCGTTTCTGATTTATTTAAGCAATAAGTGCTGTTTTTTTAAATAAATATGTAATAACAACATAAAACATTTTCGCCTCTATAAATGAAATATGGTGCCTTTCGACCCTTCTTAGCGGGACCCTCTATAAATAAAACAACTCTCATATCAAACCTACCTATTTGGGAGACTGAGTAAATGAGAAGCCCGTAAAATCCCTGTTATACAGGTTTCACTGTAGTACACATTGTATCCCAGAAAATTAGGTGTTTTCCGTGAGATTCCGTTACGTATTTTAAGCGGGCAAAGCCACGTTGAATTATTTATATATGTATGCGTAAAAGAGTTTGGTTAGAAAGCATGAGTGACAGACTTCATACAGGTCGATTCCCCATAGCCTATCTTTAAGCGTATGGCCTGAGTGCCCGCTCTATTCGAGCGTGCAGCGGGGCGGAGCGTGTAGCGTTCGAAACACATGGAAACGCTAGCGGGTGTGCCTAGTGGCGGCTGGGTGGCGTGGAGATTTCAGCGGGCATATTTGCTTAGAGTGACGGGTCACTGAGAACGTAGATAGACTAATTTAAATGTATTCAAACTCTAACGAGTGTCCCTAGTGCCAATCAAGATTTACATTGAACGGGGCTTTGCGTACAAGTTTAAAGCAATTTGTGAACGATAAACGCCGAGTGTGCACTCAGGCCACTCAGTTGGATTCTTTGTTGCTCGCACCAGCCCCGCAGGACGCTTTGCCACTCAGCCTGTACACTAAAGAACTAACGAACACCAACGAAATTCATTGGCGTTTATGCCTTCTGTTCAAACATATTATTATTACTAGTGTCTATATAGATTAACCAGCGTCCAAAAGGTCGAAACCGCCATGAATTTATTGGCGCTTACGTTTTTCATTCGCGCACTTATATTATTAATGTATTACTATATCTTACGCTCGGCGGTTTACTAACATATTGGATGAAATAACAACTCATAATCCGATCGGATACTAGCTTTCATTTTAAAATATGCGGCAAGATTACAATATTGATAGATATATAACACTTTATTGCTCACCAAAACAAACAAATACAAAAGAATATGCATAATTACAATACTTCTTGGCTAAACAACAGGCGGCCTTATCGCTAAAAGCGATCTCTTCCAGCTCCAATATTGATAACTTGTTTTTTTAAAAGGTTTTTAAATACAAGCTTTTGAGATCCTGGATTTAGCAGCAGAGTGCTAGCCAAGAAAAGTAAAACGAGCCCAAACACGACGGGTCTATCTTGTTTAATACAGGAGTTCCTATGGCCACCTTCCGACTCCATCATCGGATCAGCTCCATGGTACCATGTTATTGCATTGTGACGCGATATACATATGCGTGCAAAATTTCAGCTTAATCGGTAATCGGGAAGTTGGTCAAATTTAACTTGCAAGATTCCACCCGAACTTACGTACATACGTCCATTGTAAGTTAAATACAAGCTTGTAAACTACATTATGAGTTAGTTGTTTTATCAACAGCGGTGTAGTCAGGAATTTTATCATACGGTGCCGTTTTTCAATCGGCTTACCCTAGCCGAATTTCCACCCCGCGCCATTGGAAAGCATACACTTGGCTATCCGTCTGTGTCAAACTCAAATTTACGGGTAGGATTATGTCAATTTATTTCAGTATTCAGTATAATACAAATGTAAAAATCTTGTTTCAGGCGAGGGAGGCGAATGTTTATGCTTCAGATGCTTGTACTGTGCTTCGTGCCCCACGCCGCTCTTATTGTACAGAATTGTACAGTTATGGCGCAGATGTCGCAGACTCTGGATTCTTCTTTGTACTTGCACTCCGAGGTAATTTCATTTAACTTCCATTCCGATTTTTTACCTATTTCAAATAAGGAAAGTGCACGATGTCTCTGCTATTTTTAATTTACACTAGACTGAAGTTAACACTTATAAAACAGACGAGTAAAAGAATTCTAAGTATTTGTATATTCGCTTGGAGTCGGCAATTTTTGCTGCCGGGCGGCCTGTCGTAATTAGCAAAGTAAACCGGAGTTAGTTGGTAGGGCATTTGCCCGTCTGGATAGCTACAACCCCTGGTCTAGAGTATGCCGCGATAACAACCTTGAGTTGTGTTCGAGTTCCATAAGTGGTCAAGTTCCAATCCCTGCCCCCTTTTCGCGGTGGACAGGTATAACACCGAAAGTGCCCTTCGCATCAACATAATACGCTTCAATATACAAGATCTTCTGGGGAAAACGCTTCGGGAGGACTTCATTAAGTTCGGAATTAAAGTAGTAACTAAGGTGGTCAATATAAATTCGAGAAATAACAATGTATTTGTGCGTGTTAAAGAAAGAAATACTACAGAGGAAATTAACATCATCTTTCTTATATTATGAAAGGCGCGAAGTTAGAAAAAAAAGAAAAGAAGTTCCAATCCCGCATTTGAGGCTAATAGCACTTTGTTAGCCTCTTTGGTATTGAAAATGCAACAATAACTACTTTCCATCAAGTGGGATGTAAGTTTTGTGCTACTTTTCAGGAATAAACAAAATCAGACAATTTGAAAAATACTAAAAAATTGGGACGGCCACTATAGTATATTATGTAATACAATGACGAAAAATATAATTTCTCACAAGCGTGTGAGATTTATGAATGAAACATGATATTTCAGAGAAACTGAGAGCATATCCGTTACATTTGTCCAAGGCGGGTAAGTGTGTTTCACACATGGGGTGTATTAATATGCAGGTTTTTTCACAAGGAAACACAGTCGAGTACGTGTTAGTTGTAACAACATGCAAATTATTATTTGTTATATATTTTTTTATACAGTGAATTTTGGTTATATAGAGATCACTATAATTCCGTCGCCATAACCGGAAATCGGGTGAATTTAAACTAAACGAAATAGAGAAAAATATTCTAAGGAGTTTCGAGGCTAATTTTGGTGAAATTTTGAAAATTAAGAAATACATCCTTTATTTAAGGATCAAATTCTATGCAAGAATATCAAACGGCAAACCAAGGGAAAGGGTTGTTTTTGAACAAATTGTTCTTGTTTGTATATAATACGTCAACAGGAAGGCGGTAAATTTCAATGACTAAATTTGTCCCAAAAAACAACATCATACAGGACTATCAAACTTAAATCGTTCAAAAATTCATAATATATTTATGGTACAAAGATTTTGTTTCACGTATTAATATTGTTACGAACTACACGGGACTCGAATTAAAATGCCATTGGAATTACTATAGAACTTTATTAGAACTGTAAAAACACGTATAAAACAGGTAGGTACAAATATAACTGGATACCACCATGCAATGAATGCACAATTCTTGCTCGTATCGGAATCCTCACTTGACTGCTCCTCTCCGCATTGGGCCATTGCTTTATAATACACCGATCCATACCTGGCAAGCTTTGACGCAATACAATAACAACAAGGATTAGTTCGACACTAATGACGGCCATAAAACAAGTACAATAACAATAGAATGTTTTCTTAATTACAAATTGTAAACACAAAGTAAACAAAAGAATTCCTAAAACAGGGAAGGTAATAAATTGCGCTTTACGATAGACCAGGTGTTTTCTTTGTCGGTATGTAACAATATAATGATTATCAGTGAAAGTGAGACTAAAACTCGCTCAATACAATCAAGTTTTATAAGAATTCATTCAGTGTTCAAGCTGTCCAATTATGGCACATGCTCCCACTAGGAATGAGGCTAACCCAATCAATATTCTCCATCAATAGACTTGTTAAGGATTACTACCTCAAAAGATTATATATTTTGTTATTATTGTACATATCTTTTAGTTTTATTGAACTAGTATAGAATATAATATAAAATGCTGTTGGAATAATAGAATATATTAGAACTATACAAACACGTATAACACAGGTACAAATATAACTGAACACAATCAGTTCAAACGTAATGTGTGATTCAATAACACGCACAAAGTTAGTCACTATATAGGTTATCGAATGTACACAAGTCTGGCCTTGATCGTGGTTTTCGCTAGATTGCCTCACCCCTCCGTTTGGGCATTGTTTTATACTAAACTATATAATACAACACTCGACCGCTCGGACTGATTTTTCCAAGAATTACACCTGGCTAACGACCATCATAAAGGATCACAATACACAATAGGCGGCTTTTCTAATTACGCATTTTAAACATAAAGTAAACAAAAGAAGTCCAAAAGCCGAAAAGGTAATAAACTGCAAGTGTGAATTCACTTTTATCGGCGTGTAACAATATTATAGGTAGTAGCTCCATGTTACATTGATGAAAATTTAATTAGATGTTCAAACGTTATGTTAAAACGTTACTGTTTCTTGTTACTAAATTCACTATAATAACAAAGAAACTAAGTTCATATAGCCTACACAACTGCGCAGCGAAACAGAAGCGAGCCAGCCTGCTATGTAGTAATACAATGAATGAGATGTTGTTTATGACAACATAGGTATTTGTTAGCGAATTAAAGAAACCGCGATTGCATTTTTGCTAATAAGTTTATTCCATGAAAATGACGTAATTTTGACGGGATGAAATGTATACTAAGTGTTAACTCGGGTTATAAGCCAGCACTATGTAAAGTTTCAATCATGCATATATCCGTGCAGGAACGGAGAAAGAATACAATTTCCTGCGGCCGGGCGGCCTGTCGTAAGAGGCGACAAAACAACCCACAGCCAGGTGGTAGGGCGTTTGCCCGACTGGATGGCTACCACCCCTGGTCTAAAGTATGTCGTCATAACAATCTTGATTTGTGTTCCGGCATTAGTGACCAGGTTCCAGTGTCCCTTAAGAGAGCAGCAGCGCATTTGTAGCACCTTTGGTGTTGCAAATGTCGATAGGCGATGGTAACTGCTTTCTATCAAGTGGGCCGTCTGCCTGTCAGCTGAACTCTTGCAAAAAACAATGACGTAATTTGTCGGGATGAAATGTATCCTAACTGTTAACTCGGGTTATAAGCGAGGACTATATATCAAGTTTCAATCATATACGTTCAGTAATTTCCAAAAAAAATTTTTTTTCACTATAAGTAAAGTAAAGTATCCTAAGTTACGCCCCGGGATATAAGCTAGCTTTAAGTCGACTTTCATTTAAATTCGTTTAGTAATTTTCACGTGATTCTCTAACAGACAGACAGAGAGACATAAAATTCTAAAAATTACATTTTCGGAATCTCCTGGTCCAAATAACCTTTCTGATTTTTTTATATTTTTAAACGCTCTGTACAAACTCCAAACTTTTACAGATTTATGACAGTAGAGATAGAAGTATATTTATGGATAGAGTAGCTGTGCCCGCGGTTTCATCCGCGTGGTAATGGAAAATGGTTGTATTTTGGATAATTCACACTATATCTTTATAAATTGGAAAGTTTCATCAAAATCCATTCAGTAGTTTTTGCCTGAAAGAGTAACAAACATACATCTATACATCTATACATCCATACATTCAGTCTTACACACTTTCGCGTTTATCATATTTATATAAATATAGAGATAAAGTATTATGTTATATCCTATATATGATGTTTAGGACATGAGAACATGCTCCCATTAGACATTAGGTAAATGCGCCCTAACATACAAAGTAAAGTGCCAATGGAGACATAGTTACATTTATTCTGTAGAGTCTAATTAAAATTAAATTACCTATTAGTTTCTATAGGCTACATCGTATTATTTCGTAAAGTAGTTGATTATTGTTACACATTAATAAAATACTTTTAAACGTAAACAAACGGAATCTTGCCTCGGTTCTGAATAGTTTGCATCATTTCCTTGAGGTCACTGCCATCTGAATCATCAGTGTTTTTATTTCGTTCGACATTTTTAACGTATTCATCATCCAATATTATGCAATTGTGACACTAACTGAAGATTATTAAGAGAATACACTTCCAAATTAGCTTTTATAAAAGTTTTTGTATCGTAATTGGCTAGTAGTTACGGCACTAACGTCTAAAATTAATGATGTGGGTTGAAAATTTCAATCCTGGCCACTGGTATGTAGTTAGATATATAACTTTAATGTACGTACATCATTAAACAAAACTTACAAACTATTTTAATTTTAATATTTTCTTCAGTTTTCGCGACTTGTATACATAATAAAACTACGTTTTAACAGTTTTAAGCGCGGCAATTTATTCGATTTTGGTTTATCCGACGTTTCGGCTGCTTTTCTGTGGCCGTGCTCACGGACGACAAAGATGACATTTGTCCAACGAGTATTGTTAAAGTTTTATTTAGCGTACCGCCAACTTGTTCATTTTAATTATTGAGTTTTAATTTTGTTTATGGTTATTATTTACTCTATGGGAGCCTAATCTAATTTACCACCGTTTCATGTTGTGGCTTGAAGAGAAGAAGCGGCGTAAGAAACTGTTCAGCAAACATGCCTAGTTCAAAAAAAATTATATATATAATTTATATAGAAGAAAGAAAGAAAGAAACAGGTTTATTTTTAGGACATATACAAGTGAAACATTAAAATTAATAAATAAAGCACAATAAAAGAAAAAGAGAGATATAAAAAAACGCGCCTACGGACTCTACCTCATAGGTGGCGGGGAAAACGGGGGACGTTTTCTACCTGCTTAACATTCGATAAGTTAAATTTGGTAAGTTCTATGGTAAAGAAGAGAGTTAGGAATGAATAAAAAATTTCTCACTTTTTTGCTTAAAACTTCTTTAATTTTTAATTTAGGGCAAAAAGTTACATAAACATATTTGTAGGCAAAACAATTTGCTACAAATTATGACTTGACAATTTTTTTGTAAGACGCATAGTTTCCGAAATATGGCGAAATAAGTATTTTCACCCCTTTTTCCAAGATGGCGGCCGGGGGACAAGGGTGGCGACCCCAAAAACTTGTGGTTAAGCTTCTATTGACCCCCACACATGTCCCAAAAATAAAATTGCGTCCTCTAAGAAATGCAAAGCTCATGTAAAATTTCAATGGACTATTAAAATTAAACGGCATACCAATATCGTATGTCTTTGTAAAAATAAGAATACATCAAAAATATGAGTCTGTAAAGGTACAGTTATATACAGTTACACCTTCACAACACAAAGCCCTTGAACTCGTATATAGGTATTGCATAAAAGGGGCAGTGACCGTGCCTTTCCATTTTAAAAGCAGTCTCCCGTAAATTGTGTTGCCTGTTCGTAATGTTTACTGGAATTATAATTAAAATGGACGATTCAAACAAGAAAGTTAAAAGACAATGTCACGAAAATTACTTTATCTTTAGTCGAAATTATTGTGGATCGATAGGATGACTTTGAACAATAAGTTATAGCGATTATCTAAGATTTTTTAAATTCAGTTCTTCTGAATTTAGTCACAGAAAAGATATAAATGTTAATTTGTTGATATTGTTACATGCCGACAAAGTGAATGCAATACTGGTTTATTACCTTTCCCGCATTTGGACTTCTTTTGTTTACTTTGTGTTTAAAATTTAAATTAGACAATAGTCTATTGTTATTGTATTCGTTTATGGCCGTTCGCAGAAATAATTATTCGGGTGTGCAGATTACGTTTTATTGGAAAAAGTAGTCCCCGCGGTCGATTGTTGTATTGTATAGTTTACTATAAAACAATGCCCGAACGAAGGAAGGGGTGGGGCAGTCTAGCGAGAACCACGATCATAGCAAGACGTGTACATTCGATAAGCTATATAGTGACGGACTTTGCGCGTGTTATTGAATTGAGCAGTTTGTACTGGTTGCGTCCAGTTATATTTGTACTTGTGTTATACGTGTTTGTGTAGCTCTAATAAATTCTATAGTAATTCCAACGGCATTTTAATTCTAGTCCTGTAGCTCGTAACTATATATCTTGTTCAATGTTAGAAAGGCCTCTGTCATCGGCGCCTTATTAAGCAAGTTGGTCCTGCCGTATAGTATACGAACATTGGTGGCAGCTTACGCCTCATCACAATATTTGCTGGATTGTTCAATTTGATTTCAGCCAATACACTTAGATTAAACAATTTACCTCTTAACAATTTAAATAAGTAGGAGAGCAATGCAAACTTTTGTTTGTCCATTTGCCTTTCGTCTTTTTATGCCAAATTGTTATACTCAACCATGCCTAAGACAAACAAGGTGGGGTACATCAAGGGATAAAATATGTAAACACCATAAAGTCCTAGGTATAAAATTCTAATAAAATTATTTTCTTACCTGTTAGCCTTGTGCTAATTGTGCGAGGTGGTAGGGTTTTTGCCCTTCTGGATGGCTTCCAACCCTGGTCTAGAGTATGCCGCCATAATAACCTTGATAATCGTAAAAGACTCAAGTGGCTTCCTATTCATTTTCGCCGGAATACTCACATTCTCACTATCCTTTATAACATATTATATAATCCTAATAGTCCCCAGTACCTTAAGGAACGTTTTAAATTCCTTCGCCTATCCACTGCCCACAATTTGCGCCATGATACATATCGAAAACTTATGACGCCTGCACACACTTCATCCTATTATGATAATTCTTTTACGGTGCAGGTTGTCTGTCAAACTTTGGGATATGCTGCCTCTTACTGTCAGAGAGGCCAAATCCTTACCAACATTTTGAAATTTACTCAGAAAACACAATTTGACCATAAATAGCTATTCCTGATTTACGGAATATAATCATGCTAAGACATTTATTTATTATAATAACTTATGTGTTATTGTATATATATATGACTGTGTATATATGATATTTTCTTAAGTTTTCGCGACTTGTACCGCGCTTAAAACCGTTAAAACGTAGTTTTATTATGTATATATGTATGTATTTGTATATTTATTTCTTAAATTAGTTTGAGTATTTGTGTATTGTGTATCTATTGCCTTTTTCCTGCACCACCTATTTCGCCTGATTCAATCTCTGTTATTTAGGTTGCCTGGAAGAGATCGCTTTGAGCGATAAGGCCGCCTGTTGTATTGCCTAGAAAATATTGTAAACATGGACTGTTTTTGTAATTGTATATTTTGGTGTGCAATAAAGTGTTATCTATCTGTTATCTATCTAACCTGGGGTTGTGTTCCGGCATTAGTGGCCAGGTTCCAGTCTCTCTTTAGAGAACAGCGTCGCATTTGTAGCATCTTTGGTGTTGCAAACGTCCATAGGCGATGGTAACCGCTTTCCACCAGTAGACCATCTGCCTGTCTGCTGAAGTCATGCAATAAATTAAAAATAATCTTGCGATGGGGAGAGTTTGGACGACCCACATCCCCCACTCCCCCTATTCCAATCCCATATACCGTCCTCTCTATTCCATTCATGCTGTCCGAGTCCTCTATGTCATCTCCTATTTCATATAATCTCTGTCTCTATATTCCATCCTGAATACTGGCAACGCGTTTGCTTCGTCCCTAGTGTTGCAAACGTCTATGGGTGACAGTAACCACTTTCCATGAGCTGGGTCATCTGTCTGTTTCCCAACTTCTCAATAAAAAAAGTTACAACACCATTTTTTCATTGATTTTCTATTAATATTTTTTTGGAGTATAGTCATTGAAGTTGGCTGATAAGGACTATATCGCACTGTAGACGAATTCAACTTGCGCATGATTCAACGTCAAACACACTAGAGTCTGTACTGATAGAGAACTGTCATGGCGTAAATTGAAACTACAAAAAAATTACATTATGATTGTATGATTGTAATATTATGACTTTTGAGTGGCAATCCAATTTTTTCTCTTTTCTTTCACCATATCCCAATTATTTGGGGTCGGCACAATATATCTTTTCCTTCCACACTCCTCTTCTCTGACACACATCTTCTGTCACACCGCAAATCATCATATCATCCTTCACAGATTCCATCCATCTCTTTTTTGGTCTACATTTACATTTGCACCCATCCATCTTGTAGTTTAACATTCCAACTCTTTATCACACGACTTTGGTCCCTCTCCATTATATGCCCATACCACCTTAATCTTCTTTCTCTCAATTTATTAGTCACGGGTGCAACTTTCAATCCAATTATCAAGACATAATTCTAAAACGTATTCTAATACAGGCTCAAAATATCAAGATTTAAGATTTTGAATGTTGTCAAGATTTCATAACAAATACGGTAATTAAGTACAGCTGCGCTCTTAAATCTTATGACGGTTTTGCTTTCCGCACAGACCCAAACTGAATTAAGTTCATTAAAATATGTTTCCCAGTGAACATACCAGAATGATTGCCTGTATAATTGACGTAAAGTCGCTAGTTTGTCAGTATTCTATAGAACACACTTTGGGGAGTGTGCCATGGAATTACATGAACTGGTTCCACCCTAACCATTTCACCACCGGACAAGCAGATGTACGCTCTCACGCCACCGATGTATGGTGGAAATACTAACAAAGCGGAGGAAACCCTTTGCTTCCATTTTTATCATACGCACCGCTGGAGAGTGGAACTCTTTACCGTCGTATGTTTTTCCTGAAGAATACAACTAGGTGTCTTTAAGCCTCGTGTGAACAGGTATCTTCTGGGTAAGCATGCTCCACCTTAGACTTCATTTGTATCTGACATCAGACGCAATGTCAGTCAAACGCATTATAAAAAAAGTAAAGATTTTTTCTATTTGATGAGTTCAGAATGCAGGCAGACGTTGCACCTGATGGAAAGCGGTTACCATCGCCTATGGACACTTGCAACACCAAAGTTGCTAAAAATGCGCTGCTGCTCTTTTAAGGGAGACTGAAACCTGGCTACTAATGCTGGAACATAACGTTATTATGGCGGCATATTCTAGACCAGGGGTCTACCACCTGGCTTTGGGTTGTTTTGTCGCCTCTTACTATAGGCCACCCGGCCGCAATTAATTGTATTCTTTCTCCGTTCCCGCACGGATAAAGATCCGTTCCTAAAGATAAATTAATTTGGAAACAGTGTCTAAAAATACTTGAAAAGCTTGTAAAAAAATGAAACACGAATCCCTGGAATTTACTCATCAGATCGTGACTTGGTAGCAAA
The DNA here is from genome assembly GCA_949752895.1 of Dendrolimus pini. Classification (NCBI taxonomy): domain Eukaryota; kingdom Metazoa; phylum Arthropoda; class Insecta; order Lepidoptera; family Lasiocampidae; genus Dendrolimus; species Dendrolimus pini. Next base: position 18,348,741 of record OX457138.1, on the reverse strand, counting down.
GAGACCTCGGTAGTATACTGTATTGAATAAAAAAAAAACGGTCTACAATTGACGGAGAAAACCCGTAACAAACATACAGGTGAATTCATAACCTCCTCCTTTCTGAAATCAATGAAAAATTATCTGAATAGAATAAACAAAAACAACAACGAAAATATTAGGATTTTTTATAGACAATTTTTTTGTTTTTTGGTCCTTATGAAAAGTCCCTTACGATAATTGAAATTGCTACCGTCGCCCGTCGATGTGTACAATACATTTAGGATGTATATAACACATCTACATAAAATTGAAATAGCTCTTTATAGTTTGTCTCTTGGCAACTTAGGTTCTTTGTAAAGAACTGCTGAGAGATATCTCTAAAGTTATTTGTTCCTTTTAAAAACTAGTTGCTCTTACATTGTGTGGAATTACTTTTTTTACAACATTTTATTTGACTTGCAATGTTTGTATGTATATACTAGGATATGTGCGCGACTTTGTCCACGCTTGATTTGAAATTCCCGCGGGATTCTCAGACACAAAGTATCGCCGAATTTCGAAAAGATTGTAGGCTATCGTTTTAGTGGAAACCATGTAGGGATAATCTAATTTTTATGCAGACGGACAACTACAAACCGCTCGTGGGAAAATTCCCGCGGCATTCCCAGGATGAAAAATATCACAAATTTTGTTACATAAAATTTCCTATCGATAAGTAAAAAAATCACATTGGAATTATTTTTTTTTTATCTGGCCACTTTAAATCATTCCCAGAAAAAATCCCGCTAAATTCCCAGGATAAAAAGTAGCGTAGATTTTAAGTCTAAGAATTTGCGGTCGAATAGCGAAAACCGCATCGAAATTGAGCCAGTAGTTTTTATTCTATTCTTTTATTCTTGTTTTATATTTTTATTCAATTTTTAATTTTTTTGTCTATTCAGATACAAAAAACCACTTTAGTTTTCGTAAAAATCGGCCTCGAGACTCCTTTGAATGTTTTTGCTATTTCATATAGGTTAGGATTTGGCCCTGAAGGCCTACTTGAAAAATTCACTGTCTATAGATCAGTGTATATAGGATAGGGTGAACACTGAACAGATACATTTGATCTCCACCTGTCATGATTACTTACGCCACTCCTGTTACGCTTCGTCTACTTCCATTAAAGTATTTCGATATAACCAGGGTGATTTCCACGTTCGCAGAATCGTATTACCTATATGACAAAGATGATCTAGGTTGACAAGTGTCTAAATGACGTGGAAAGTTATGCCATGTCTTGCATTTAGGACGCGTTCCGTTAGTAGCTCACTATGTCCAAAATGCTCCGTTAACTGTTCCACAAGCGACCGCGGTCGTTGTGGTCGTGGCGAAAACGTCACTAATGACGTCATCATTTTCAATAACACAACGCACGACGACTCATGTCAAGAGGTGGGTCAAATAGCCGTTCCTCTTGGGTTTAATATTGTAACGTCGGCAAGCAAGTGGAACGGGAAAAATCGCTGTCATGAACGTGGTCGTCGTGTGTGTCTAATGGAACGTAGACATAGCCGTTATGATCGTGGCGAAAACGTCACTAATGACGTCATCATTTTCAATAACACAACGCACGACGACTCATGTCAAGAGGTGGGTCAAATAGCCGTTCCTCTTGGGTTTAATATTGTAACGTCGGCAAGCAAGTGGAACGGGAAAAATCGCTGTCATGAACGTGGTCGTCGTGTGTGTCTAATGGAACGTAGACATAGCCGTTATGATCGTGGCGAAAACGTCACTAATGACGTCATCATTTTCGATCACACAACGACCAAGAGTTGTCAAGAGGTGGGTCGAAGTGGACGTTGACCACAGAGCATTAATTCTCTCAATTGCTTGACATTAAAAAAGGCGCGATTTTCAAATCAACCAATGACATTTGCGTATGTCGTCGTTTATGTCATCAACGCCCCATAATACGTTCCACTACAGTTTATGATTGTAACGCCCACAAGCAAGTGGAACGGAAAAAATCGCGATCGTGAATGTGGTCGTTGTGAGTCCCTTCTGGGACGTCGCCTTAGAGAGCGTCTCCCGAGAAAGGTCTAGCGGCAAAAAATGGAACTAATCACATAGATGAGCCCGCCACGTTGTCGTGTAGTTTTTATTAATGTAAATGTTACATTATATAATTATTAATAGGCACCGCCAGGATTACTTTGAGGGAGGTGATTCTGCATCTACACGTTATACTTTTAACAATTCTATCTATATATGCGTTTAAAAATGTGATAAAAATCAGAGGGGATAATGCGGACCAGGAGATTCCGTAATTAATATTTTTTAAATTTTTGTCTTTTAGAGTATCACGTGAAAACTGCTGAGCGGATTTAAATGAAACTCGACTTAGCTTATAACCCGGGGCGTACTTTTTCATCCCGATAAACAACGTGGTTATCGTGGGATAGACGAAAGTAGCGAAAAAGGTGGCCACGAGACTAAGTACTTAGGGGCCAATGCACGTGCGTATTACAGGAACAAAAAGAAAATACAGAAATAAACTAAATAAGTACTGAATTTATTGAAAAGGTAACCAGCGAAGTGCAGCAATGTAGACGACGCCTTCAGTTTTTATTCAAATAGTAACATAATAACAAAAATGTAATTTTATCTATGTATTTTCTTTTATGATAGAGTGTAAGTGCAACCTGCTCCCGGCGCCCTTCTCACTATTCTATTTACTAATACTGTTATATCGGAATCTTTCTAGAATTATTTTATCTTAACAACATTCAGTTGTGCGACAGTAGATCCCCGTCTGCGCGACTTAAACCGTGAGACAGAGTATATCTGGGCATAATTCAGTTTTATAGATTCTCCAAAAGTAGCTGTTTGCGTCCTTACTAATCGCGAAGCTAGCAAACAGGACAACAACAACAAAAACAAACAGCTCATGTTAAGTAGTTACCGTCGCATATAGAGGTTTGCAACACCGGCGGTGAAAGCAACGCGTTGCCAGCCTTGAGGATGGGTATGGGTGATGATATATGGGATTGCAATAGGGGGATAGGGTAGGGAAGATTTGATAGGGGGAGGGGCAAGTGAGCCATCGGCACTCTTACTCATCGCACGAAACACTATTAACTGAAAGAATTTTTTATTATTTAGAACTACGTACAAACCAAAACATACTTATAAATAAGAAAATACAACTAGGAATAAAAGGACAAAGATGTGCCGCGAATTTGCGACATATAAATATAAGCTATTTATATACCTAACGGACAAGACATTTTATTCGATACTTTGATTCTTGGACAGTAATAATAAGTGATTTAAACATTAGATAAAGGTTCTATATATAATTATGAATAAAGATAAATAAACACACTAACATCAAAATAATTTAGAAATAACAATAAACACATGCGTATCAATATTAGAATTATTTGACATTTAATTTTTATGTTTTTCCTTCTTTATAATATATATATGTTAAGTATATTTTATTTCAATTATTATATTATTTATTGTGAAGGCGGTGTATAAGTATGTGTAACTTATGTATGTAATAAAGAACATTCATTCAAAAATGAATTTCTAAATCGGTCCTAACTCAGCATAATGCTGGTTGACTCAACCAGTCTTCCGCTAAGGCCGTTACAGTGACACACGGACAGACAAAACAAAATAAAGAGAATATGAAGAGTACTATTGGAAAGAAATACTTACGTAAATATTAATACTAGGAAGCGAATTTATAAACAAGAACATAATAAAATAAAGAAAGAAAAATATTTGAAGAAATAGCGACATACTTACATTGCTAACATTCTATTCTAAATATACAAAACTCCTTGTGGCACTCGGGGACTGCCGCGGTAAAGCTATTGCATAGCATTTTTTATCAGCTTATGCAATTATAATTATTTATTTATTTTTTATTTATGCAGTATTTTTTTTCTTTAATATTAATTCAAGTTACATTTTTTGAGCGTGGTGACCAATAAGAAAACAAATCACCTATGTATACATATATACCTACATGTATACTTACTGGGCGCACCTGCGGTGAGTGTGGCATTATAGAGATATGATAGATACCTATACACCTATATACTTTCTCACAAACAGCTGCTTACGTATTCATCCGATTTCGGAGCAGCTCATCGTCCATAATTTGTAATACCTGACATACCTCGAACCGCTACGAGAGCTCGCGGCTCACTGTGGCCACCGCACACCTCCGCTCGCCGCGCCCGCCTCAGGCCCCCGTCACCGCGCATTCAGTGTGGACGCACACATACACGTTAAGCGAACGCTCATGGTAGGCGGAGTGAGAGATGTTAGGTTTATCTTCGTTACGGAATTTCTTGATTCGATCGCCGCGCTCAAAGCCCGCGATAAAAGCTATGCAATAGCTTAAAAATATATTTTGACAATTTGTACGCTGCATTTTCAGCAAACAAGGTTTGCACCATTGAGATATAACATCGTCAATCTACGGTTTGCACTCAGCTTATTGCTGTCTGTAAATAAAGACGCGTTAATATAACAATTTTTTTTTATTGTCAGTTTTTTGGTTTGTGGCAAATATGCTCCAAATAGGAAACATCTAAACTGAGAATGATCATGGATAAACAGGTCAGAGGAAGTAAAAATTAAAGTAGATCAGGCAATTCGAGGCTAACCGTTTCACGCCGAAGTTCTGTGAGAGCGTGATATCATACCTATAGAGCCGCTGTGCTGCAATGCAGGTAACGTTTTAAGGGTCTTTGACTTTTGACAGGTGAACACTATGCTGTCTCTAGGAGAAGTCATCACAGCGCTCCAAGAAGAGAGATTGCTTACCACACATCTCTTGTCGTTGTCATCTTCAAATTCTACATTTAATGGGTGAGTCTATTTGATTTAAATTACCTAATAGTTTAAGAGCCAGTGATCGGCTACCTGTATGTATTTGACCAGACCTGAGGTTTTGTACATTGAAGCCCCTATACATACCATGCATGAGGTGAAGACTCACTAAGCTCTAAGTGGTGGACGCGACGAGCGCTGAGGTAAGACAGTATCGATTTTTGACGAATTTTAAATCCATTTGACCAGGGCTGCCGTTTTGATATTTGAAAATATAGGCTTATTATTATCGGAAAATAAGAATGGCAGACTATTATCACGCGGTTAACTTTGTGGCAGACCATTTTGAATATGAAAAAAAAAAACAAAGTAATTGACCAGATCTGCCATTGATATATTTTGTTTGTTGTAGTCTTAAAAACTTATATTGATCATGGCAGACGTCTACATTGCGTACACACATCAATAAATAAGAAAATCTTAGCTACTACCCGGTCAGATGTATATGTTTTCCGTTCGCTGTTTTACATCAATATAATTATATATATATATATATATATATATATATATATATATATATATATATATATATCTCTCTCTCTCTCTCTCTCTCTCTCTTCTGCCCGCGACTTCGTCCGCGTGATGCAGTTTTTTAACTAACCCCTCGGGAACTTTAATTTATCGGGATCAAAAGTATCCTATATGTTGACCAGGGATATAAGCTACAACCATAGAAAATTTCATGTAAATCGGTCCAGTCGTTTCGGAGATTAGCCGGTACAAACAAACAGACAAACAGATAAACAGACAAACAGAAAAACAAAAAATTTGAAAAAAAATCTAAATTAGTTCTATTTCACTTCTTACATCCCCCTGACTCGGGTTTTAACAATTTTTTTAATTGTACAGAAATTTAACCTCAACAATAGTATTATATGTATAGATGTATATCAATCTTCATTCATCATCATCATCTGAGTCATGTTTGTTGTTAGGTGACTGCTCTTCATCATCCATTGAATCGAATTCTGCAAAAATAAAACATAAATTGTAAAATAAAAGTAAATTTATTTGAATATGTTTAAGAAAGAATTTTTATCAACTTACCAGGGACATTGGTGATTAAGTCACTCACTAAAGATGGAAATTGGTCACCTTCGAACCATTTGAAGGCATATGTCTTGTCCTGCTCAATCCAACCGTGCTTCAACGGGTCTAAATTTGTATTTTTATAAGCATTCCTCCAAATAGATGAAATATAGTGGGCCCTTAATAGTTGTTGATAAAGAAAGAGTGATCTTGCACGGTGGTATTGAGCTTCCGTCAAATTTTTTTTTTTCTAAAATTTTCTTTGATGTTGCTGGTTAGCGGAATTAAAAAACACAAAATTTAAGGAAGCTTTTGTTCAATTTTTGATAAAACATTGGTCTAGTGAGGAAATTAAACCATTTTTGGGAAACCGACGGATTTATTTAAATTTCCGGAATTGTCAGTTGTATCAAGTTGTTGACGATACGATACAATCGAGTGTTGTTGAAGATTTATGTTGTGCTTTACATGAAGAAGCGGATACAAAAATAATCTATCATGCTTGCAATATCGCAGAGCAGTCGAATATTGTTATTAGAGCCTCTGATACCGATATTCTAATTATAATGATTGGTAATATGGCACAATTAAAGAATTCTCATTCTAGTATTTGGATGTTCAATGGAACAGGAAATAATGAAAGATATATTGACATCACAAAAATTTATAGAGAGCTTGGTGAATTGTTAGCCAAAAGTTTAATCGGCTTTATTTAGCTATATTTAGTTCCTTTGCCTGATATTTATCAAAGTGAAGTAAGTCTATTAAAATATTATTCACATAGTACATTGAATATATTTAATCTGATCTTATCATCTTACAAATTACAAAATGTCGTGGTTTTTAACAATGCCGTATTTATCGAGTTTATAATTATTTTAATCATGTTATATATGTTATATTTGCAGAGATTAATCCCAAAATTAAAGTAATTGTGTTTTTATTATGATTAGTAGGTAAGTCGTCGCGCTAAAAGTGAACAATATTTCTCTTTGTACGACGCACGTATTTAATATAATTAATTGTATTGTTTCTTAATTTTTTGTCTAAATGATGGATTTCCGATGATTTTTGAGTCACTATTATACCACAGCAAACCATATTTAAAGTCTTTGAATACAAAAAAAACGCGTAATTTTCAGGTTCCGCCGTTTTGCACATTTACCTAAATATTTATTAGACTTAATAACAGTGGCCCATTATCAATGTAGTGGCTAGACGATAAAATAACATAGAAGGACTGTCGTAACCATTTGAAAGAGATCCGATGAGTTCCCTTTGTGTCCTTCCCATTAATATACTGATTGTGCTCAAAATTTTGTGGTTTAATAAAATTGAACCAAATAGTAAACCCCTACTTACGTACTATTTTTTTTTATCAATTGATATTAAAGCTGGTTTTTAATATTTTTATATTAATTATTTTTTATAGTTTTCGATGGACACGTGTTAATTTTTTTGCTAGAAACTGTATATTGTTTTGATTTTTTTCATTTTTGTGACATATATGTTTTAGAAAGTGGACACTGGAAATCAGTGCTGTATCGAAGACTATTTCGGCACACCAAAATGCTGAATGCCAAGCTCATTTCTCAAATTGCGGCATGTTGTATATAAAATCCATTCTTGTGAAAAATAAATTGTTATGTATGTAACCTTGTCTGAATAAAAATGTTTGTGAAACATTCGTAATAACAACGTTCAGATTCGTTGAATAAAGATTTGTCGTATCTAAGTAAAGTTATTCAAATTATATTTTTGGTTTGGCAAAGAGGGAGCGATACTCCATTTAGGCTGAGACCACACTACAAAGAGCCTCGCTTAATGCTAAGGGCCAAGAGATTCGCTTAGTGACTGATCCTAGCGAACAGTCGTATTGTGTGCTATCGTAGCTAACCACGCTTCGAGCGACACGCCTCGCTAGGTGCTTGGTTAGTCACCAAGCGAGGTGAGACACAAACGAAAATGTTGGTTAATTAAAACTAAAATTTGTTAGTCGCCTTTTTTATTTTATTGCGTGAGTTCAGCAGACAGGCAGACGGTCCACTTGATGCAGAGCGGCTACCACCGCCTATGGACCTTTGCAACACCAAAGGTGCTACAAATGCGCTGCTGTTCTCTTGAGCGAAACTGGAACCTGGTAACTAATGTCAGAACACAACTCAAGGTTGTTATGGCGACATACTAAGACCAGGGGTGGTAGCCATCCAGTTGGGCAAATACCCTAGCTGGAAGTTGTTTTGTCGCCTCTTACGACAGGCCGCCCGGCCGCAGGAAATTGTAGTCTTTCTCTGTTCCTTGGCGGATATCAGATAGTGAATTTGCAATTTTACCATTAAAAACTTTTAATTGCCGCGGTTTTCAAAAAGGAATCACTTTGAAACCCACCAAATAAACACTACACGAACGTGCCTATACCATTATACTAAAACAAGTTTTGGCTAGAAGTTTCACAAGAAGTAAACAAAGATGGTGAGTGGTAGATACGCATTTCATTGCAAATAATATTAAGTACTCATTATATTTTCGGGACGGGCATAATTATTTTGCCAAGTTACTGCTCCAGGTCCATTGAAATAATTATTCTCATCATCAGACGGTGCGAAAGTGAATTGTGTGGCATTAAGCTAAGCACCTTGTATGTGACGATTGTGTATCTAGTACGTAAGCGTATCTCCCAGTTTATCTTTAAGCTTGGCACGTATAATGTGGACTTAGCCTTAGAAAGCTTCTGAAAGAGCTTTTCAGAGTAACATGATTACCTCACTAACTGCTGCGGTTCAACGACACAAAATGAGTCTTGGCCTTCGAAACAAGAATTATTCACTCCTTTCCGTGCAGCGCTGTCTCCTGACAGTCGTAAACTTGAAGTTCAGATGAGATCAGCCTCCACAACGTCAATTAACGATATCTGAGGCGGCCAACTAGGGCTCGATTCACCTTTTACTATCTCGTTAAAAATCGGCGGACAGTATGGTTTCAACCATAGGTTTGCCTGATTTCGATATTCTGTTAATTCCAATGACGTGCCCGTGACACACCATTTTCTATGTAATTATAAGCGAAATCTCGCGAAGTAAGTGTTTAAATTTATGGTAGCTTTTCAATATTTATTTCAGCTAACGCCATCGAAAAGATATTATGCATTTAGTAGAATACGGATTTTGGACACTATCGAAATGGAATTGTACTTTGAATATGATGATGCCCCTGATCGGCTCATATAGGCTCTTTTCATTGCGCGACCTCCCATTCTATATATGTGGCCAAGCCAGCGCAAAATATAATAAAACATCTTTATTCAGTGATTCTTATTATTGAAGTGATAACTTCTTATAGGAGGGTAAACCGCTTCGTTACGTAACGTGTTACGGCGGTAGTCTTTTATTTAATCACGTTTAACCATTATCTCGCTCGATTTGAGCGGATATGGTCTATGATCGAGCACGCTTACCTAGAAAGTACCTATTCACACGAGACTTGAAGACACCCAGGTTGTAGGTTTCGGGAAAAACAGACTCCGGCAGTGTGTTCCACTCCTTTGCGGTGCGCATAATGATGGTGGACTCGAAGCGCTTTGTTCATATAGATGGTATGTCCACCATATAGCGGTGCCGCATGCCAGTGCGTCTGGTTGTCCGATGATGGACGGCGTGATAAGATTGAAAAGCTTCAATGCACACTCTCCAAAATGTATCCGATAGAAAACCGTCAAACTGGCAACTCTGCGTCGATGTTCGAGACTTTGTAATTTGTAAATTGTCATTAAATAGCTGATCGTTTCCTATCAACTTCCTGGCTGTGTCTGGCTTCTCTTGTTCTCACACAAGTTGTCACTTTTGTCGGGCGTACAGTGACCGTACATGATTTTTTTGTATTCTTCTTCTGTCGTATTATTAATTTCCTTATGTTTCAGGTCAATATTTCAGTCAGCGTACGTTACGTCGGATGCTAAGTTCGCCGAATTAACTCCACAACTTTTAGACGATGGTTTAAAAATGACGCTCTAGTAAGTGTTTATTCATTGGCTTTAAATATTTGTATGACTAAATATGTACATCAAGACTTCTTCAATTCACTTCCTTATAAGCTTGATTTACATTTTCATTAGTTAAGAAGCTAATTAACTTACGAGCTAAGGCTTTATTACAGTTTCGATAGATATATGCCGTCAAGACGTAAACAATGTTCTTGCCAAATGTGCCTGCCTGCAAAACAATTAATTTGCTTCTATGAAACAAATTGATAAAAGTTTATAATTATACTAATTTATGTTAACTATTTCTCATACATACATACATACATAACTTCACGCCAGGTCCCTTGCGGGGTAGAACGAACGACAACAGAGCGCCATACAGGCTTATTCTTACACACCTCACTTGCTTCTTTAACATTCATAGCTCTTGTCATGCACGCTCGTCTGTTCTTAAGGCTCCTGACATCACCTTCTGCTCATACACGATCAATTTGATCATGGAAGGTGTGTCGTGGCCTTCCGCGAATTCTGCATCCATCCACTTTTGCATTGTATATATGTTTAGTTATTCTTTCATCATACATTCTTTCCCCACGCGGACGAAGTCGCGGGCAGAAGCTAGTACCTTATATACTTACAATATAACATAAAACAAAAAGTAAAAACTATAAGTAATTTTGAACAAAATGTTCTATTTTCTAATCATTAATTAAACCTCGAAGTATACCAAATAGCAAGAAACACTCAAAAGAGTCTTGGGGCCGATTTTGACGCAAACTAAAGTGCTATCTATCGTTAGATTTTAAAAAACATTTATTACCCGTGGCGGAAATCGAGTCCTCTAATTTGAAAAAAAAATATTGTGTAATATTTATTATACCAAATCAGAATGTAGCTTGTCAGGATCAATTTTTGTGGAGGAAAATTAATCGAGAAACCAAGGTGAAGGGTTAATTTTGAACAAAATGTTCTATTTTACAATCATTAATTAAACCTCGAAGTGTATCAAAAAGCAATAAACACTCAAAGGAGTCTTGGGGCCGATTTTGACGCAAACTTAAGTGCTATATATCATTAGATTAAAAAAAAATTCAATTATAACAATTGGTAGACATCAAGTCGTCTGTTTTGAAAAAAAAACATGTGTATTATTATACCAAATCATAGTGTAGCTTGTCAGTATCAATTTCTGTGGAGGAATACTAATCGAGAAACCAAGGTGACGGGTTAATTTTGAACAAAATGTTCTATTTTGTAATTATTAATTAAACCTCGAAATATAACTAGTAGCAAGAAACATTCAAAGGAGTCTTGGGGCCGATTTTGACGCAAACTAAAGTGCTATCTATCATTAGATTTAAAAAAACAATTATAACCCTTGGCAGGAATAGAGTCCTTTGATATGAAAAAAAAACATGTGTATTTTATACCAAATCATAGTGTAGCTTGTCAGTATCAATTTCTGTGGAGGAATATTAATCGAGAAACCAAGGTGAAGGGTCAATTTTGAACAAAATTGTCTATTTTCCAATCATTAATTAAACTTCGAAGTATATCAAATAGTGAAAAACACTAGAAGGAGTCTTCATTTGAGCTTTCTTCGTATATATAATTTAGGTTTTAGCCCTGAAAGCCCACTTGAAAAAATCACCGTATATTATTACTCCTGTTGCTCGTGGAAGCGACGATCCTGACAAACACCTTTCGCTTCGTGTACTGTCATTAATCACGTCCATACATGCACGTTCATGTGAGATTTTTTATATAACCTCTCTTAACACCTCTGACATTTGATCATGGTGTGTACGTCGTGATTTACCGGCGTCAACTCTACCATTCATAATGCTGTTATAGGTTTGTTTTGTAATTCTACTTTAATCCTTTCTCTCTACATCCAAAACATCTAGAAATTCCTTTTTCAACTTTAAGGGCCGCTTGCATAACGATCGCCTTAAATAAAATTAGTTAATCACATTAAACTGCCTAAATACGTTTTACATAAAACGTATTGAGAGTTCTTTAAACATATTTAGCGACAAATATTGCTTCGTGCAAGACGCTAATTCTATTTAGGATTGTTAAATACGTTTTGTGTTTCTTAAATCAATTCAAGCAATCTTATGCAAGCGGCCCTAAGTATTACATCTTTCCATTGTTCCCTGTTCCTCGTCATATCATTCAACCTAATCACACATACTTTTATATACAAGTTATTATTGGACTCATAAAAATCTGTATTTGACACTACATGCAGCCGTTTCAGGGAGGATGTCATGAACATTAGGTGAGTATGAAATACTATAGTTTCACTCTTTAAGTACAGGGAGCTTTGCAATTTCATTACTTAGCAACTGACATTGTGTATTGCGGAGTGATTAAATTTATTTGCGATGATATAATAGTGGATGACTTTACGTGCGTGCGAAGAAAGGAACACGCCGTCAGATTTAAATGAAGAATTTTAATTAATTGAAGAAAAGTTTGAATAGTCCGAAAGAAAGTTACTTAGCGATCAAATCAAATAATTTATTGCATAAAACATACCATACCGTCTGTATATTACACAAACCTATGGCATAGCGTATAAGGATCGATTTTTAAAAAGGAACTAGCTTTTAGCCGCGGCTTTGTTCGCGTTAAAAAAGGATATGTATGTGATGATGTAATAATTCTTAGAAACGTCGAACTTAATTTTTCATTTAACGTATCTATCATACATCAAATACCTGTAACACCATCTAGCGAAGGTGGACCTAACCACTCATTGTTCATGCTCTCAAGGAACAGATTTAAAATATCGCTGTCATTGTCGTGGCCATGACGATGTATAATAAAAGATATTTTTGATACCAAAAATTACGTACAAATTTGACCTTAAAATTAAGACTGGATACTGACACCTAAACCAGGCCAACGAGAGGACTCGAGTGGTCGCCTGCAGGACCCTCTTAGTGCGGGGTTCTTGTAGTCAATCTACATACCGTGAAGTATATACCCGGTACATGGGGAAGAAGGAGGCACTCAATGGATTTTGGTTGGTATACCTAGCGTTGGTCGTGCCAACGTACATCGGCGTTGGGGGAGCACACACAACGGCCGCAAAAAATTCCCGCGCGGCTGCCGGTGCAGTAATGAAAGAAATAATTTATTTGCTAGGAAAGCGACAATACAAGGATGTAGAAATAATTTATAAATACATTTTTATGAATAAATTCGATATGTTGTACGTCACCGCATTTCCTACAAATGAGTTCGGCAACTTGGCATAAAGCTGTGTTGGAGTTTCCTCCAGCACAGTGATGATTTTTAGTGCCGACCCCGACTCACATATTAATATTAGACCCATCATATCCCAGTGTAAAAAAAGGCCAAGCCTGTATTTTAGGTTAGTTCCTTCCACTGACTTAATAACTAAATTAAGGCCGCTTGCATAACATAACACAACATAAAGTTCCTTCAATTTATTTAAGAAACACTAAATGTATTTAACACCCTTAAATACAACTGTCAATACGTTTTATGTAAACACAGTACACAGTTCTTTAAACATATTTGCGTTGTGCAAGACGCTAATTGTATTTAAGGGTGTTAAATAGGTTTTGTGTTTCTTAAATAAATTTAAGCAACCTCATGCAAGCGGCCCTTAATATTGAACAACACAAAGAAAAGTAACAAACAAAAATTTATTAAGATTTAGTTCCAAAGTTAAGCGACTTTTTTAACATCCATATAAGTTATAATTTTATACAGAACGTGAACTCAATAAGCTAGGGACGTAAGAACATTTATTCGTCTAATGAGTTAATTTTTAACAACACGAGTACGAAGTTAAATATTGTTACATACCGACAAAGAAATACGCACACCTGGCTGTCGTAAAACGCAGTTTATTACCTTTCCTGCATTCGGAGTTCTTTTGTTTACTTCGTGTTTAAAATATGCAACTCAGAAAACATCCTATTGTTATAGAACTTGTTTTATGGCCATGATTAGTGTCAAACTAATCCTTGTTGCATTGCGTCGAAGCTCGCCAGATGTGCGGATTAACTCAGTGAATAGATTACAAAAAGTATTGTATTCTTTCTTGGGGGTTGGTATACGCTTCTTCAATAAGATTGCGAGTGAAATGTTAGATCTGCCCTTCACTAAATTAAAAACCAAATTAAAAAGTATCTTGCTAAAAAAGGGATACTACACTATTGAAGAATATTTAAATGACAAAACTTTATTTACACAGCAGCTCGCTCCAACCTCTTATACCGTGTTTTGTACGAGTATAACGTTTTTATCTTTCCGTACTTGTAAGGAATATATGGAGATATGTTGCAAAAAAAAAGAATTAGTACGTTATGTCTTTATATTTATAACTATAATAACATTTTCTGTCCTTTTATTGCGCTCTGTCTTATTGAATATGCACTGTTTGCTACAACTCCATTAATTCTTCAAAAGTCATTCTGTAACATAATTTTGTATAAAACTTAAAAAAAAGAACTTAAATATAAATAGAACAACAAATATAAAGAAAAACAATTTTTAGCTGGACGTGTTGCTGGGGAATTTCTTGCCGCTTTTTCTCCTTAACAGCAATAACACGTTGCGAAGCAGTGTACATAAACTAGGAAGTACAATTAAATTTTAACCTATATGTATGACCTTCAAAAAGTGTTTGTCGGTATTATACAATTTAGTATAAAACAATGCCTGAACGGAGGGGTGGGGCAGTCAAAGCGATAACACAAGCGAGGCATGACGTGTGTACATTTTTAATGACGGACTTTGCGCGTGTTATTGAGTTGTGAATTACATTGGGACTAGTTATATTTGTACCTATGTTATACGTGTTGGTATAGTTTTAATAAATTCTATAGTAATTCCAACGGCATTTTAATGCGAGTCCTGTAGCTCGTAACAATATTTTCAATTTTGTTGCGATTCATTTTGTCACTTGTCAGTTGAAGTTTTTCCACTTATTCGTTGCGATTCATTTTTCCACTTATCCATTGCCATTCGTTTCTCCACTCACACCAAACACGATTTTTCGCAGGTTTACTGCAAATTATGATTGGGTTAGGTTAGGTACATTTTAATGAATGCATTTTTTAATTAAACATATTTTATTTTATCAAACATAAAACTGAGTTCGATCCGGAACCAAAAAAACATCCATAGTCTACTCTAAAATTATACACATACAACGGAACATTAACAAATCCTCATCTTTCGTCATCAATCTTCATTCGGACATCAAATATAAATATGTTAACAGAAAAATATTTTCAAAAAAAATTATTCAATAAAATTTCGTTTGCTCAAGTTTTGATGAAGAGGCTCCGAAACTACTGAACGGATTTTAAAAATTCTTTCACTGTTGGCAAGTTTTTTTTATAAGGCGGGGGAAATGCTATTTACGCACATACTGGGTCCTTTGCAAGGGATTAGACCGTTATCAATCATGGAGGCATTCCATTAAATGCAATCCAAACAGTAATTAATCAGCTTGTGTGGAAACTCGAACCCTTGGACGTACAATGGCTAATACCCACTAAAACCACCCTCCTCCGATGCCCCGCGCTTAGGGCAGGAAAGGTATGAGACTTAGAACGTAGTTACGCCCACACCGATCCTAGCGCAAAAGTGCCTGAGAAAGCTCCTGGAAGAACTAACTCACTTCGGCCACAGGGGTGAAGACTCCTCTGCTCTCTTGATGCGAGAGGGCCCCTGAAGCGGTATTATTCAGGGAGGGAAATCATGCGCATATCTGCGCCTCCAAGCTCCCGGCTGACGCCGGCGCCCACGTGGAGGCGCATGAATAAGCGCAATTCTATTTCTCTCCCTATAAAACAACCCAATGATCATCGCTATGCAGCATGGCTTGCACCAGGCTCCCGAGTGAATCAATCGGACCTACTATTGTCTCGATTTCAAACCTCTGTGGTGCCCAGGCTGCGCACTCGACTAGCGTATGAAACGCCGTGTCAAGCGCGCCACTCTGGTGGCAATGGGGTGAAGGCTGACAGCCCGTAATCTGAAGTTCAGAGTCCCGCGTTTCCGCCAGAGCCATCGCAACAGCTGCGGTCGAGTCGCTTCCACCGTATCAACGCCGGTCACAGGGTTTTCCAATTCTACCGACCGAGATTATTGCCCTCTTCTCGAGGGCCAGCGGAGCAGAGCTCGACGCTGGCGGTTGTCGTCGGAAGGGAGGGGTGTTTGGGGAGGAGGTTTGGGAGGAAGGGGAAGGAATACAAAGATTTGGACTGGATAGGTGGGACACCACTGTCACGCAGTGAAGAAGGTGGAATGTGGCAGTGGCCGCTTGGGGCCCCGGGGACGCATTCCCTTGTACCGTTTCCTGGACGGAGTCGAGTCCAGGGCGGCACCCCCTAGGGAGACTGTCGGCAAGCTACATTGTCCCCGGGTGACATAGAGTATATTATATTTACAAATAAATTGGGATCCTTACTAAAACTCCAATAATATAACCCAAGGTGTAAAAAAAATACCTAAAATCTATCTAAAATAAAATAATGTACTACGACTTTGCAGAACACATAATTATTTACAAAAAGTGTCGCGACACTCTATATGTAACTATTATAGTTTCGCCACAATGAGTGTTCTTTTATTTTAAAAATTTAATTAAAATGCCGCCGCTAGAAAAGGCTCTTTATTTGTATCTTGGTATTCAGCCTTATCAAAATAAATTACTTCATATTCAAGACTGCTTCAATACCTTTACATAACTTTTTGAATTATTGAATTCGGACATTCCATTCGAAAGATATCACGAGTTTAAAACTGTAAGTATTAGACCACGCGGCCGTGACGCTTTTTCGTGAGCGAAAAATTGTAAGACCCCCGTCTATATAGAAGTCTCACTTTAAAAAAAACAGGAATACACTATATAAACGATGGAGGATACGACGCAATTTTCTTATATTTCTGCTCTGATTGACTGTTCATATGTTTGTCTGTTTGTTCAGGATATTCGGGGTTCGGGGTTCGGGATCCTCATAAAAACTACTGAGTCGATTACGATTCGGTTATCGCTTATCGACAGAAAGTTCTTAGACTTAAAATCTGCCCTACATTTTATCCCGGGATTCCCGTGGAAATTTATCTGGGAATTATTTAAAAGGGCCATATTGATAAAAAAAATTGACTTTCAACTTCGGCGGATTTTTCACTGGTCGATAGCAAATTAAATGTAATAAAATGTGTGGTATTATTTATCCCGGGAATCCCGCGTGAATTTTCCCGGGAGCGCTTTGAAGTTGTTCCGATAAATAAATTAGCTTAATGTTCCAGCACAGTTTCCACTAAAACGATAGCCTACATTATTTTTTAGATGCTGCGATAATTTGTGTCCTGGGAATCTCGCGCCAATTTGAAGCGAAACGTAAACGACGTTGCGGGCATATCCTAGTATGTAATAATTAAATATTTTGCACACAATAATAACCTTGTTTACATGTATCACCCGTACATATAATACCTGGAACGAAAAATACGTTCATATAAATGAATCAATTTGGTTTATCCATCCAAACTTATCTGTATTATTCCATTTGCACTCTATTGTTTTCCTTGCAATGAGTATTGTGCCAGTTATTAGAACGTATTCTAATTTTAAACAATAAGGAAGGTATGAAATCCTTCTATTTTAAATAGGTATCTATAAATTGATATTACTTCGAATAGTAAATACATTATTTTATATTTTGATTGCGTTGAAACTTATTTCTCTTCTCGATCCCAAGCTCCACAACATAGAGACTCATTTGAAAATTTCATCTGCATTTCTGCAGAAGAACGTAGCTTTGAAAATCGGTTGTACACTTTTTTCACAATCAACTGTGTCTTAATTTATTCAAGTGATAACTTCTTATGGGAAGGTAAACCGCTTCGTTACTTAACGCGTTACGGCGACAGTCTGTCTGGCTTCTATTTCACGCATACGGCAGAGGTAGGCATGCTAAGTTATCACTTCTGTTGGGCGTTCCGAGACGCACACGTTTTTGTCTAATGCATGTATGTGCTATGTATATTTGTGTAAATAACAGTTATCTTTTGATACAATCGATTAAATATTTTCTAGTAACTCAGCTCGTAATTTTATGTAATAGTTCCACTCAAACTTACTGGTCAGACTAGTACGGTTTAGACTAGTAAACAAGTGCTTTTTGGACCAACTTTTTTCAGCAGTCTCCGAAAATTATAAATGAGATGTCATTCGATTCGGAATGGCATCTAGATAATTTTTGAAAAAAAAGACGTTCCGCTTGCAAAAAGTGTAAAAGTTATTAACAATTAACTAAAAAAAAGGGGGGTTTAGTTTTTTGCAAATATCTCAAAAAGTAATAACGATTTTTCAAATTTGAAAAAAGATTCGAAAAGAGGAGGAAATTTCCTAAAAAAGTCTTGACTCCCAAAACTGTAAGATTAATATTTATAATTTTCCCAGAGGGATGAAAATACGGCCGAAAACGGGTACTCTGGCTTACGCAAGCCACACCCACATCGGCCCTTTAATGAATAAATTTTATTTAAACATACTAAATATGAAAATAAAAAAATTGAAAAAATTCAGGCACTAACTGAATAGATGAATGAACAATAATCTGCTTGAAATTTTTTTTAATAACAATTTTTCATTTAGTTATTCAATAGTTAATTAATATTTTTTTTTTGCTTGAACTTGAACATTGCAAGCGTGATAATTGTTAAACTATAAATTTAAGATTTTTTCCTTCCTTGGAGCAATTCTTGAAAGGCTTTAGAATAGAACCCCGTTGGAAAAATTATAAAATGTTTATTGTTCATTTTTTTATTAATAATTTTCGTTGTTACAAAATTAAGTTAAATTTGCATTTTTTTCAAAAATCATCTAGATGCCATTCCGAATCGAATGACACCTCATTTATAATTTTCGGAGACTGCTGAAAAAAGTTGGTCCAAAAGGCACTTGTTTACCAGTCTAGGTTGCACTGTATGTATTTTTATGTCAAACATAATTTGTTGATAACATGAATAATAGCGAACAGTAAAATAAGTTGACATACTTTTTATCATCATACAAAACGTTAGCCTCATGGATTTTGTATGAGCGTACAAGATTCAGAACATCGACCATGGATTTTTTTTAAGCTATTGCATAGCTTTTATCGCGGGCTTTGGGCGCGGCGACCGAATCAAGAAATTCCGTAACGAAAATAAAACCTAACACCCCCCACTCCGCCAACCATGTAGCTCGGCCGAGCGTTTGCTTATCGTGTATGTATATGGTACGACTGTACGAAGCTCGCATGGATCGAGATGAGCTGCTCCGAAATCGGACGAATACGTAAGCAGCTGTTTGTGAGAAAGTATATAAGTGTATAGGTATCTATCACATCTTTATAAAGCCACACTCACTGCATGTTCGCCCCGTAAGTATGATGATGATGATGTAGCCGTTTGTCATGCGTCATGCTTTATAAAATGTCTCTAAGCTCGGTGTGTCGCTTGACATAGGCCTCCTCCAACTGCTTCCATTGCTGTCTGTCTGCCGGGACTCTTGTCCAATACGGTCCGAGGGCCAGGCGAAGATCATCTTCCCATCTTCTTAGCGGACGTTTTCGTTGCCTTGCACCATCCCTTGGATACCATAACGTGACCTGTTGGCTCCATTTGTTTGCTCTACACCGTAACATGTGTCCTGTCCAGCCCCATTTTAGGTGGTCGATTCGGGTGAGTATGTCAGGAACTTTGGATATCTGTCGTATCTCGGTTGAGGTGATTTTGTCGCTGAGCTTTATTCCCAACATACTCCTTTCCATCGAACGTTGGCACTTGGCAAGTTTTTCACGTTGGCTTTGGGTGAGCGACCAAGTTTCACATCCGTATGTCAAACATGGGAGGATGCAAGTGTTGAACGTTTTCCGTTTAATGGATATACTCAAGTCTTTGCTTTTCATTATTTCTTTGAGAGACCAGTACTTCTTCCAACCGCAAGTAATTCTTTTGTTCACTTCCTTTTCCATCTGGTTACTGGGTGATATTATTTGTCCTAAATATACATACTCGTTGACATATTCAAGCTTTTTCCCTTCCAGTACAATGCCCATTTCTGTGGTGTTGGTCATCATTTTAGTTTTGTTTGTATTAATTACAAGACCAGCTTCCTTGCTTCTGTATGCCAGAGTCTCAATCATTTCTTGTAGTATCTCCGGATCACTTTCTAGGATGATGAGATCATCTGCGAACCTTAAATGGTTTAATCGGTTGCCATTGATGTTAAGGCCGTAATCGTCCCAATTTAGTCTTCTGAAGATATTTTCAAGCACAGCAGTGAATAGTTTTGGGGAGAGGGGATCCCCTTGCCTGGCGCCTCTCTTTATCGGGAATAGATCTCCAATGATTTCTAGTTTTACACGGCTTTTGCTTATTTTGTAAATGTTTTTGATCATATCTATGTAGAGCCAGTCCACTCCTTGCCGTCTTAAAGTTTGCTATATGTACTCATGATTGAGACTGTCAAATGCCTTTGCGTAATCTATAAAAGCTATATAAACTGGCTTTTGGTATTCATTACACTTTTCTAGAACTTGCTTTATTGTATGGATATGATCGATTGTACTGTAGTTCCTTCTGAATCCTGCTTGTTCTATAGGTTGGTTTTCTTCGAGGGTTTGCGTGATTCTTTCTAGAATTACTTTTGCGAATACCTTATATATGTTGGAAATCAAGCTTATTGGTCTGTAATTGCCTATATCATCTTTGAGGCCTTTTTTGTGCAGTAGAATAATGTGTGATTCGCCCCGTAAGTATACATGTAGCTATATATGTATACATAGGTGTACCCTTGTACAACATAGCAGTTGCTGGTGAATAGCTGTACGCGTAAAATTTGTGTATGAAGTGTTTTAAATATGAATAAACAAAGTGCATTTATTAATGAAGAAAGTGATGAAAAAATAGTGAAAGAAAATGAGTGATAGCTTAAAAATACTGCATAAATAAAAAATACTTAAATAATTATAATTGCATAAGTTGATAAAAAATGCTATGCAATAGTTTTACCGCGGCAGTCCCCGAGTGCCACAAGGAGTTTTTTATAAAAAAATACATAACTAAGCCTAAAAAAAAACTCGCAGACACTAGTGCGCGATAACTATTTGTGGGTGGGTGAGATAGCAATATTCTTTGTCATTAAAGTGTCATAATTTTCAATAACAGTCTGCTCAAAACAAAGTCATTTGTAAAAAAAAAATACTGTTACGAGTTGCAGGACGCGAATTAAAATGCCGTTGGAAATATTATAGAGTTTATTAGAACTATACAAACACGTATAACACAGGTACAAAAATAACCGAACACAACAAGTCCAAACGTAATGCAGAAGGTCGTAATTCAATAACACGCGTAAAGTCCTTCACTTATTGGATTACCGATTGTAGTACACACGTCTTGCTTCGCTCGTGGTTATCGCTCAACTGCCGCGTTCCTCCGTCGGGCCATCGCTTTATACTGCACAGATGCAATATGTCCGTTCGGCCGCGTGGACTGAATTTCCTAGAATTAGTTTGTACTTTAAATCCGTAACACCTGGATAATGATTGCCATAAAATAAACAAAACAAATAACAAAGTAAACAAAAGAAGTCCAAATGCCGAAAGTTAATAAAATGTGTTTTTACAGGTATGCAGGTGTGAATTTGTTATTGTTAGCGTGTAGGTCGTAACAATACCAACTTTTCCGGCACGTTTATAGTTATATTTGTTGAATATCGCCATTACGTAATATAGTAATCAACATAAGGAAACACATAAAAGCAAAAAAAATATTTTAAATAAAATTCTTAACCTGGGATATTTCAAGGTACCTTTGAAGGCTGTTTCAACTGAAACCACAGAAGTCCGATTAAGTTATACAACTTTTCTTGATCATTATAAAAGCTTAGACCTTTACGTAGTTATTGGAGATACTTTGGAACTGTGGAGTAGTCTTTTTTAATTTAAGATGTTTAAAGAATGATGTGATGAAGTTTGATTTGTTCGTTGAACATACCAAAAAAGGAAAATTAAGTCGATGCGGTCAAAATTGCCCGAAAATCAATAAAAAATAATAACTCGAAATCTACAAAAACTGATAAAATATATACTGAGGCGATTCAGGTATCCCTTCGTATAAACTAACGAAATACTTTGGAATATCACTGTTCTGGCCAGCCTGTACATATCCTACTAATATTATAAACGTGAAAGTTTCTAAGAATGTATGTTTGTATGTTTGTTACTCTGTCACGCAAAACTACTGGATGGATTTTGATGAAACTTTACCAAAATACAACGATTTTACATCACCACGCGGGTGAGACCGCGGGGCGCAGCTAGTATAGATTATAAATAAAGACACAAAGGGGGGTCTTATCGCTAAACAATTGAAATTGTTTTCTGTTTCCAGGGACCTAACTAAGAGCGAGATTTACAAAAGAATAAAAATTTATGAAGAAATTAATTCAGTTTTGCTACTGTACCTGGCGAGCCGCGTTAAATCATCAACGTCACCACTTTGGAGGTAAAATTAATTTTAATTTGTTATGACACTATCTTGGAAAATAAAGAGCGGCGAATTATATAGTAATATGGGTTTTTAATGATTCTTCATTATTACTAATTATAAATAATAAACTTTATTTTCAGTAACAAATTTATATTAGTTGGTTTGTTATTCTAGTATTATTTATGTATATTACTGTGAACGCTATTTCTTCTGCGTGAGTTACTTGGACTTTATCTGATGCAAGATATTGAAATGAAAAATATAATACATGAAAATTTAAGATGAAATTCTCGCTTTGATCCTCAAATTGTTCAATGAAATCCGTCGAGCTCTTTCATAGGCTATTCAGAAAGAAAGAAGACAGGTTTAGTTTTAGGACAAACATATACAAGTAAAACAAACACATTTGAAATAATAAAGGCTTTTTTTTATCGGCAGACAAACGCACATATAGTTACGCTTGTGTTATGGGTAATATACAACGCACTAGTCTGATAATAAAACAATACAAAGAGTAACCAAAAAAAGATATACATATATATAACCTAAAAATTGGATCAAATTCAGCAAAAATGTCGATCTGTTAGACCAACTAACTTACTGAAAACGAATTAATAGATAAAATTAATACATAATTATAATAATCGGCTGGATGGCTACCACCCCTGATTTAAAGTATGCTGCCATAACAACTATGTGTTGTGTTTCGGCATCAGTATCCAGGCTTCAGTTTCGCCTTCAAAGCATTTGCGTGTTTGGATGGCTACCACACCAATCGTCCAATTCGGCAATAATTAATTCATCAAAATTGCCTAATACTATCGTCGCCATCGTAAGTTTGGCTGATTTCGATATACTGTAAATTCCAATGGTATCCTATCTTTATAAATATTTATAAGCAAAATCTCGCGAAATACATGTGCAAAATTTTGGTAGCTTTTGAATATTCACTTCAGCTAATGCCATTTGTCCTAATGATAATACCAAATTTTTTTACTATTATTCTGCCGCGATGATTTCGAACAGATATATTATTGTTGTGTATTTAGTAGAATTTTTGAGATTATCGCAATGCATGATATAGCAGAATTGGTTCTCTAGTCTAGAGCATGCCGCCATAACAACCAAGAGCTGTGTTCCGTCGTTAGTGACCAGGTTCTAGTCCCTCCGAAACTGGCAGCATCTTTGGTGTCCCAAATGTCCATACGCGAAGCGAAAGAAATTAGACAATATTGAAAATACGAGCTTTTCTTTTCAGGCTGCTTTCAGCATCCAAAAGCATTCTTAAGACTGTCGAAGAGTATTCTCTTTTATCTACTGTTATACACTATACAACTAATGTAGATGTAGACTTAGAACAAGTGGTCAGGATGTACCAACGTGGCTATCTAGAAGCAGCACAATCTACGGTCCAATATCTTCAAGCAGAGCATTTAGAAGACGAAAGTAGAGAACTCGAGAGGATTATGATAATGTAAGTAATGGCGATCCAGAGAGTTACCTTTGTCAGCCTTCTAAGCACCTCAGTCATAGAAAACGGAAATTTAGGCTCAGTATTCTACTTATACTCTGAAGGAATGTAGGTAGAATAAAATATTACTAATATAATTTGATTAGGTCTAGTTAAGGACCACTCCAAGACCTCACTACCGTCCCGATCCTCCGCCTTCCTCATAATACGCAGGTTGTCAATTTGTCGGGAAGGAGGGCGTCCGACACTATGTCTCCACTACAGCTCTCGTTTGCACTATCGGTCATCGGTCCTGCTACAAACATGGTCAGCCTATTGCCACTTCAACTTGCTAATTCTACGAGCTCTTTCGTTTACTTTATTTCTCTTACGGATATTCTCATTTCTGACTCTATCCATATAAAAAACACCTAAAGCCGCATACTCATCTGCGAGCCGTATAACTGTAACCAAGCGGATACAGTAATGTACATTAGAATGTGTACGCCGACATTGATGTTCACTCGGCTCGTTGTGAGTACGCCGCGTACTGCCTACGTCATTGCGAGTACGCCGCGTACCGCTCGCCTCGAGGTCGCGAGCCACGTACACACTATGATTTTTGGTAACTATAACAGTTACGGCTTGCAGGTGAGTAGGACGCCGCTTAACATAGCACGCCCCATACTTCGTTGAGTGACTTGGAATTTGTGAACCAATCCTAGCGTCAGAACGCCTTGGCCTGTAGACCGGCGAGTTAAGCCTTCATCATCGTTTGGTTAATAATTAGATATTTGTTCAAAAGATGACAAGGCCTTATCTAAATGGCTTCGTAAGTTAAGTCACTTCTTAACTAACGCAAATGTAAATCAGGTTTAACATCTAAAGAAACATATTGATTTAGTCCGAATAACTAAATTAAAAGTATTTTACAATAATAAAAATTTTTGATATAAAAAAATCGAAATGTGTGCTGGGACACATATTAGAAGTGAAACTTCAACGGACAAGTGGAAAAACGAATCGCAACGAACAAGTGGAAAAACGAATGGCAACGGATAAGTGGAAAAATGAATCGCAACGGACAAGTGGAAAAACGAATCGCAACGTACAAGTGGAAAAACTTCAACTGACAAGTGACAAAATGAATCGCAACAAAATTTTAACTTGAAGTGTTATGGGCAGATTGTTAATGTACTTGTCCAATTTGATAACCTCCCAAGGTGATATTTTTATCCTTAAATCGCTTGCGCTGCGAAAACTATTGATGATAGAATAAAATAATGCACTACGAATTTGTAGAACACATAATTCTTTACAAAAAGTGTCGCGACAGCATATATGTAAATATTATAGTTATGCCACAATAAGTGTTCTTTTATTTTAAAAATTTAATTAAAATGCCGCCGCTAGAAAAGGCTCTTTATTTGTATCTTGGTATTAATCCTTATCAAAATAAATTACTTCATATTCAAGGCTGCTTCAATACCTTTATATAATTTTTTGAATTATTCAATTCGGACATTCCATTCGAAATATATCACGAGTTTAAAAATGTAAGAATTAGACCACGTGACTGTGACTCTTTTTCGTGAGCGAAAAATCGTAAGACCCCCTCTATATAGAAGTTTCACCTCAAAAATGGTCCTTTTTGTTATATCAAAATACGAGAGAAGTTACATATTTTTAGGCTAAGGACCGATTTTTCAATAATCTAATAAAAGTTTTATTAGTCGAATAAATTATAACATGAGTGAATTCAAAAGTGAAACCATTCAACTGTTTTTCATGCAACTGACATTTTAATTTTTCCATGTTATACTTTTTTCTATGAATAACTTTTATCTGGCGATTGAGAAATCAGGCCTAAGAAATATTTCACCAATCATCAAATAAAAGTCATAGACTTTCAAATTTTCAGTTGTAACGT
The DNA here is from genome assembly GCA_949752895.1 of Dendrolimus pini. Taxonomy (NCBI): domain Eukaryota; kingdom Metazoa; phylum Arthropoda; class Insecta; order Lepidoptera; family Lasiocampidae; genus Dendrolimus; species Dendrolimus pini. The sequence goes on along the minus strand of OX457138.1, from coordinate 18,322,932 downwards.
GCCTATGAGGATATTAAATGGTACAAGTCCTGGTGCGACAACAACGGCGGAAGATATTAAGATATATAAAGAAGAATTTAGACTATGTTTAAGTAAAATAAGAGAAGTACAAACAAAATTATGGACAATAATCAGGTCAGTATTACTATTTTTCACTTTTCTCTTGGTAGTATCCATTAACTAGTAGGTACATTTTAGAATACAAGTCATTCTAATATATTGCCACCTCCAATGTATCGTACTGGCCTTGCAAGACGGCAACAATGCTATATGTCTATGGCACTATACAATAAGATAAATAAACAAATCAATGTTCAAGGATTCACTAGCAGGGAAGTTAAAATTAAACTAAAAAACTGGCTACTTACCTTCGACTGTGCTACCACCGAATCACTGTTTTTTAATAATTCTCTTTTAGATATATAGATAGAGATAGCACTTTATTGCACACCAAAATATACAATTACAAAAACAGACCATATTTAGAATATTTTCTAGGCAATACAATATGCGGCATTATTGCTCAAAGCGATCTCTTCCAGGCAACCTAACAGGCGAAATAGGTGATGCAGGAAAATTACAATAGATATATAAATACTCAAAGTAATAAAAAATAAATATATGAATATATACATAGTTATATATATATACAATAATACATAAGTTATTATAATAAATGTATTAGTATGATTATATTTTGTTAATCACACATAGCTATTTGTGGACAGTGTTTTCTGAGCAAATCTGTTTTAATGTTAAATAATAAGTTTTTAGTCTTAATAGAAACTGAACAGTCCATACATAATTACACACACACACACACACACACACACACACACACACACACACACACACACACGCACACACACACACACACACACACACACACACACACACACACACACACGCACACACACACACACGCACACACACACACACACACACACACACACACACACACACACACACGCACGCACGCACACGCACACATACACAACGCACACTATACATACATACGATGTGCGCGCGGGCGCGTGCGCGCATCCACACACTTACAAAACATAAACACTGTTATCGACTTGTATTTTGTGTGTTTAAAACTACATACTAATGTGAGAACATTGCCTTCTACATAAATTACATATTTTGCAATTTTACATCTCATTACATTCAAACATCAGTTCCGTAATTTAGATCTATTGTTATTGAAATGTATGTCTTTAAAGACCACGGGCTCTAAAAATGGCCCGGACTTTTGGAGGGCTTGCGTGGGGGCCATGGGGAGGCCAACACGTAGAGGCCCCTTGACAAATTTATTGTAAATGTGGCGTGACACTGACCGGCGATTATCCCTGTCTACACCATATAATAATGCATCAAGAAGATATAAATATGAAATTAATTTTTAACCGACTTCGAAAAAAGGAGGAGGTTCTCAATTCGTCGGAATCTTTGTTTTTTTTTTTTTGCTTTTTTTTTATGTATGTTCGCCGATTACTCCGTGATTTATGATCCGATTTACGTGATTCTTTTTTTGTTCGACGCGGAATAGCTTCCAATTAGTCCCCTAAAAATTTTACATACTTTGGCCCAGTAGTTTTCATTTTATGAACATTTTTCATGGAAATAATTTTCACTCCGTTCCATATGTACACCGATTACTCTGAGATTTATGATCCGATTTACGTGATTCTTTTTTTGTTTGACGCGGAATAGTTTCCAATTGGTCCCCTAAAAATTTTACATCATCATCATTTTACGATCATTTTTTTGTTTCCGGTTCTTGGGACCTATATTTTTTAAGAAGCGCGGCACCATTCGTAGGTCCACCCATACATAGCTTGACACTAAAAAGTAACAAATAAAATTTAAAAACTTCGTTTAAAAAAACTGACTTCAAAAACTAAAATGTGTAAAATAACTTATTTCTAAAGCTATTATTATTAATATATATTATCTAAAACATCTTCAAGTCGGTGCAAAGTAAAACATAAAAATTACTATATTTTGAAAATTACTAAACACCGACTTTAAGATGTTTTAGATAATATATATTAATAATAATAGCTTTAGAAATAATGTTTATATGCATTTCCCGAATTCAGCTAAATTGGAATTTCATATGGCAGTTTGAAAAGATTACTATTTAATAAATAATTGAGAAAATTAAAACACCCACATCTAATTCCTAGAACTGCTATTTAATTTTAACTAGTAATTCACACATATTTTTAAAAATGAAGTTAGTAGGTACTTGAAATTCGTTATTTCTTTCTTGCCTTTGGACTAACATTGTTCTAGAAGCGTTTAGAAAACCGTCACTTTTGTACAAGTAATCAACGTGAATTCATTTTTAACCGAGTTCGAAAAAAGGAGGAGGTTCTCAATTCGTCGGAATCTTTTTTTTTGTTGCTTTTTTTTATGTATGTTCGCCGATTACTCCGTGATTTATGATCCGATTTACGTGATTCTTTTTTTGTTCGACGCGGAATAGCTTCCAATTGGTCCCCTAAAAATTTTACATAGTTTGGCCCGGTAGTTTTCATTTTATGAACATTTTTTATGAAAAAGATTTCCTTTTCGTTCCATATGTACACTGATTACTCTGAGATTTATGATTAGATTTACGTGATTCTTTTTTTTATTCGACGCGGAATACCTGCCATGTGGTTCCCTAAAAATTTGACATAGTTTGGCCCAGTAGTTTTCATTTTACGAACATTTTTTTTATTCTCGTTTCTTGGGACCTATATTTTTTAAGAAGCGTGGCACCATTCGTAAGTCCACCCATACATAGCTAGACACTAAAAAGTAACAAATAAAAATAAAACTTTGTTTAAATAAAAAAACCGACTTCAAAAACTAAAATGTATAAAATAACTTATTTCTAAAGCTATTATTATTAATATATATTATCTAAAACATCTTGAAGTCGGTGCAAAGTAAAACATAATAAAAATTACTATATTTTGAAAATTACTAAGGCTTACAGAGGCTTAAGAGGCGACAAAACTACTCACAACCAGGTAGTGGAGTATTAGGCCGTCTGGATAGCTACCACCCCTGGTCTAGGGTATGCAGCTTTATTAACTTGTGTTTCGGCTTTATTAGCCATGTTCTAGTCTCCCTTTAGAAAGCAGCTTCGCATTTGTAGCACCTTTATACCTTCAGAGTAATTTGATTCGTGAATTGGGTCGCGAATCCTTGAATTTAATATGCCTTTTGTTACGTGGTTTTCTATCCTTCCCAATACGCGCCCATATATACGTGCTTGTAACATACAACATTTTTGCAGTAATTTGCATTATTTATGCAAGATTTTTGATGTCTCAAGTCTGAAGTAAATAACTATAATGCTAACATTTTCAGACGTTCAGTGAGAGAAGAAGTATGGTTGGCAAGAAGGACTCTTGGGATTGGCGTCGTTATACTAGCGGTTGTACTCCTAGCTTCTCCTGTTTTGGTGCTGCTTTTAAGACATATTGTGAACACAATACAGGTAAGATACTAAGGTAGATTTAATTGATAAGGTAGATTGTTTTTAATAGAAGATGGTTACACACGACGCACACACGTATGCACGTATTCAAGGTTTAATTAAGCTTTGCAACCGTTAATTAATTCACAAACGCAGAAAGCACTCGCAGTGCCTCGTACGAGGATGTAAGCAATTCTTGCGTGGAACGTTATTGTTGTAACATTTTTGACAGGTATTCCCGTGGCCACTTCACTGGGCTTAAATCATTTTTTACTTTTTTTGATTTATTAATTACAATAAAATATAGCTTATGTCACTCAAAAATAATGTAGCTTTTTATTGGTGAAAGAATTTTCAAAAACGGATCAATAGAACCGGAGATTACCCCGAACAACCAATCTGACCTTACCTCTTTACAATATTAATATTAGTGTACTGTATAGACTACAATATTACCTATATCGGATTCCGCTATGAAAAACCACAAACATTATATTCGTTTATACCCTTCGTGCGCTGAATATAGGCCGTAGTACGTCGTAACTATTTACTTCGAAATGCGAGGAATTCGCCTTGCATTGATGCCAGTGACGTAAGTGGACACGAAATTTGGACGCGGCGCCTTTTCATTTACCAAAGGTTCCGTTTCCTCTTAATATTCTTGTTAATCTTTGCTAAACAGGTTATTCCACTAGACTGATAATAAAACCGGATCTCCTCAGAAGGAACTGTATTTACATGGTTCCTCTTATTTATAACTCTGCCAACTGATATTATAAATGCAAGAAAATTGATTGTAGTCTTAAAAAAGTGGCTGGCCAAGCAGTGTTTCTATAGTTTAAATAAATTTCTCAAAAAAAGTGCTCGATCTTAGTGATCTATTTGTAATTTTTTCTTTTTACTCAATTTGTTTATTTATTACCAAAGTTTTATTGTCATTTTCTAAATAAAATTATTTATGTAAATTTAATTTTACTTTTTAGTCATTTTGTATACCTACCTAAGTGGAAGAATGTACTGTGCATCTATAATTGTATAACACCCGTAAAAACTACATTCTTGCAAATAAAGATATTCATTGAATAAAAGCTTGTTAAAAAAAAGGGCTGCAATCTTTAGCTAGGCCATACCTTCCCTCTGTACCAGGGCCCCAATTCTACTATTACTGTCTCGTTAAAATTGCTGGACACCACCGTCATAATCGTAGGTTTGCCTGGTTTCGATATTCTGTTAATAATGGCTTTCCCGTGGCACGCCACTTTATCCTTATGGGTATATAAAAATGAATTCCTATTTCCCTTGGTCACGCCATCACGCGTGAACGACTGGACCGATTTCGCTAATTCTTTTTAAGCTATTATTGTATAGCTTTTATCGCGGGCTTTGAGCGCGGCGACCGAATGAAGTAATTACGTAACGAAAATAAACCTAGCACCTCCCACTCTGCCTAACATGCCCGGTGACGAGGGCCTGAGGCGGGCGCGGCGAGCGGAGGTGTGCGGTGGCCACAGCGACCCGCGAGCTCTCGTAGCGGTTCGAGGTATGTCAGGTATTGCAAATTATGTACGATGAGCTGCTCCGAAATCGGACGAATACGTAAGCAGCTGTTTGTGAAAAAGTATATAGGTGTATAGGTATCTATCATATCTTTATAATGCCACACTCACCGCATGTGCGCCCCGTAAGTATACATGTAGGTATATATGTATACATAGGTGATTTGTTTTCTTATTGGTCACCACGCTCAAAAAGTGTAACTTGAATTAATATCAAAGAAAAACAAATAATGCATAAATAATAAATAAATAAATAATTATAATTGCATAAGTTGATAAAAAATGCTATGCAATAGTTTTACTGCGTCAGTCCCCGAGTGCCACAAGAAGTTTTTGTTGTTGTCAGGAGAAGGTTGTTATGAAAGAAAAAATTAAGAAAATGCGCGGAAAATTAGAAAATTTAAGAATACTTAACCAGCATATAAAATTATTTCTAATCTAACCTTAGCGGTTTGGACAATATAAACTTTTTTATTGTAACCTTTGTAAACCGTTTGACATATAATTGACAGAATGCGTGCTGCAAATATCGTCAAAGAGGATGTAAAAAAAACTGAAGTGGGGTATAGTTATATGGCACATTTACATATTATGAATATATTCGAACTATTTTTTTTATAACCACCCAAAGTTATTTTTATATCTCAAATAAATTTTAAGAAAAATAGATCAACGTCTCTTGCTATTTACAAACTCATTAAATATGTAGTTGAAACTTTATCGAACGGTGACATGGTTGTAGCTATATATATGGACATGAGCAAGGCTTTTGACTTTGTTCATCATAATATGCTTCTATCTAAGTTACAAAAGTACGGAAATCGTGGTATTGCTTATGATTGGTTTGCAAGCTATCTTAATAGTAGGTCTCAATGTACAGAAATTAACAGTATGGTCAATGATAGAAGAGTCGCATATAGATCTGAATATCGGGATTACTGCTATGGAGTGCCGCAAGGTAGTATACTTGGACCCATGTTATTTCTGCTCTACATAAACGACTTACCAAAGTGTACTTACTAAACATGAAATAATCTTATATGTAGATGATACAACCATTTTAGTAAAATCAAATAATAAAATCACTTTGGAAAAAGAAATTAATGAAACTAAAGGACATGTAATTGATTGGTTAAATGAAAATAATTTAAAAGTAAATATAACTAAAACTAACATTATGCAATTCCATTTAAGAAATAATAAATTATATGAACTTAATATTCAATATGAAAATAGTAATATAGATAAAGTGCAAGTTGTAAAATTTCTGGGACTACTGATTGATAGCTCATGTAATTGGAAGGCACAGATTGATAATATTTAGATTTGTATTTGCACTAAAAAGAATTAAGAACACAGTTTCCCAAGAAGCAGCTCTTCAAGCATACCACGGTTATGTTGCATCATCTCTCCAATACGGTTTGCTCATGTGGGGAAATTCGACTGACGTAGACAAAGTATTTAGATGTCAAAAGAAATGTATACGAGTACTTAGTAGCGCACACTATCTAGAACCATGCAGGGCACTTTTTAAAAGGCTCCAGCTGTTAACTGTGCCTTGTATGTATATAAAACAGGTATCAATGTTCGTAAAAGAAAATCCCGAATTGTTTCCTAGACATCACGAATTGCAGTCACGGCAACTTAGGGCGAAAACAGACAATAGATTATTGTTCCCCAGCTGCAAATTGTCTTTACAGAAAAATGCAAACTCTATGTCGGTGAAGGTTTATAACAAACTTCCAGAATATTTGCCCACAAATCTTTTTAAACAAAGACTACATAAATGGTTGTTGGATAAATGTTTTTACTCTGTTAACGAATTTTTAGGATATTTTTTTGACAATAATCATGATTGACATTAATGTATATTTTTGGTCCTTGTTAATTTTATAATAATAATTGTGATGATGTGTTTTTAGTAATCTTCTTTCTTGAACAATTGCACGCCTTATAGGCAAAACATGTGAACCTTGTATTCTAATGTCACCTCAAATTTATGTACCATGTTTTAAGCAAATAAATGAATTTGAATTTGAATAAATAAATGTGCCGTATATCTATACCGCACCGTAACTGAATATCGTATAAAACAGATGCAATTTGCACACTAGGTCAGAAAACTGTCAAGTGGTGCATGCGCTCCGGTCAGGATTCGAACCCGCGTACTTTGTGTTTGTGACGCATGCGCTAGTAATTACACTACTACAACTTCTACTTCTATACTTTTTTATATATTAAATTAAAATGATATTTAGTTTTAATATGATGATATTATAGGGATCAGTCAAATCGATTTCATTTTATGATTTATTGATGATTTGATTTGTCTAATCCGTACCTTTATAATCCGTAGAATCTATTTACTATTTCAAATATGACTGACACATACATAAAACGTGACTTGTAGCTGTTATAAACTTAGTAATAAAAATCACTAATAATTTTAAGCACTTTACTCATACCGTACTTTGTAGTTGAAATAGTGTTTACACATCTAATATTTGATACTACCATCATTAGTGAACATTACGTGTGTTAAACACTTGCCTGCCATCATTTAGCTACTAGATTTATGGAATGGATACCAGGAACTAGGTGTATTTATGTATTCTAGGTGTATTACAATTCGTCCGTCACTTTCGTGCCGCGCGGTTGTGTCATTTACCTACCTGCGTATACGATTGTTTTGTGTACCTACAGTTGTATTCTACGACGTAAATAAGTGTCTACGAAATAATTTATTCAATTAATCTTTACAATGAACATGTATAAGTGTGGCGCTTGTTCCGAATTGCTCTCTGAGGGCGTTCACTGTGCTGTATGTAACCAAGAATTACACTTTCATTGTGCTGGAATTACTGAAACCGGATATCGAAAACTTGGCGATAGAAAGCTCAATTGGCGTTGCATAAAATGTAAGTCAACTAGCCACCCACTGCAGCCATCATCACCAAAACCCGACTCAGAATCTGTGATTCTAGACGAATTAAGAGCTATTTCTGCTAAACTTGCTCCGCTAGAATCTCTAAATGAAGAAGTAAAGGGATTACGGTTAGAGTTCGCTGGCTTAAAAACATCATTAAAAGATACGAATAAGGAACTCAAAGGATTGAATATAAAGATTGACAACATGGAGCAAAGACTCAAAAGAGTTGAAAAAGTGCAAGAACAAATAGATCTGATACAGGGTAGATACGAAAAACTTGAAGAAGAATTAAACCACAAAGATCAATGGATGCGTCAAAATAATGTCGAAATAAAAGGTATACCGCAGAAAAACAATGAAAATCTTTTTGAAATTTTAGCAAAAATTGGAGAAAAAATTCAATACCCGGTGTCTAAAATTGGACTCAACTTCGTAACAAGAGTACCAACTCGTGAAAAGGATCACTGCAAGCCGATAATAGCTTTGTTACGTATAAAATACACACCCTATAGCGTTTTGAAAACAGGTACTGCCATCTGTTGCGTGTTGGCGTATTACTAGCCACCTCTCGTTCGATAGTCATATCATCGTATAAGAAATGCAACTACCATCTGCATTAGTGTGTCGTCAGATGTCGTTGTTTTTAAGCTTTTGAAACTCCAATATTAAATTCTATCTCCAACGAATAAATACTTCAATAGTATCCAATTTGCAGACGTGTGTAGAGGTTCCAGGTTGGATACCTTAGAAAAATGCAAGTACGGTCTAAGGAGAAAAGGAAGTACAGCCACGACATCTGACGTTCACAAGTCGTTAGAATTGTTCGCCATTTTAGAACATCTAGAATGCAAAACGCGGAGGATGTGACGACACAAATGGCTGCTACTCAATGTGAACGGCAAATGACTACGCAGGAGAATTCGATCGGCGTCGTGTCATTCCTACTCTAGAGTTCTTAATAGACGGTCGAACATAACTTGGTTTTTTTTAGTGGTGCATAGTAGCATCGTTTTAAATTCAGTGCATCTTATCTTAAGGTATGTAGCCTTAGTTCTTTCTTTCCAAGATCTTAGCATCGAATACATCCTTCAGATAGTATAGACCTACATTCTTTACAGAATGGAGTACCATCGCAGAAACGCGTGGTTCTCATGCAGGGCACTCTTCGGAAACCTAGGCGATCCTCACGCCTTCGTTTAAGTTCCCCATAGGTTAGTAAAGTTGTAGTTATATTAGTTTCCAATATTCAAATTAGTAAAGTTAGATTGTCCAATGTATCACGCCAGTTGCACGTGACACGAGCACTAGGCTCGTGGATCACAAACCAGGGCGACTGGGAAAGCGGACCCTGGTTTGTACTCTTCCATCAGTTCACCTAGAGACGAGCTTTGACTCGCCTTGGCATCGCCACCCGTCGCCGACCGTCCTGTATTTTAGTACGCGTTAATTATAACACTATTTATCGCACACATTCCAGTGGGAGCAACGTACGGGGCCCAAAGGTTACGCTGGTCTTCCGAACAGTAGGCGACCCCTCTACGAGTCTCCAGATCAGACGAGTTATACCTTGGCTGGACTGGTTGCCGGCCTATCTTTCTACAACCAGTGGCGCTCAAACATCCAATTACCAACCATATAATTAAAAGAAGTTCTGAAGGTATTGTCTCTTAACGTAATCACAAGCGAATCCATACGTTGATGGTCTTAGACGGACTCCATCCCTGAGATCCTCATTATTTATTATTATTATTAAGAAAAGTTTTGGAACGTCATCCGGGAGGTGTTATTTAAGTTCTACTATTGTAACTATTTAATTTGTAATCTTTTTAACGGAGATATTATACTCCAGAGATTGGGGGGTTGGGCCATAAGGAGATCCAAATAAAGACAACGTAACTGGCTCTTTGAATGGTTTTATTTCATATCTTCCAATAGTATAAATACAACACCACCTTCAATTTTTTAAATACAACAGCTTACTTCTTAACTCGGTATGCTAAAGAAGACTTTATAGCTGCAGCCAGGATCATAACAAAGTCCAACTCCCTCACTGTCAACAGCATCGGATTTCCAGGAAACCAAAAAATATACATTAACGACCATCTTACACCACAGAATAAGGGATTACTATCGAAAGTAAAAAAAATGGCAGCTGAAAAGGATTTTCGCTATGTGTGGGTAAAAAATGCCAAAATTCATATACGCAAAACGGACACGTCCCACATTTTAATTGTGAAAACCGAAAAAGACTTGTCCAAAATTATTTAATTATAGGTTATTCGTATCTTAATGTAAACAAGCCCGTCATTCTTTACATTATATTAATTTATAAAGTAATACTGTCAACATTGCCGAATCATATAAGTTATAATATTAAGATTGATGTTTCATTCATACAATCTCAAAGTAACTTTGTAATGCACTATATTGACTGGTTAAAAAATTACTACTATTGCGTTGTTTTTCATCTATTAATAACTAAATATAAACTTTATGTAATAAAGTCAAATTCTCGCTACCGTACATTTAACTGCAAAATAAATATAACGCGTGATGTCAATCGCTGTGCCGTACCGCGTGTTCTCGGTATCTTGGAACTTTTAAAATATACCTACTTTTGTCATATTTATTTTTATAGCTCGACTACTTTCTTATACACAAACAAATGTGTATTAATAAATCTAAATTTCTTAAAATGGAATATGAATACTGTATTTATATGTATCCTACGTACAATATGGCTTTACATACTTACAAGCTGGTTCCATAATGTAAATTACGTTCTGAAATGCCGTTGGATTATAATCAATTTGCTATTACTATACCATATTTATATACCTATTATATATTTATATACCATATACTATATTTTGAATTACTTGCTTAACCATTTATTTCATTGTTTTATATGTTCTCATGGCTTCGCTTAATTTATATTATCAAAATGTGCGCGGATTACGCACAAAAACTAATATATTTTTTAAAAATTTATGTTTATGTAATTATGACGTGATTGTTCTTACGGAAACTTGGCTTGTAGATGGTATAGATAGTAGCGAAATATTCAATAACAGATATATAGTGTGGAGGCGTGATCGTGACTACACCCGTACCTCACAGACATTGGGAGGGGGTGTTTTGATAGCTGTCAGAAATGATCTGACTGTATTGGAACAAACCAATTGGCGAAGCACTGCTGAAGATATATGGGTATCAATCACATTTAAAAAAACTAGGTCATCGGTTACGTATAACATACATATTTGTGCCCTTTACCTTTGTAATGAAAACCAAGGCTATTCGTACAAAACACAACTTGCAAATTTTACAAATAAAATTAATAATATTATCTCATCTAGACCACAAGATAAATTTATTATTATGGGCGACTTCAATTTCGGCATCAACGTCAAATGGTCAGAAGTACTCGATAGTGATGAGCTTCAGCCAGGAGAATTTAGTGACCAAACACTTGTAGATTTTTTTGACACTATGAACACGTGTAATTTATCCCAGTATAATAAGCACCGTAATATTAATAATAGACTATTAGATTTAATCTTCTCAAACGACTACATTAAAATAAAAGAATGTTTGGATCCCTTGGCGGTACCAGCATACATCATAAGCCTCTGTTGTTATGGGCCGACTTTGTGGAAATTCATACATTACAAAATAAAGTTAACAAAAAGTATCTTTACAATAAAGGTGACTACGAAGCAATAAACAGTACATTAAACACAGTCAACTGGTACCAATTGCTGCAGTCAGATACATTAGAGAAGCAGTTGACAAATTCTACAAAGTGTTGTATGACGTTAGAGACAAATTTGTCCCCATAAAGTCTGTAAAACACCAGTGTCATCCACAATGGTATAGTGCGGCATTAATAAAAACCCTAAAAGAGAAGCAAAAATTTCATCGCAAATATAAAACATACGGCAACCTCGCAGATTATCACACGTTTTCATTTTTACGACAAAAAGTAGTAGAATTAGAAAAGGTGTGTTTCGAAAATTATATGGACAAAGTTGAATCATCGATAGCCTTTAATCCTAGATGTTTTTGGTCTTATATAAAGAGTAAGAGAAATAACAATAGTTTCCCCAGTATTATGCGTTTTGACAATCAGACAGCAAAAACAGGGGAAGCTATCAGTAACCTATTCGTAGATTACTTTCAGTCTACTTTTCAAGAACCAGACACTGCGATAATTTTTCCTAACAAGACAAACGATTTGGACGAAGGTAGTTCAATTAATGCCGGAGATATACAGCCTGATAAGGTTCTAAATTTACTTAAATCTCTTGATCTTACAAAATCCGGTGGTCCAGACCTAATTCCACCCTTATTCATAACAAAATGTGCCTCAAACCTAGTTGCTCCTATACTCTTTAGGCGGTCGTTAATGGAAGGGGAAGTCCCTAAAATTTGGAAATCTGCTTTTGTTACCCCTGTATTCAAAAAGGGAGATAAATCTAATATCACCAACTATCGCCCAATATCCAAACTTTGTCTATTTTCTAAAGTTTTGGTAAAGATCGTATACTCGACGGTATATTCAGGCTTGGCTAGCACTCTCGGTATAGAACAACACGGCTTTTTGCAAAATCGGTCGACTACTTCTAACTTAGTATTATTTAACGAATATCTGACCGACTATATCGAAAAGGGGGCGCAAGTTGATGTTGTCTATACAGACTATAGTAAGTGTTTTGATCGTATAGATCACCGGATTCTCTTGCGTAAACTTATGTATCTTGGAATTCATGGCGACCTTTTCCGCTGGTTTTCCTCATACGTGCAAAATAGAACACAAAGGGTAGTACTGCATGGAAATGCGTCGGTTTGGAAATCAATACCGTCGGGAGTGCCTCAAGGATCAATCCTTGGTCCTTTACTTTTTAATATATTTATTTCGGACGTAAAACGTTGCTTCCAAAACTCTATTATTTTGTTATATGCAGATGATATGAAAATATTAAAACCGATTCGTAATAACGAAGACGCTCTTCTACTTCAAGATGAACTAAATCGCTTCTCGGAATACTGTACTTGCAATAGACTACAACTGAATATATCAAAATGTCATATTATTACTTTCTCAAAGCAAAGGAATATTATAAATACTAATTACACCTTTTATAATAAAAAATTCACAGACTGAGTGTCGTCAGAGATTTAGGGGTCATGCACGACAGTAAGTTAATATTTGATAATCATATTAATCACATAATAAACAGGGCATCTAAATCTCTGGGCTTTATAATGAGAGCATCGGCATGCTTCCAATCATTAAAGCCAATAAAAATTTTGTACTGTTCATTTGTCCGCAGTCATCTTGAATACGCATCACAAGTTTGGAATCCACAATATAATATATATGTCGGAGGGAAGCTATGACTATGACGATATGACGATGTATTGTTGACTGGATGTATAACGCACAATATCATTTGTTTACATTATAATCACTTCTAAAATTCTTAATGTAATTTAATTAGATTTGTTAATGTTTCTATAACTTCAAGATCGTTCTAACCTAATAAAAGTTATGAATATTGTAATTTAATAAACGACCAATCAGAGCAGAGCTTATGGCGGAGCGGGGTCGGACGCCCTCTATACTTTGAGTAGTATCTACTTCGGTAGACTGAGGAGTTTTTGTGGCACATTGAGTTGATGGCAGCAGGTCGAGTTGGACCTTAGAGTATTTTAAAGAAAGTGTTTTAAGTTGGAAGTATGAGCGGGTGCCCTGAACCCGCTGCTCGGTCTTAACTATGTCATAATGTTGATCAAATCTAAATTAAAAGTGTATAAACCGTGGCTGTTGTGTTTTATGCTCGCATTTCATCCTGATGACGCCCACTAAACCTGAAATAACTAGGGATGTCGTGAGAACGAGGCCGTTCTGCGACATATATATAAATAGAATTGAACAAATCCAAAAAAAGTTCCTAAGATATCTAGATTACCGGGCACAGCAATCATCCAAATGCTATAACGAGCGCTGCAAAAAATATCATTTTTTACCTTTAAATGTTAGACGCAATATAAATGATATAACTTTTTTGATGAAGTTGGCTAGAGGCGATATTGATTGCCCAGACTTAATTTCAAAAATATATTTACGGGCTAATCAACTTGGTCTTAGACAGAGAGGTTTACTTCATACACCTTTAGTGACCACTAACTATAGACAAAACGCCTTTATTCTACGAAGCTCAAATTGTTTCAACAAAATAGTAGTAAAATTGAACCTAGACTTATACTGCACTAGTATAAATTCGGTCAAGCGAATACTGGCTCAAGAATTTTTTAGAAAGACAGAAACTTAGTAACTATATTATCAATAGGAATCGTGTTGTACGTTTTGTTACCAATAGGTGGAGGCTTGTTATCAGCATTTGTTTTTTATATACTTTTCTTTTTACTATATTGATATGTATTAGTCTGTAAGCCTTCCTAAAATTAAATAAATAAATAAATAAAAATAAATTATCTTTATTTTATTTATTTAGGTTTATGGCTTGGCAGCTAGGCCTTTAAGCCAGATCTTAGTTTACAATAAAGTTTCTTCAATTTCTTAATCCTACGTGTAGCACAGCTGAACTGTAGGTAATCAGCTAGTGCCATTCAACGGAGTTCTTGTGACAACTCAAAAGGCCACATTTGACTATAGAGTTCACATTTCTCACAAAACACATAATTACTACTCAAAAACTATCAATATCCTACAACTATTGTTCATTTTAGAGAAATTTTACACATTTTTAGAAAATAAAACTGCACAGCACTACATCTCCGTTCAGTTCCCGCCAAAAACTCACGTTTTATCTTGTCTGCCGACCACTCTGCGTTCACAACTAAGGGCATGATCATTTCACTATTAGATTTAATGGATGGATGGCAGGAACGATCGTGTACTTTGCGTAATATTCGTACTGGATGTAATATTCAAAATTGATTTATCTCTTATCTCTTCGTGTATCAGGAGTGCCGGTAGAATTTCACGTCATGCAACTCTTAATGACATAATCCGTCGGGCTCTTGTCACCGCTGGGGTACCTGCCGTCCTAGAACCGAACGGCCTGTGCCACGACGATGGCAAGAGACCTGATGGTATGTCATTGGTGTCCTGGAGATGGGTCGCCCCTTAGTATGGGACGCGTCTTGCGTTGATACTTCGGCAGCGTCCCATCTTCCAGCTACTAGCATGTCTGCCGGTATAGCTGCTGCACAATAGGAGGCCCTAAAACCTCGCAAATACTCAGCCATCGGAAATGGCTACATATTTGCGGCTTTTGGGGTCGAGACCCTTGGACCATGGGGGCCTGAGGCGCACAAGCTTTATCGAGACATAGCCAAACGTCTGGTGGATATCTCACGTGACCAAAAGACTGGTTTATACCTCGGGCAACGTATCAGCATTGGCATTCAGCGAGGCAATGTGGCCAGTCTTTTGGGCACGTTTCCGACTGACAGCAGTCTGGAACTAGATTTTATGGTTTAATTTTAGTTTGTATTTATAGTTTATTTTTAGTTAATTTTTTTAATAATTTACTTTGTTTTTAATTAGGTGTTTGATTTATAATTTCAACGATGTCATTTCTGTCTTATATGTGTGTATCTCGTTTTAAAGAAAATTATTTCTCTTATTTAAAATTAATTATTATTTATAACTTACTAATATGTATAAATAATGAAATGAAATGAAATTTATTAGCATGTAAGTAAGTAGTACATGGTACATAAAAAAAAGACTAAATACATAGAACAGTACAAGTGGCGTCCCAAAGGAAACTCTGTTTCCCGCGCGAGGTCTCCTTAGAGCCTGTGTGGCGGGCCACAGTAGGATTCGCTTCGGTCATAAAATTCACATCATTGTTGATAGTAGATTAATGCAATGTCTTTGTGTAGTCAAAATCTATATGTATAAATAGTATTTTCTATTGTTAAATTAAAGATTACAATTTAATATTTAAAGCTGTTAGTAATGACAATATGCGTTTGTGTGTGTGTGTGTGTGTGGGTGTATTTATTTATATATAACCTTATTAAATAAAATTGAGCAATTGAAGAACTTTAATGAATATGAATTCTTACTAAAAATTAATTTGAAAGCGGATATCTTTATCGCTGGAATGCAGCAGATAGGTTGATGGCCCACCAGATGGAAAGTGAATACCGTCTATGTACAATTGCTACACCAGGCATACTGTCAATCTGCTGCGTGACTACCAACTGCAATCTGGCCATTGATGCTGGAATACACAATCAAGATTGTTTCTGCAGTATAATCAGGACCAGAGGTGGTAGAGATTGTTAGTAGAACTGGTCTATTATTAATTAGTATTCTTTCTCCGTTGGTGGTAGGGTATTTTTCCTTTTCGATCAGGTGAGCCGTCTGCTTGTCTACTGAATTCATTTAACAGGAAAACGTATACACAGAGCCAACGAAGAGTGTTATTGATTTTTGTTGGTTCTATATATATGTAACATCCACCGATCGAAAGTATACAAACCGTGGATGTTAGCACCACGTGGTGGTTTGTGGAATGTTTATTGGCTGTGTATGCATCCTAAGGATCATGTAGGTAAATAAATAAACGATTTGTTTGAGGAAGGAAAATATTTCTATAAAGTCACAACACAATAAATAATAATTGATCTAATAATGAAGACATCTTACGTAATTCAACTAAATCAGAATGGACTATATATATATATATATATATATATATATATATATATATATATATATATATATATATATATATATATATATATGTCGCAGAACGGCCTCGTTCTCACGACATCTTCTTTAGTTATTGCAGGTTTAGTGGGCGTCATCAGGATAAAATGCGAGCATAAAACACAATAGCCACGGTTTATACACTTTTAATTTAGATTTGATCAACATTATGACATAGTTTAGACCGAGCAGCGGGTTCAGGGCACCCGCTCATACTTTCAACTTCAATACTTTCTTTAAAACTCTCAAAGGTCCAACTCGATCTGTAGCCACCAACCAAATGTGTCACAAAAACTCCTCAGTCTACCCAAGTAGATATTACTCAAAGTATAGAGGGCGCTGACCCCGCTCCGCCATATGCTCTGCTCTGATTGGTCGTTTATTAAATTACAATATTCATAACTTTTATTAGGTTAGAACGATCTTTAAGTTATAGAAACATTCAACAAATCAAATTAAATTACATTAAGAATTTTAGAAGTAATTAAAATGTAAACAAATGATATTGTGCGTTATACATCCAGTCAACGATACGGCCAATTAAAGCTTCCCTCCGACATATATATATATATATATATATATATACGTTTCATCAAATCATTATCTATCTATAATATTATAACAACTCTGAAAATGACATGTCTGTACATTGAAGCTTTAAAAAAAACTGGTATACACTATATACCTAAACGATGGAGAACACGATGTTTTTTTATATCTTGTCTATTTGTTCGGGATTCACGTAAAAAGAGTAGAGGCTCGATTTCGATGCGGTTTTCACAGATCAATGGCAAATTCTTAGAGTTAAAATCTGCGCTACTTTTTGTCCTGGGAATCCTGCGGGATTTTTTTTGGGAATTATTTAAAATGAACAGATTAAAAAAATGTCGAATTACAATGTGATTTTTCACTGATCGATAGCAAATTTTATGTAATAAAGTCTGTGATGTCTTCTATCCCGGAAAGCCCAAGGGAATTTTCTCGGAAGCGATTGGTAGTTGTTCCGAAGCATAAAATGTAGCTTATTCCGATGCAGTTTTTATTAAATCGATAGTATCCATTCTTTTTTTATATGCTGCGGTACTCTGTCATGGGAATCTCCCTGGAATTTGAAGTCAGGCGTGGACTGGAGGTATTAATATAATTGCAGAATACAAATAACGTATGTTTACTTGAAATAAAAGATAAATAGAATGTCTAATGATTAAATTTAAATTATAATACAGGTAACAGTAATATATAGCAGCAAATTAGAATAAATCACTTGTTTTCTTAAAGCTAGGAGTTACTTTTGAATAACAGGGGCTATTACAGTGGTAGTAGAGTTGGTATATGGATTACATGATAATTATCACAGAAGCAATATACAGTCCTAGACTGCGACAAACTTTATAGCTACTCCAGATTAGATGCAGGAGGCAGCTTTATGTCCATCTTCGTACAATAAAGGATTAATTACTTAGTTATTTGTACTTTACTATAAGTGGCCATAAAATTTAACATAGATTACAAAGTATCTCTAGTAGGTACAAGCAAAATTTTTATGTGCCTCAAAGAAAATTGCATACGTTTAATCAAATGTAGCGACCCAGCCACGACCTAGGGCTTAGCGACTTGCGACGTTGCATTTTTCCTATATCTTGAACCCTCGTGTTGACGGCATTGCCAATGAGTTTCCAATGCGCCACCACCGCGCTACTATTCTCTGTACTTCTTTGTATGTATGAAATTTGTCAACCTCGCCACACCAATACTTCACCGTTGACGTCCGATTCAAGCCCAAATATGGCCGCGTGGCTGCAGTGCAATGGCACCTAGTCTTCCCAGTCTGGTGGCGAGGCGTGCGCTGATGTTGTATATACGTGCCACGATACTTACTTCTGTATTTTTGCATGTGGCGTCACACTTAGCTATTGCTCTTATCAACATGGTCGTGGCCGGGCCGTTAAGGTTTTGTACACGCTGACTATGTGTGGTGTCAAGAGATATTCGATTCCAAACAACAGTCGAGCGAGAACGCAACATTCTTCGCTCTCAGCTCTGTACTGTCTTGTGAACCTTATGATTGTATGCTGCGTAATAACATGTAAGAAGTTCAAGGACGAGTAAAGTGTTACGTGTACTATGTGTTTTAATATACAGTAAAACAGCTGTTTCAGCTCATCTTCAAACACTGAAGTCCGCATTCCAGAATAATATTACGTACAATCTACGCTTGAGTTGATAATCCGACTAAATTAAATAGTCTAACGCACAGAGGCCTTTCCATATGTTTTCTTAATTCAATTTTAGCATTTTTCTAATAGTTCTCACTAGTCTTATTATCATTCTACAATACGGACCTAAATCAGCTATGTAAGATGTAAAGTGCAAGTACACATTACAACGGCATGGTTTTAAACCACCACACTCAAAGTAAAATAATGTTCTGTTAAAATTGTATACAAAATATTTTCTACATATCAATTCTTAATACACTAAGGGCCGCTTGCATAACGATCACCATAAATAAAAAAAATCAAATCATATTAAACTGCCTAAATACGTTTTACACAAAACTTATTGTTAGGTCTTTAAACATATTTTGCGTTGTGCAAGGCGTTAATTGTATTTAAGGGTGTTAAATACGTTTTGTGTTTCTTGAATAAATTTAAGTAACCTCATGCAAGCGGCCCTAAACATATGTTTCTTTATAATACATGGCAGGTGTAAGCAAAGTAAACAATTATAACAATGAATGGTATAACAACATACACTTTTATTATGTATTAAGTTTTAATTGTATTGTTTTTTTATTACAATCACTCGATTACTTTTCTGAGTGTGTGAGGGCATATCGAAGTACTTAAACTTCAATCCTTAAAATACTTCAAGGATTGAAGTTTAAGTACTTCCATGTCATAAATTTCTAGCGGATATAAATCTATAATAATTACTATAAATTAATACTTCATAATAAAACTACGTTTTAACGGTTTTTAGCGCAGTAATTTATTTGATTTTGATGTTACGAAGCGGTGGTAAATTAGATTAGGTAAATAATAAGTACAAACAAATTAAAACTAAATAATTAACTGAACAAGTAGGCTAAATAAAACTTTAACCATACTCATTGACACTTGACATCTTTGTCTTTCGTGATCACGGCTAGTGCAAAGTGGCCGAAACGTCGGAATTAAAACGTAGTTTTATTATGTATACAAGTCGCGAAAACTTAAGAAAATATTAATACTTCATGTTCACAGTTATAGGCAAGATAGGATTTAGGGCTTTCGTTTATTACGCAAGTTTTTTTCAGTTCGTAATTAACGACATGTCATTTGGTTGATTCCTCGTGTTCATGAGCCTGCATAGCGTAGTCATCTTATACTATATGTACTCATTAATACTGATTATATGGAATGTAGTATCTCACGAATCTAGGCTTCCCATACCAAGAACTCATCTCGATACACTGAAAATCAGTGCTGTCGGCACAGCAAAATACTGCCAACCTCATTTTGCAAATTGCGACACACTTTTTCATTATTATTCTTATTATTAATAATTATTGTTAAATGTCGCTATTTAGATATAAATATTTTCTTTTTTCCTTTCTATAAATTTTTCACTGGGCATTTTCTTTCTCTTATCCTCTCGTACCTAGAAAGATATAAAAATAATATAAGTAACATTTTTATTTATTTAATATACTTTTAGGGAATACTACGTTAAATGATCACAAAAAAACTGTCATAGGAAAGCAGGTGAGTAGTGAAAACTTGTGACGGTTATGTGTGGTATTACGACAGACCGCCTGAACGCATCCAATTGTATTATTTCTCCAGCACGAATAATTTTTTTGCATTAATTTTGAAATCAAATAAAGTTTTGTTTTATTTATTACAAACTAGCTGTCTCGGCAGACGTCGTCCTGCCCAGAAAAGCTTCAATCGATATGCCGACAGCAGTGCCACCTACCGGGTCCAATTCTGAACCAACTCAGAAACCTTCTTTGGCTCATGCACAACAACTTTGCCAAAGATCATCAGATGATCAAATATAGGTATAGTTTACGATTCTATAAAGGGCATACAGACAAACATTCATTTTGATATATAAAGATAGTGCTTATAGTTTATTCGTTATCCGTCTTCAGTTGTAGACACACCGGACATTGATAAGCATTTAATCTCACATCTACATTGGTAGCTTGCATCGGAACGGGTTTTAGTTTAATCTGTATGCAATTAATTGTTTACAAGTTTTCCTCATACATTTTTATTATGTAACTTCGAAAAATAATTTTCAAATTTATATCCCAAAGAATTCTGTCATTTTCTGGGATAAAATTTATTCTTTTCTATTTATTTACAGGCTCCAAAATACATAACATTCTACATAAAAATTATTTGACAGCAAAATACGCTTTAAAATTTCCACATTTTGTTAGTATAATTTGAAAATGTATTTGCGTAGTAGTTATTTCCTTATTTATTTATTTTATATAATATATTGCACTAATTATAATAAGAAAACAATATTTGTACAAGGAAATAAGAGTAAGTTGTTTTTGAATTAATATTAATTTTAGGTAAGATTATATTTCAATCTAAA
Organism: Dendrolimus pini; assembly: GCA_949752895.1. Lineage (NCBI taxonomy): Eukaryota > Metazoa > Arthropoda > Insecta > Lepidoptera > Lasiocampidae > Dendrolimus > Dendrolimus pini. Next base: position 18,301,618 of record OX457138.1, on the reverse strand, counting down.
TCAACTATAGTTAATAACATAAATTTAAAGTTTCTGGGATATTTAATTTAATAAACTACTCGCGGTACAGGAAAACATCGTCCTGCCTTAAATAAATTAAAATCTTGGATCCGATTCTAGTGCCACCTACCGGTTCCAATTGTGAATCTAAACCATCCGAGGAACCACTCAAACACAAACAAAATATTTCATCCAAATCGGTATAGTTGTTGTCTCAAGTTATGCGCGGACATACATTTCTAAGATTCATTTTTATTTATATAGATATATTTAAGAACGGTGGTAAATTTGCAGTCTTGCTTCATTTTGAAAATAATAAACAAATCACTTACTCCTCGCAGGTCATACAACTATTTAATAACCAGTACTGGTTAACAGGGCACTGGCCAGCTGTAATGATCGATCGTTTATTTCTATGTTTTTGTAACATATGCTCATTAATTCTACTATTTAAAATGTAATCACTTGCTTTCACATCACTCTTATCTTTTAATATATGATCTATGGAAATCATATTGATTGGCACTGGCATTTTTGTTGATAAACTTTTAAAATTTTCGAATTTCGTAAGTGACATTGATATTGCACACGCGCATATGAGCATGAGTGTGAGAATTGTTAACATTTTGTTACGATGCGCCTCGACTTGCTCGTTACTGGTACACGACTGACTGAATCATACCGAAGGAAAATGAACATCACGGCTGACGACTTTCAAGAGAGGGGCGCGCGCGCTCACCTATCCTCCCTTAAGGGCATCACACACGGCGAAGATGCTATAATATTTCATCTTAAGATAAAATTTCGGTCACTATACAGTTTGTATGAACTATCACACACGGTTAAGATGATATATATTTTCATATTACAGTATCTTAAGATGCCGAGCGATGCAACGATGTAATCTTAAGATGCGAAATACGTCTTAATATTTTGCTTGCTATATATTTTGTATCTTAAGATACAAAATATATAGCAAGCTCTGTTATACAGAGTGTGCACTTAAGGGCATCACACACGGCGAAGATGCTATAATATTTCATCTTAAGATAGAATATCGCTCACTATACAATTTGTATGAACTATCACACACGGTTAAGATGATATATATTTTCATATTACAGTATCTTAAGATGCCGAGCTATGCAACGATGTTATCTTAAGATGCAAAATATGTAGCAAGCTCTTTTATACAGAGTGTGCACTTAATATCCAACGCAAAATGCAATGAAATATATTTTATTTATTCAACTACCTTTTTTCTTGAGTTTTTGTTATTACTCGATTTACTTTTTGTTAATATTATGTTGATAAAATGACTTGTTTACCTTTTTATGTACAAACATGCATATCGTCTCGCCTGTTTCCCATAGTGGTTTAGTTTTCGAGCTGCTTTTTGATTCTTATAAACATCAGGAGATATGAATCAAGCAATACCAATCTACCGCTTTTATATTTTATATCATTGTTTAGATACCGATATCTAAACAGTGATATAAAATATAAAAGAGGTAGATACGTTAGTAGCACGCCGATAAGGAACAGCACAAGAGGACACAAATGTGTGATCTTTTCATTGCAAGACTAGTCTAACGTGATCAAATAGGCACAAAAACAAGTTGTCATTTTGTATGGCATAGCCAGTCCAGCGTGCTTGTATTATAGAGGTCAGTGGGGTATAACGTATCTATATTAAAATAGCATTGTCTCTAAAACACTTTTCCACTGCCTAGTGCCTGTGACGATGGTGAGGACTGTTTTCGTTGTAGAATGCGGAGTGCGGGCGTGTTTGTCTCGTTCCTGCTCGCTCATTCATTGTATTTGTATATTATGTATTTGTATTACATTATATTTTGTTTCTTGATATCGGCTTTAATCAAATTACGAATAGTAAGAAAAGTTTCCTTTGACTTTTTAAAATATATTTGAAAAAATTTTGGTGGTCTTCGTAAAGATTAAATTCTCCGCAGTTTTTCCTAAATTTTATATGACTTTCTACCCAGATTTTTCGACACTTAGAATGTTCGGCAGAAATTTTTAAGTCGTATTCGAAGTCAGAATTATCATCTGATGAGCTATCCAATAAATCTAATAGTAAGGCTGTGTTATTCATATTATATCACCCTGTAAATATATTCAGTGGAGAAATATACGTGTAACCCCAAGTCAAACCTTTGATAGAATGACTCGAACGGATATATTATCGTATCTTAACCGTGTGTGATACCTTAAGATGCTATAATATTTTATATACAGGCATCTTAACATAAAATATTATAGCATCTTCGCCGTGTGTGACGCCCTTAAAGCGAGTCTCGAACCGCCCCACGCCAGGATTAGAGCATGATGACGCAGGGGACTATGCTTCTGTAGTGGAACACTTACAAGCCAATAGATAACGCTGTGCAATAATTGAAGTCACAAACGATTCCCGAAACGTACAAACAGTATATTCACATTTCCAACTATAATAGCTGGGCCTGAGAGCAACAAAAATAGCCTCGCTGGAAGGTCTTTCTTTGAGACGGAGGAGCATTCCATCTCGCTTCTCACCCCATACGGGGCACTCTCTTCACTTCCCCCGGCAGTGGATGTTGCCATTAGGCGCCCCTGCCAAGGCATGCGGACTTGATAGAACCCTACTTTTCCCAAAGCCCTGGCATAAGGCGAAGGAAGGGACACCCCGACCTGGCGAATTCCACACACCGGTCGCGATGCCCCTCACGGCTGATGGTCCTCAATCGGATTTCCTCTCCTAAAAAAGGTACAGACTTGGGGAATGGACTAAAAAATTCAATCGAGAATATTGGAGTCAGTCATACTTGGCAGCGCTGTACTGACTTCAAACTTCAAACCAATTTACACGATGCCAATACGAAGTCAGCACTGGCTTCCTTCGAATTTGAAGTCAGTAGCTGGATCTATGTACACGAGATTTGCTTTAATTAATTTTAAGGTAATTGAGTGATTAATATTCCCGATTGAATATATTGAAATCACTCCATTCCCCGAGTCAATAGCTGGATGAATGAAAACCAGCGTTTAAATAATGAATAATAATGTTTATTTTCTTCCACACAATTTATACCATCTTTTTTATATTATACGGGTTTAAACGTGACAGAAAACGAAGAAAATCCGCAGAATTCATTTTTCAGACGCCAATTTTTAATCTATTTTTGCAAACCTCAAGTGTAGTTAGTTACTTTGTGTTATGTATCGGTTTTTACGATATTTGTTTACTAAAGGATGTTGTTTTTGTAGCATAGGTTTAGCGTGTCTAGTGAATTTAGGTATAATAGCTAGGGTAATTGTAAGTATTCCAGAGTAGTTTTAGAAGAAATTATTGTTAGGTTACAGCCGCGAATACATACCCCATTGCATGACCTTGGGTAATGGTTATTTGATAAATCTATTATTTTCGTCACTTAGGGCCACTTGGCTAACCTTGCTTAAAAAAATAAATATATTTAAAAAACACAAAACGCATTTGACACCCTTAAATATAATTAGCGTCTTGCACAACGCAAAATTTGCTGCTAAATATGTTTAAAGAACTGTCAAAGTTAATCACACAAAAATGGGTATTTAACTGCCCTAAACGTATTTAAGGACAAAAATAGAACAGCATTCTGTTTTGAACAAGAGAACTGCCAGATGTGTTCGGATTTTACCTGAAGCTAGTAAATAAATTCAGCACAGCATCGACACTATAGAATTCAAATATCTTTGGTCGACATTTTCTGATATACTTAATTACTTTAATTCTTAAGATGGGTTTGCACTTGTTTGATTTATATTCTGCCGAATATATGACAATAAGACTGGGAATGTGTGTAGATATGCCAGGTATACCTTATTACAAATTAAAAGAATACAAATTATATATTATGAATATAAATTATAATAAATTTCAAAGTATAATCACAAACCTGGTGTCAATAGTGGAGAAAACTAATTTTCTAGTCAGTAGCCAGGGTCAGGTTAAAATTTGGTAAAAAATTGTAGATTTTGGACTTCACTAAATAGTTAAGATTTTCAACACAAATGCACAATTCTTTGTTATTCAATATTATGCAACTATTGCTCACTTTTAAGCAGTATTTATTATTTGAAAATAAAACAGCATAGCAAAATATCATTCTTCAGATTGCTGCCAAAAATCCCGAAGCAAACTTATTAACCAAACGAACGAAATTTCGAATGTCAAGTTGACATTGGCTAGCTAAAATTCCTTTTTACGCAATAAATAAGTAACATTAAAGCTAAATTTCGTGTGATTGTTCTCATAAATGGATCGCAGCGTGAAACGGGACACATCTGGTTGTTTTACCGACGCCATAAATACATTTAGCTAAATAATATGGGAGACCGCCTTATGCAAGGCATCTTAAATACGTTTTGTGTAAAACGTATTTAGGCAGTTTAATATGATTAACCATTTTTGAAGTGATAACTTCTTATGGGAGGGTAAACCGCTTCATAACGTAACGCGTTACGGCGCCAGTCTGTCTGGCTTCCATTTCTCTCACTATAACCCACAGCGCTAGCCGTATTTCGGTAATTAGATTAAATAGTGATACTAATAATGTACATATTCAAGAATCGTATCTAAGAATAAAATATATTTTATAATATAATATAATAAGATCTAATATAAAAGATTTTATTAATAAATAAACTTTCCTTACATTATCATATTAATTATTAGCCACATTTAGCATCTACTCGTATCACTCTAATTTTAGTAGTTACGTGAACTATCGATGATGATACAATAAGTTATTAAATATTACCGAATCAATTAAAAAAAGATTTGTTATTTTATAAAAAATGGTGGTTGAATGGGCTAAGCCTTAACGGCCTACCTTACTGCAACGCAGAGGCTCCAAGTTGGATTCCTACAATGGTAAATTTCGGAAACGATCTATCCTTTATTTACTATGATCTGGGTGTCTGGGATCATAACCTGCTTAATTTGGGGATGTACAATTTGTTTGTGCATAATCATGTTAAACTTTAAAGAGTATAATAATTTGAAAAAGTAGAAAATATGCATAGGTTAATTGAGATTTATGCTTAAACATTTTGATTATACATCAATCTCCAGATCACGTCCCTAAATATATAAGAAAAAAAAGTGTTAACAAACATAACATTGTCATGTGTTACTTTACTAAAGAAATAAGCGAATTATGGTGTTTTAATTTGATATACATCATTTCGATACTGTTACAAAGTTAGGTCGTCTATATTTATATGAAACTTCAAACGGGGCTTCTAAGAACGCCTCAACTATAATCCTAGTTATAATCTTTTAATAAATGCACAGATACTCACTGTTTACACGTTATGCACCTGTGCAATTCCAAATCCCAGAAATGGTGTCTCGAGCACCCTGGTCCTATAAAAGTATTCCTCACTCTGCGTCTGTGGTAATTCGGCTTCATAGTAATTTGAATAGGGCTTTCGAAAATCGGCTGGCCTCTCATCACATGAATAGGTCTCATTTCCTCGTCACTTATCGTACTTTGTAAACGAAAGCACGCCGTTGCGGAAAAGCATGCAAATAATATAATTATTAAATTAATTTTCATTTTAATAATCATTGTTACACGTCTGTTACGATTCGCCTGTTGATTGGCACTGAATTGATGATAAGCGTTCGACACTAATGATGGATGGACGCAGTGTTGCCAACCCAAATTTCAGAAAATTAGTAGATTATGTGCAAAATGTTGGTAAAAGTTGGTAGAATGTAAAATGCAAAATTGGTAGATCTACCACCTCAATTTAGAAGATTTTTTAAGATTAAAAATGCATGAACTGTTTTTATTTTTGGAAATTATACATATTTATATTGAAAATTTTTAAATGTTCTGCGCTAGGCTGCCCGTTGTTTGCTATGAATCTTTTAATACGCAACAATCCCTCTAGATTCTTCTATCAAAACCAACCGGGAATGGGCCACAGAACAGTATAATAATGTCTATGGGTGCGAAATGGCGCGAACAGCGAACTGTTGCCAGGATTGGATTTCGTACTATAATTATAGTATTTGTACTACAATTTCATGCTTCTTACTGTATACTATCCATATCTAACGATAGTACGAAAAAGAACTATAATTTCAATACCTTGTTTATATCACCAATATAAGTAGTATTGAAATACCATTCGGTGCTAACTCAACATTAAAAAAAAAGTTCATTGAGATGTAATCACGTTGTCTAATCTGTAGTCGAAGAATACAGATTATAAATCGTCATCCATGAACTATTTACGGGGAGTTCCTGTGAATTATACTTTTTCTTCTGACATTCTGATTGTTCGAACAGTAAGTTTGCATATTGCTGAAGAACTGATAAACTTGGAAGAGGTCTAAATTTTATGTAAACTCCTGTTGATTTAATGTTTAGGTATTTTTAATTCAAAATAATAAAGTGTACTATATTTTTTTACAAATACTATATTTTTTAAATTTTTATGCTATCGTTTTCAGCTTACCCAAATCCAACCCTGACTGTTGCTGACGTTTTTATTTTTGTAGTTATCATTTATGGCCTGGACTCTATGTATGCTTGACGCATCGTCGCATGGCTCTCGCAACACAACGCAACGTCGCTCGTCGATATAAAAATAATTCAAAGTGGTGATATGTCAAACTAATTAAAAAATAGGTAGTTTTTAGGTCTAGGGTGGTAGATAGGTAGACTGAAGTGAAAATTGGTAGATCTACCAAAAAGTTGGTAGATATGACATCACTGGATGGACGTATATATAGGAACTGACTGGGTTTTATGCTCAAGTGAAGAGGTAAATACATTAAATGAATTAACAAAAAGAAATCCGCAGTGAGTGAATCCATTTAATTATACAATTAATTATTTTACTTATTAAGTATTTTACTTCGAAATTGATTTCTTTATGTACTGTTTAGTACGAGCAACAAGTTGCTGTAAAAAAACGGCTTTTAAACGCAGTATTAAACGTCGCTAAAGTCTTAAGCCGAATTAGCCGTGTTCAGTTCTGTTTTTCAATTCGTATAGAAATGAGACGTAAAAAAATAAAACAAATATTAACTATTGAAATTCCATATGTGAACTTTTAAGCTGTCGTAGAGGCGAAATATTTCGTTGGTAGGTACTGGTGGTATTTCCAGTGGAAAACGATGGCGTGTAAAACCAGAGCGCACTTTGTCATCAATCAAAAATTATGAATCAAGTTACAAAGTTCAACCACACACTTTTAGAAATAGGCTTTGAAGCCTTGTATTGACTTTTGACTTTTCTGTCCAATGCCTCAAGCGCGTATTTAACTGAGCTATCCTAAAAATGAGAATAGGTTTTCCGTTTCAACATAATTTAGTGTTGGATGTCAAGGTGAATGAATGAATGTGCTTTATTGTGTTTTAAAGATTCAGTTAACAGAAACAAAATTTTACAATACAACAGGCGGTCTTATTGCTGTTAGCGATTTCTTCCAGACAACCTTTGGATGGACAAAAAATGTGATAAGAACAGACCTGTATGTTGCATTATTCTCACTACCGAATCAGTATCTTATGAATATATATATCTTATAAATACATAATGATACCTACAGTACTAAAAAATATACTAATCCTTATCCTATTTCCTTATTAATATTATAAATGCGAAAGTAACTCTGTCTGTCTGTCTATCTGTTACGTTTTCACGCAAAAAGTACTGGACCGATTTGGTTGAAACTCGAAAATTAGAAAAATATGACAATAACTGCTGTATCCTTAATTTGAGCTATTATATGTATAATATGTTAATATTTTCTTAAACCCCGACCTGACCTTCCCAAGTAATAATTTTTTTTTTATACCTGAAGGCTGGTGAAAAACCAAAATAAAATTGCTTATTCACTCTTCTCTGCCAGGCGGTCTCATCTTAATACTGACTAAGGCCCATGGACCAGTTGTGATTGCCTCTCGTTGGATGACTCATGCCAAACAGGCTTGTTGAGTCAACATTGTTGGCAGTAGTTGGCAGACTGTCGCTACTTTTTCTTATTTTTTGATTTTTTGTGATATTGCATTTTAACGGTATGATGGCAATGAACTAGAATCACGAACCAATATTATTTTTTCAATACATTTGCTTAAAAAATGTTTACATAATCTGTATGTATACATTGTATAAAAGTACGCACCATATAATGGAAAGTCCGGAAAATAGGTACTTAGATGAAAAATAGTATATAATATCTGTAAATATACACATGTGGGCGCATCAACGATAAGAACAATATGTTGTCAATGACACTTTAGCGGAGTGTTGCATCTGGAAGGAAGCGACCACCGTAATGACAGATAGACATGTGGGGACATGTTTTGGGTGATGTGGTCGCAAGGGCATCAAGCCTGCAACAAATCGCTATTATCAAAGTGCATTGTAATTTAGAAAGCTAATGGGCTATATTACACATTCAATAATATCGCGATCCTGGAATCACGATATTATCACAAGATGGCAAATACTGCCACGATACTGCGATAGCATCAATAGTGCATCAGTATTATCATGATAAAACGAGTATCGCGTGACATTATTGACAGTGTAATATAGCCCATTAGTGCTTATTTCAAGTGTAGGTATTCTAAACTAAGGTATTCAAATTGTATCTGTGCTGATTAGAACTATCGTTTTTAATTTTTAACGATACTCAACTACGCCGTACGCCAACATGAATTGATGAAGGGCTTCCTGAGCTTTCATATATATATATATTATTATTTTTTTTAAATTTTTTTCAATAAAAATAAAGTTACAAGATTATACATACAGTTACTTTGCCAAACTGCAGCGCAGTTTGTCGGCAGCGTTCTCGCGGATCGCATTACATTATTATACCTTATAACTTTCGTGTAGTGAAATACTTATACTATTTTAATGTAAATTGTAATATAAATTAATTTAATTAATGGATTAAGCAATTTTATTATCACCGTTATCTAAAGTACATATACACAAACTCCATTGTAAAATCGTTTAAAACGTTTCCATTGATTCCTTAATGATAGTACCATATCCCACCGCGTACATGTATCATGACTATCCATACATATGCATATACATGCATACATATATACGTATATACACATATATGCACACATACAAAACAATCAATGGTACATCTACATATACGCAACGAGACATGGCACCATCATCAAGGACACAATGCTAAATAATACTTTCGTAATATTCCTTTTAAACTTTGTTTTGACACATTTTTCATTAGTACGTCTTGGGGTATCTCATTATAAATCTTAGGACATATCCATCTCCTGGTCCGTAGCCCGTAATAATTGTTGACTTTAGGTAGTTCATATTTAGGCTTATTAGACACTTGTCGGGTTGGATATTTCCGCGATATTAATTTCTTGAGCTCAGTGTTCTCGTGTTGTTCTAAAATGATATTTACTTTAAACTTATACTCTATGGGCAGTATTTTACAACATTTAAATAATTTTTCGTAATCATTTTTAAAATCTTCCTTTACTTTTCTGTCGACTAAATTTTTCAATATTCTTACTTGTAAATTTTTAATCTTATTCAAATGAGTCGGAAAAGCAGAACCATATCCACCCAACCCGTAACTAATTGTAGCATTGGCTAATGCGTAATATAGTATAACTAATAAACTTCTACTAACTGTCCATTTCAGGTTACTTATTTTTCCTAAGATAGATCGTAATTTTTTACAAACTGAGTCGATGTGTATGTCCCAAGAAAAGCGGTTGTCTATCGTTAAACCTAAATACTTGTAATTACTGACATACTTTATTGAATCACATTCACAGTGTACCATACTATTATGAAGACACTCGTATGTGTGCCCTTTTAAAGTAATATTAGGATTTTTAGCAATTGGATTATATGGGGATGATATTATCATATATTTAGTCTTACTCATGTTGATTAAAATTCCGTTATCATGTGGCCATTTCACAATGTTGTCAAAATCAGTTTGCATTATTGATTGTATATGTTCGCAATCACGGCCGGCGTAAACCAGACACGTGTCAGCGGCGTACATATAAACTTTACAGTTTTGCACGACATTAACCATACTGTTCACATGCATGATATATCCCACTGGACCAAACACAGAACCAGTAGGTACACCGTATTTAACATCACCCAGCATACTGTCTGTTCCTTTTACCCTAACTAACAAATATCTTTCCTCTAGGTACTTTTGAAACCATGTATTTACGGGCCCTCTTATACCACATTCGTTCATAGCCTGTAACAGGCCTTTATGCTCTAAAGTATCGAACGCTTTTTTAAAATCTATGAATACCACCATTACAATATTTTTTTCATTCAATGAATTATTTATTTCGTCAACAAACTGAGAGATAACCGTAGCTGTACTTCTATTTGGTCTAAATCCATGTTGCGCGTTCATAATTATATTATTTTTTTCCAAAAAATTACTAATTTGTCCTACTATCACTTTTTCAAAAATTTTATTTATAATACTTAATATGGCAATGGGTCTATAATTTCCATAATCTTTGTGGTTTCCTTGTTTATAAATTGGTCTTATTATTGATGTTTTTAACTGATTGGGATAAACTCCTTGTTTTACGCATAAATTTATAAATTTACATAATATTTGACTTATGTGTTCCTTCACACTACCTTTTAAGTCCATTACACGAATACCATCAATCCCAGGTGACTTGTTACTGTTTAAAGTAGATATTATTTGGTATATATCCTTTGGGCATACTGGCTTAAATCTAAAACTAACGTTACTTTCTTTTACATACGAGTGTCTTTCATAGAATAATCGATTACATTTGTGTTGTGATTTTAAAGCGTGTATTTCTTGTGTAAAAACCTGACAGAAATTATTACAAACATCTTCCAATGCGATTTCGCTAAAATATTTGCTAATTATGCTATCTACATCTAATTTCTCCCTTCCAAGCCAACTATTTATCTTACTCCAAACTTCTCTCATGTCCCCATAACATTTCTTAATATCTTGTTTTTTATACTCATTTTTGGCAACATTCACTGCTTTATTAGTTTTATTTCTATACCTCGTATACTCTAATCGCAATGTCATATTTTTTGGATCATTTTTCCATCTTTTAAATAATGTATCTCTATAGTTTAACATTTGTTTTAACTCTTCCGTTACCCATATGTGATGTTTTCTTTTTTTAATCTTGATATCTACTTTCGATGTGGTGTAAATGTTGTCAAAAATGTTACAAATTTGTTCATACAAAACCACAGGATTATCTATTAATAATAAGTCTTTCCAGGCTATATTATTTAATTTTTCCCTAACTGTTTTATTATTAAGTATAGTACAATAACAAAGTAGTTGGTTTTCTTTTCGCGTTGCTATTGAAAGCCCTGTTAAATAGTGATCAGATATTTTAGTAGTAAGTACGTACGCATGTATGTCTTTGTTCTCGGTCTCGCCGTACGAGTCCGTCTCTTGACGCCCAGTTCGCACAAATATATGATCGATACAAGACGTCACACGTCACTCCGCTGTTATCACCTCCCGCGTTACGTCTTGTATGCAACACTCCAGTCCCAGACTAGATAGCATATTTAAGTATTTATGAGCAGATACATCCATTTCTCCTGGCATAATGTTAATGTTACAGTCACCCATAAAAATCATATTGGTTTTATTAGGGATAGAACTAATTATATTTTTAATTTCTGTCGTAAATCTGTCTTTATTCGAATGCGGAGGTCTATATACAACGATTACATCCATTTTTCGATTATTAATTACAAATTCACTGTGAATTAACTCATAACATAAGTCTATATGTTTTTTCTTAATGTTCATTTGTATACTACTTTTACTGTATATAACTATTCCACCTCCTCTTTTATTTTCCCTAGTAATAAAAGACGAACAATAACCTTCTATTTGGTAATTATTTATTTCTTCCTCTGTAATATTTATCTCTGTTAAACATATTATATCGATTTTATCTGTGCAATCTTTTAATAAAACAATAATTTCACCGAAGTTTTTTCTTAAAGAACATATATTCATATGTATTATATTTAATCCAAGTTCGTTTCTTTTAGTAACAAAGTGTTGCTTGCCATTCTTGACAACTATTAAATGTATTAAAGTCAATATCCTCTACTACATTTTGAAAATTCATCTTAATGTTATTGTTGTATATATATATATATATATATATATATATATATCAGCTTTACAAATTTAAGTCTATATAAATTTATATATAAGTATGCTTTATATTATCTACTCTGCTTCCTCTGTATTTTTGGATATATATTTATTAATATCTTTTTCAGTACGTACGTTGTATATTTTTTTCTCATTTTCATTCTTCTTAATTAATATTTTTCCATCCCGGATCCAAATAAATTTATAATCTTCTTTCAATTTTTGTTTCGTATTCCAGAAAAGTTGACGCATATGATACGTAAGATGTTCATTAATGTAAATACGTGTGTAATCGTTGTTATTGTAGATAGTATGGTTAGTTGTCTGATTTTTGCGGCTTTTTAGCCATTGAGAGCGTGCATCTTTGGAACGTATTTTTATTATTATTGGTCTTGAATTACTTTTTTCTCCTTGTACTCGCCAAGCATATTCAACATCAGTGGCATTCAATTTTAACTCACACGCAATTTTTTCGACTACCTTCATAATGTTTTCATTTTCTACTTTTTTTACATTCACTAGCTCCAAATTTAAAGATAATTCTTTCTGTTCTAACCATCCTATGCGCTCCTCAATAGAAGAGTTACATTTTTCAATATATATATTTCTTTGTATCAAATCCTTAACTTTTTTTTCGTTCATCCTCGCATTTTCCATTAAACCACATTGTATTTCTTCCAATTCTTTGTATTTGTCTCCCATAGCCTTAAATATTTCATCCGTTTCACTATTTCTCTTTTTAATTTCAAGTACCTCCTTTTTAATTTCACCGATATCACTTTTAATAAGTGTATACTTTGTTTCCTGATCTTCTTTTAGAGTATTTATCAAACAATGTAAAGATCAAAGAGTGCTTTAATTCTTCTCTCATCATATTCATAGTTTCAATTAAGGAACTTGTCGAGCAACATGGTTTTTTAAATCTTCTTTTCTCTTGTGATACAGAAGACTCACTTTCCGATTCACTTATGTCTCGTTTCTTCTTCAATTTATTTAAATTAATCCACTCATCATCATCGCCTTTGTTCTTTGTTAGATTGGGATCTGAGTCGCATTTTTGCTTCTCTTTTGTAGTTGCTCGGCGCATCTTAACACTACGCGATAATACAGCGCGTCGACTTGTATGCACGTTCACTCACGTGAGCGACCCACGAGAACTTAATAGAATATTATATATATATATGTATATATATAATATTATATATATATATATATATATATATATATATATATAATATTATATATATATATATATATATATATATATATATATATATAATATACAGGATGGAATCTTTTAATGCCACATGGAGGGAAAGTACTCTAAATAATAGAGATAGCAAGTTTTACTCCAAAGAAACATTTCTATATTTTTGAAAGGAAATAAAACTGCACTCAAAGATTTTTGAAAATTCTCTTGCTTCACACGGGAATCGAACCGACTAAAATCTGTAAAAATTACACCCAGTAATTTCATTGCATCGATCGTTAGGGTCAATCACAAGGATGAAATATCTCTAGCAAACTTGCTAGCATAGGTACTTGGTAAATTTAGTGAAAGGAAAACTAATAACATCCCACAAACGTCCCACTGCTGAGCTCGGGCCTCCCATTACAGAGGAACGGGTACCACGCCACGCTTGTCCAAGGCGGCTTGGCAGGTTAGACACATCGGTTATCTCGATGTGCATGGTTTCATCATGAATTTTTCCTTAAACGTTAGCACATGGTATTTATAACAATATACACATTCGTAATAAAACTACGTTTTAACGGTTTTAAGCGCGGTAATTTATTTGATTTTGGTTTATCCGACGTTTCGGCCGCTTTTCAGTGGCCGTGGTCACGGAAGACAAAGATGACATTTGTCTAACGTGTATTGAAAGAAATATTTTTCCTTCCACCCATTTTAATATTATAAAAAAAAAAAAACTAGGCATGTTTGCTGAAGAGTTTCTTGCGCCGCTTCTTCTCTTCAAGCCACAACATGTTGTGAAGCGGTGGTAAATTAGATTAGGCTCCCATAGAGTAAATAATATCCATAAACAAAATTAAAACTAAATAATTAAAATGAACAAGTTGGCGGTAGGCTGAATAAAAACTTTGACAATACTCGTTAGACAAATGTCATCTTTGTCTTCCGTGACCACGGCCACTGAAAAGCGGCCGAAACGTCGGATAAACCAAAATCAATAAATTACCGCGCTTAAACCCGTTAAAACGTAGTTTTATTATGTGTACAAGTCGCGAAAACTTAAGAAAATATTAAATATACACATTAGGTCAGAAAAGTGCCTTACTGGTGTATGGGTTCCGGTCAGGGTTCGAACCCACGCCCTTTGAATTTGGGACGCGTACGCATCTAAAACATTTTCTGTTGTTTACTTTTTTGTTATTGATTTCCTTTTTATTTATGTCGATAATAACATCCGTTCATTATCTGTGCAGGAACGGAAAAAGAATAGTTTCCTGCGGCCATGCGGCCTGTCGTAAGAGGCGACAAAACAATCCACAACCAGCTGGGTTTGTTACCACATTAGTATTCCTTAGTGGCCAGGTTCTAATCTCCCTTTCGAGAGCAACAGCACTTTTGTTGCACTTTTAGTCTTATACCGCCTATGGACAGGCGATGGTAACCGCTTTCCATCAGGTGGGCCGTCTGCCTGTCTGCTGAACACGTGCAATAAATTTTTTTATGAGAAGTGTGACAATTATATAAATTAAGTTATATACTTAATGAGACTTAATTTTTGCCTGATTTGGACTAAGTTTTATTTCTTGCACATATAAAAAATGTACTTGTGTGTATGGAGGAAGATATAGACATTCGAATCCACAATACACTACGATGTACCGCGGCGCTTCATAAGGTGTTAGTATCCAAGCTTCTCAGCCGTAAGACCAAGATACGTATATATAAAACTGGTATACGTCCAATATTGATGTACGGATGTGAGGTTTGGACCCTAACATTGAAGGAGGAGAACAAGCTGTTAGTGACTGAAAGAAAGTTCCTAAGAAAGATCCTGGGCCCGACACGGGGAAGCGATGGCAACTGGCGGATCCGTAAAAATGCCGAAATCGAAGAACTGGTGGATGAACCCAATATTATATGCGAGAGTAAGGCACTTCGCTTGCGCTGGCTTAGCATCCTACATAGAATGGGAGAGGATCGCGCGGTGAAAAAAGCCTATCTGGGCAGACCAACGGGACGGCGACCAGTTGGTAGGCCCAGATATCGATGGAGGGACGTAGTGGAGGCTGCGCGAGCTTCATGCCGATGACTGGCAGGAGACGGCGCTGAACAGGAAGGAGTGGACTATTCTCGTTTTGGAGGCCAAGACTTATAATTTGGGTCGGTGAGCCGCAGCAGTTAGTTAGTTAGCTAGTTACTTGTATGTATCTCTCAGACTGCTAAAACGTTATTTCGCCGTTACTAGCGAGATTTAAAAAAACCATATATACTTATTTAAATTTTATTAAAAGTCTTGTTTAGTACTAACAAAAAGTGCTCTTTTATGCAATCTGTTTACATTTAGCTGAAATATATACATTCATATATTCGTCTAAGAGCTGGCAACGTTTTCGAGAGAGAATTTCAAGAAGGCCAGTTTTTAGATATGCTATTCCTCTCACTCTCCCGGACGTCATACGGGCAGTCTGGCTGGCGGTAGTGGTTGCGTTCATTAGTGCGCATCGTATCTGTACAGGAAAAATATCAATTTTTCAAAGCATTTTAAGGTTTCTTTTTTGCTTATTAATTTAATTGGAATTTTTGACACATGAATCTATTATTGCCAGACATTTTTGTTGTTGTTTAAACCGTGCCAGACGCCAATTCAGAATTGATTTTTTTTCAAATTATTTTAGTATGGCTGAAATTTTTATATGACGTTATTTAAATAGCTACAAACCCAAAATTAATTTGCCAAACAGTAATTCAATTGTTAACCTTCAGCCAGACCGATCTAAAAGTGAAAAGTGATTGGGTATATTGGAAGAGTATAGACAGTTACGCGCTAGTTGCGCAAGCGAGATAGACAATATCTTCTTTATGGAAAGCTCTACCGTGCTTTCACGCACTCACAGGATGCGACTACACTAAACTCCGACCTTTTAAACTGTTAGAGCAATCAGAACAGTATCAGTCAGCCTGTCAAAATATTATAACAGATGATGAAGAATTGCTGGATCATAGAAAAATTAATATGTGGTATTTACGGAGCTCGTGATTCTTGCAACGTCAATGACGTTCGGTTCCATCAGTTTTCAAACACTTATCGGTCTAAAAATTAGACGATAATTTTAAGAAAAAAATCCGTAATTTTGACCCGTAAAGCCTACCACCATGTAAGGCTGAATTGTATCAACATTTACTACGAGTTCGTTACGTCACAAAGTTTTGGAGAAATTCTCATTTAAAACACCCAACACATCTATAATCGATTACAGATAATAACTTATTACAAAACCTATATCACTTCAAAAGACGATGATGACAATGACAAAAATGACAGCAGTGATGATGATTATCAAGATGCCCCCGTTTCTTGTGATACAACTATGGATTCAAAAATCTACCCTTGATTTTCATGTAACCATCCGAATTTTTGTTTATTTTCATACTTGAGGTTGATAATTATCTTCATTTTGTACAACAATAAATGATTATTTTGATACCGCATTAATCCATTAATTAATTCAATGGTTTTAAGTATTTTCTCTGAAATGTATTTTATAAGGATTTCTAGACCAAGCAAAATTATACCACATCCCTTTACACTTTTAGATCGGTCTGGCTGAAGGTTAACAATTGAATTACTGTTTGGCAAATTAATTTTGGGTTTGTAGCTAGTTAAATAACGTCATATAATAATTTCAGCCATACTAAAAAATAATTTGAAAAAAAAATCAATTCTAAATTGGCGTCTGGCACGGTTTAAACAACAACAAAAATGTCTGGCAATAATAGATTCATGTGTCAAAAATTCCAATTAAAATAATAAGCAAAAAAGAAACCTTCTTCAAATGCTTTGAAAAATTGATATTTTCCCTGTACAGATACGATGCGCACTGATGAACGCAACCACTACCGCCAGCCAGACTGCCCGTATGACGTCCGGGAGAGTGAGGAATAGCATATCTAAAAACTGGCCTTCTTGAAATTCTTGTTTTTCCGACGTTGCTCGCCCTCGTACCATATACACTGACGGACTCATAAACTGCATCAAAGTAATAGACGACTTTGAAATAAATATTTTAACCAAGTATGCAAACTTTCTATACAGATTTAAATTGAAACCTCTAGATTGGTTCGTGAACTTTAAAACAGCGTAGGGTCCTTCATCCTTAAGTTTAAGTTTGTGTACTGGAAAGGACCTTAAGACTTTTTTTGAAGAAAAAACAGAAATTTAAGGTTTAATTAAAAATTGGTTTTAACAATAGACACAAACTTTATGCAAGGGTTTATTTATGTTTTAATAAGGTGTATTACCTCCACGTGCCCTTATTACGGATTCTAATCGGTTCCGCATAGATTTTATTAGGGTTATTAAAAGATCTTGCGGAATATTGACCCATTCTTCTGAAAGTGCTGTTCTTAGTGCTGCCACTGTCGTGGGCAAAGGGTTTCTCGCATATACAGCTCTTTTTAAATTGTCCCAAACATGCTCAATGGGATTAAGATCCGGGCTGCGTGCTGGCCAATTCATTGTACGTATCCCAACCTCTTCGCAATATTGTCGAACTTGTGCAGCAGCGTGCGGCCGGGTATTATCCTGCATTAAAGTAAAATTTTCGCCTATGAATCCCATGTAAGGCACCACGTGATCTTCTAAGATCTCTGTTATGTAGCGATGTGCAGTCAAACCCCCTCTATTACCGTTTTGACGGACCATGTCTACACAAGTTCTGTTCGCCCGTTCATAAATATGCCACCCCAGACCATACACGAACCGCCTCCAAAAGGAATACGCTCCTCAATGCAACTTTGAGCATATCGCTCCCCACGTCGACGATAGACTCTTCTGCGACCATCTGCACCATATAAACATGTCCTACACTCGTCCGTGAACAATACGGAGGTCCATGCTCTTCTGTCCAATTCAGGTGATCACGCGCAAATCTTAAGCGAGATTGTCTGTGAGCTACAGACAATTTTGGACCATTTGCTGGTCTAAAAGGGGTGATATCCGCTTCCTTTTACCTTCTTCTTATTGTTCGTGCACTCACATTTACTCCACGCACTTCATTAAGCTCTGTTTTGATGTTAACAGACGTGAGGAAACGATTTCGCAGGGAAGTTGTAACAATAAATCGGTGATCACGACCGGTGGTTGCTCGAGTCCTGCCACCACGTCTCCTTCTGTAAGAACCTTTCTCCACAAACCTTCTGTATATTCTAGAAACCGTAGACTGGTTTAAATTTAATTTTCTACCAATCGTTTGTTGATCCAAGCCCTCCCGCACCAATGCTACAATTTGAGCCGCTTGTTCGGACAAAGTATCCATATTATGGTTCAAAAACTCTCGATGAGTTAAAAAACTAACCCAACAATTCTGCTGGTAACAATAATTCAATTGACAAAAGAATAAAAAATCAATGAGAATCAATTTAAAACTTTGCTATAAATAACACGCAAATCTGATACTACGAGTAAATTTTCTTTTCCCGGCTATATTCATTTGTTTTAGTGCAGTTCTATTTTTAAATTTTCCTTTTTTTTGAGATTAAGAGCCAGTCTCTCCATATTTATATAATTTAATCTAAAAAGTTTGCATACTTATTAAAAAAAATCATTTCAAAGTAATCCTGAACTTTGATACAGTTTATGAGTCCGTCAGTTTATATAAATCAATTGTTGTTCGTTAGTCTCGCTAAAACTCGAGAACGGCTAGACTGATTTGGCTAATTTTGGTTTTGAATTATTTGTGGAAGTCCAGGGAAGGTTTAAAATGTGAGTAAATATGAAAAAATACTTGGAAAACAACAATTTTCGCTTTCCCTTTTATGTTCTAAACTATTCCTACCTGTCAAACATTTGATGTTCGTCCCGCCGTTTAGGAATCAATTAAATTTAAAGTGAAGTTTTTTTTCATTTTCATTGGTTTTGAATGTCAAACGTTTGATGTTCGTCCCGTCGTTTAGAAATGAACGATTATTATTTTTTGATTCTAAGGCGGTACGAAGTTTGTCGGGTCAGCTAGTATAGTATAAATACTTATTAAAATCTAGTTTCCTTAAGTAACAGTAAAAACCCATAGCTACAGACACCAATACCCAGTTTTTATACAGACAAAGAAAAATATGAATAGACGCTGGTTCAATGTTTGAATTAATTGTAATGTGTCATTATTGGTCATCAAGCTTGATATCAGGCCATAAGCAAAATCATGGCAATCCCAAAATAGACTGTTTAGTTAGCCTATTGTTTAATGTTGTGTGTGATAAGGAAACATTTATTGATTTGATACGCTGATTCTGCTTGCGATAATGTCGGATTTAAATAAAAACCTTTTGCCAACAAGTTAACCATTTCAGAATTAAACAATGACATGTAGAATGTTTTTAAGTGACAGTTGTAATGACATGAAACGATTTACTCTTATTTTTAAGTTTATGGCCCTGACACGTATATTTATTTATTGCATGAGTTCAGTAGATAGGCAAACAGCCCACCTGATGGAAAGCGGTTTCCATCGCCTATGGACATCTGCAACACTAAAGGTGCTACAAATGCGCTGCCGCTCTCAAGGGAGACTGGAACCTGTTCACTAATTGGACGTAGTTACGCAAAAAGGATCCAACCAACAAAATGTTACTTTTGAATTATTAAAGACTAGAGTTTACCCCGCGGCTGCGCCGCGGGTTTACCTCTAGTGCGTGTCTCTTGTTTATAGAGCAAGTGCTACAGGTTATATATTATATAACATTTTTATGTATTTGCCCACGGAAGATTCACTTCATTTTATATCGCTAATTATATATAAATAGGCCAAAATGATCAAATATGCCAAAATGACCAAAAAGGTCAAAATGACCAAAAAGGCCAAAAATACCAAAATGACCAAAAAGGCCAAAATGACCAAATAGGCCAAAATGACCAAAAAGGAAAAATTACCAAATAGGCCAAAATGAACAAAAAGGCCAAAATGACCAAATAGGCCAAAATGACCAAAAAGGAAAAATTACCAAAAAGGCCAAAATGAAAATTATCCCTTGTTCATCCTCAGTATTTAATTTACATACGTGCCGAATTTCAGCCAAATCGGTCCAGTAGTTTTTCCGTAAAAGCATAACAAACAAACAGGCAAATATCATTTTATCCCGGAAATTATCCCATTTTTCGGGAAAAAAAAGTATCCTATGTTCATCCTCGGTATCGAAAATATATATATACTGAGTTTCAGCCAAATCGGTCGAGTAGTTTTTACGTGAAAACGGAACAGACAGACAGACAGAGTTACTTTCGCATTTATAATATTAATAGGGATTAAAGTTTTAGCTGTATTTCCGCATTGATGTACTTGTTTGTGTCTATGGGTTCTTAGGAAAATATAAGTGTAAATGTATCAATTTTTATACAAATAAGTTTAACTACATCACTAAACTTGACTGTCAACTACACTATTAGGGATATCGCGTTGAAAGCTATAAGCTTTTCAACAATTTTTTATTTTTTCTTTTCAGACATTCACATACTCCATCGAGCAAAGTACGCAGAAACTCGTGGCTGAGAAGCAAAAGAGCGATTTGCTTTTGTCAAGGATGCTACCTTTGCCCGTCTTGAGGAGATTGAGAGCTCAGAGAACCGTCCCGGCGGAGTCTTTTGACGCTGTGACAATTTTCTTCAGCGATATCGTCGGTTTTACTACGATAGCCGCCAGGAGTACCCCTATGGAGGTCATCAATATGCTCAATATGCTTTATAGGTATGTTAACAATTTTATAGCCAAGTTGTTATCGTCACGCACAATCAAGGGTTCCGTTGAGGTCAGGAACACATAATTATTTTTGAAGTGAAACTTTACATTATGGGGGTCGGTAAAATGAAACCACCATATATTTTAATGAAATGTCTATATTATGTATATATTGCCAAGTGGTAGGGCATTTGCCCGACTGGATGGCTACCACCCCTGGTCTAAAGTATGTCGCCATAACAACTTTGAGTTTTGTTCCGGCATTAGTGACCAGGTTCCAGTCTCCCTTAAGAGAGCAGCAGCGCATTTGTAGCACCTTTGGTGTTGCAAATGTCCATAGGCGATGGTCACCGCTTTCCATCAAGTGGGCCGTCTGCCTGTCCGTTGAACTCCTGCAATAAAAAAAAAGAAAAATTATAAATTACTGTCCTAAACATTCCTTAATTACTATTGATTAAAGTTATACGCTTAGACATATGTCGCGTCGTTTTATTCGTACATTAACACATCCCTGGCTTCCCTGGCGCGTGCCGTGGGTGTATTTGTCTCGCCACAATATCGACATAGCGGACAAATATAGGTTTTGAAATGAAATGAAATTTTTAGTTATTTTCTCCCTTAAATACTAAAAGCAACAAGATTTTTTTTCATTTGCCGGTGTCCGTGTATGTCACTGATGGCCCTAGCGGAAGATCAGCGCTGGTTATCTTAACCGGCAATTCTGCTGAGCTATGACCAATTTAGGACTACATTTTCTTAATCGTTTTTATTTAAATAGTTTAAGTGGTTTTTATTGTATTTCTAAATAAATCTTTTATCTTTCTTTCTTTAAATTTTTGCGAAATTAAAAAAAAAGTATAAATTATTGTATGACTTAAAGTTATTACAAAATTAACAAAACTAAGTAACGGGAGACAGGAGCCTAAACTGAGAATAAAATCCATACTATGGAACTTGTGACCTTTCCCTCTTGCAAATTATTAATTGGAATACTTATAATAATTTGAAAATTTGGTTGGTTGAGTATATAACTGTGTGTGTCTATGAGCGTGTGTCATTTATATGTGACTGTGTGTGTGACTATTTGATTGTGAATTAAATTGTATTGGTTAGAATCTAAAATGGTTTTATAAGGTTTTCAGTTTCCATATAATTTAGAGTTAGAAGCCAAGGGCCTTCCTTACTTATAATCGTTTCATAAATTTAAAGAAACTGCTCAGCAACTGATTAGTGAAAATCTTACTCATAAACTCCTCTTTAGTTGAATATTTTGGGTACAACCCACGTTAATCATTCAAATTTCGTTTATCTGTGCTCCTCTTAAGTAAACAACAGGTAATACACGTTTATAAGTGAAAAACAAAGATATTCCACTTAAGGGATGCATAATCGTTTCTTAACGAGATTATTATAAGTAAGGCCGCAAGATGTTAACACTTTTTTACATTGCGACCTTTTCATGGAATTTTAAACTTTTATTAATCTTATTATAAATACTGCCACTAATAAATTTGAAAAATTTTTGAGCAAAAGATGTTTTAGCTGACAGCTGCTGACAAACTATGTAGTTTCTTCGTGTGTCTCCTTTGTCACTATCTTTTGTTAATGGCATAAGGGAGTGCATCTTAAGTAATACTTCCAAAAGAAATAGTTTTCGTACACTCAAAACCTTACTTTCTCTATATAAATCTTCAGTAGAAAATATACGAGGTTTATTATGACGAACTTTTAAGATAAGTCTTTGGGCTCTTTCAAGCTGTATTAAGATGGTCTTAGCAGTACCCCCCCCAAGATGAGATGCAGTACGATAATACTGATTGACATAAAGCATGGTAGATAGTTTTAATTAAGTGTTTATTTACAACTACTTTACATAATGATTATGACACGCAAGGGCAATGCGTCATATAGCTATAACTGTTTAATACAAAATTGTATGGAAATACTCAATTTTCAGAAATAACAATAGTTATTATAATCTAATAAGTGGTATATGATATAATATGTATCATCGGGTTTCCAAAAACCACAAATTTCCCAGGATTAAAGATATGATGACTGTGGTTTAGGCGGCATGCGTATAAGCGGCGTTTGTTTATCAGGGTTTCGTGGCTGTTTTGTGGTAATATAGAACTCGTATAAAATCGTTATTCTTGTGGGAAAGAGTAAAAGAAGAATATAAGTACAATTCTTGCGACTGGGCAGCTTTTTGTAGGAGGCGACAGAAGAACCCACAGTCAGGTGGTAGGGCATTTTCCGGTCTGGATGGTTATCACCACTGATCTAGTGCACGTCGAATGGTCGACAAAGGGATCAAGGGGCCCGAAATTTCGTGACGTCACGTTTCAAAATCTAATATATTTAAGCTTTAAAACGCGATATTTGATCTATTAACTTCAAAATATTTCCAACTCCAAATGAGCATAGTGTTTAAATTATAAAAAATAATTTTAATGAAAAATCTAAATTACGGATGTGCTGTTTGAAATTAATGAGATGTAAAACTGCAAAATATGTAATTTCACACTAGGGAGGGTTGGGAGGGTGGAGTCTCACGAATGTGACGAGGATGGTGGAGGGGTCAAAAAATCACGAAATTCATGTGACGTAATTTGTGAATGGCCCGGCCCTTAAGTAATGGAAACTTTTGATAAATGTCAGTACTCAAAATTACCTTTATATGTTTAATAATATCCGTTGATTAGTTTAAATTTTTGAGATATGGATTATCTCCAATTAAATATTTATTTTATGATTCCGAAGCCAAATAGGGAAAACCAATAAAATGTCACCTATAGGGAACTCTTGGAACTGAGTGCGTGCTAAACGCAATATTGATGCTAGGTTGTTATTGTGTGCGTGACCATCACTTAATGAGATCATCCATTGCATTCTAAATGTAGTTTAGTAAAATCCTAAGTGTTTTGCTTACTCACAATTTGATTTGTCATATCATTATTATAAAGATAATACTTTTGGTACATGAGTTCAGCAGATAGGCAGACGGCCCACCTGGTGGAAAGCGGTTACCATTGTCTATAGACATTTACGACACCAAAGTCATTACAGATGCGCTGCTGCTCTCTTAAGGGAGACTGGAACCTAGCAACTAATGCCGGAACACGACTCAAAGTTGTTATGGCGGCAAACTTTGGTAGCCATTCTGACGGGCAAATACCCTACCACCTGACTGTGGGTTGTTTCATCGCCTGCAACTACAGGCCCGGATAACCCCTCCTTATACTTCTCGACCTCATATCACCAGTAAATTAATTTTCCTTTCATTTTTGTTATATTCTTTTCTTTTTCCAATGGGTGTCATCCTACTACATTTTTGTTTGTTTCCAAATTGATCTACCCTCATCTGGTTGTATGTATGAATCTTTGTTTGTAAAATACAGATGATGATACTAATAATAATAAGGTAACAAAGTCAAATATTGGCACTGTATTTGATTTACACATGGTCATACAATTATTTGGGTACATGTCAATCTAAAAAACATCACAATAATTCTAATTTTATAAACACAACTCAATTAATTACAATTATATTAAAATACAGAAATAAAACAATGTCAAGAAAATAAATAAATTGGATTCAAAAGCCAAAATTATAAAAATAATTATTAATTTTATTAAATTCTATTAAGCCTGTTACAATACATTTTATCATAATTTACATTTAGATTTTTTTTGTTATATATGTATAAGATAAAACTCTCTCACCGACACCACACCCTGTTAAAATCTTCGCTTCTATTATGTTACGTTGCAGAGGAATTACTTCAGTCTGTTATAAGCTGTTTAAGTAATTAAAGCTATTTTAACTACCGACGGGAACTCTTTAATTTTTCGGGATCAAAAGATAAGCGGAATATAAGCTACCACCATACAAAATTTCATGTAAATCGGTCCAGTCGTTTCGGAGATTAGCCGGTACAAACAGACAGATAAAAAGAGAAACAAAAAAATTTAAAAAACTCTAAATTAGTTCTATTTGACTTCTTACATCCCCCTGACTCGGCTTTTCATTGTTCAGAAATTTGACCTGTACAATTTTATTATATGTATTAATAGATTCGTATGCCCGTAGCAGATTTTCATGAAGAAGTTGTATTGAATAATCCAGATAACATGTGTAATATGTATGTATAGGTCATTGAAATGACCTAACATACCTTTAGCAACAAACTTGCGTGGATGACTGTTATAATTAATTAAATGGGTTTTTATTGTATTGCGAAACGTAATTTGACGAAGAGCTTGACATAATTTTGGGTATTTTTTTCTCTTACTCACGTCACAGTGTACACTAAAAGTGGTTCATTGGTATATTCGGGAGTGCGTTCGCTAACGATTGAAACATACCTACCTTTATACTGTGGGTAATACCACTCTCTCTGTCAAAAAAGTACCGGGAAAAGATCAATACATCTATTATTTTTACACTAAGTATTAGTTATTCATTAAAATTTATTTTATCACCTTCGACGTATGCTCCTTCAGAAACAATACACTTACGGCAAAGAATAATGCAATAATCAAAACATTTTTTAAACGCTTTTCTCGGAATTGTGTTTAGTTCTCGTCGAGAATTCTCTTTTATGTCTTCTAACGAATGAAAATGGGTGCCACGAAGTAGTAATTTGAGTTTAGAAAAAAGAAAAAGTCGGCTGGAGCCATATCTGGTGAATAAGGCGGTTGCTCGATGGTATTTGTTGAGTTTTGAGTCAAAAATTCGTTCACAATGATAGGCTTTTTTTTGAGGCGGGGGAAATACATTTTGCACACTACCGGGTCCTTTACTAGGGATTAGACCAAAGCGACGAGAGGTGACATCCACGAATGGAGCACCAGAGTCAAATCACCGGCTTGTGTGGAGACTCGAAGACACTCAATACTTCACTAAAACCACGCATGTGCCCCCATGTGCTCTGCGCTTATGGCAGGAAGAGCGTGAGACTTAGAACGTAGTTACACCCACGTTGATCCTAGCGCATCAGTGCTAGAGAATGCCCTGGAAAAGGCAAACTCACTTCGTCAACAGGGGTGACGACTCCTCTGATCCCTAGATGCTAGAGGGCAAAAAGGCAGATAACTCTGGAAGGAAAAGACAAGGACGGATACATTTTAGAAAGGGATAGACGCCGACTAAGTGCGTACGCTCGCACGTGACATTACGTTATTTACCGTTTATCTTTCCAGTAAAAATTCCGAGTGCACAACAAACACTGTGACAGTGAAAGAGAACAGTCAACATGACTTTGACTTCTGATTGACTTTGGCGTCGTTTTCTCGGTTTTGTTTCAATTGGAAGGCGCCACTCCGAAGCTTGTTGATTAGTTTCTAGCTTGTCAGGGACTCTTATTAGAGAAAATTCAGGTCTTTTGGGACAAGCCGAGCAGCAATATGTTTCTTAAAATAATAAGGATCGACTCGTGAGATACAGAAAGTTCAGCGGTTATTTTTCTCAGACTTGAATGAGGATTTTCAGTCAGTATTTCCTTCACTTTTGCGATGTTTATACTTCATCATTTGAAGACGTTGATGGCCTACTAGGGCGAGGCACATATTCTAGCATATCTCGATCGCTTTTGAACGTTTTGTACCAATGTTTTTTGCGATAAATTAGACGAATATTTAATGATGACATGGAACATAAAAATACAGGTCTTAAGTTATACATATATGAGTCCACATGTCATTACCCATAGGGTGTGCAAATATTACATCGTCTAAAATCTAAATATTAATTACGTCGACCATGGAAAATTAAATTAAATTAAAGTATTGTTGTATGTCAAAAGACAATAATGTCAAATAATAAATAATCTCATATAAATGTCATACAGCCTCATCTATGTCTTGTTTCAATTAAAATAATCATGCACCGAGTAAAAACATTAATAACCAATTGTAAAGACTGACTTTAAATAAATTCAAATGAGCAGTTTTTATGGCAACAGGCAATTATAAAATATTGTTACCAGCTACCCAGGACTCGAATTAAAATGCCATTGGAATTACTATAGATTTTATTAGAACTGTACAAACACGTATAAAACAGGTTCAAATATAACTGGATACAACCAGTTCACACTGCACGATTCAATAACACAATCGATTGCGTGGGCTGGGTTCTTCCAAGAAAATGTAATTTGCACACCTGCGAATGACCAACGAAGTCGAAAACAATAACAATAAGGATTAGTTCGACACTAATGACGGCCATAAAACAAGTAGAAAAACAGTAGAATGTTTTTCTTAATTACAACTTATAAACACAAAGTAAACAAAAGAATGCCTAAATCCGGTAAGGCAATAAACTGCGCTTTACGACAGGCAGCTGTGCGTTTATCTTTGACGGCATGTAACAATATTTTAACCCCCAAAAAATTAGAACTTTTTCGTAAGGACGACGGATATAGAAGTTGATTTTTTATGCAGGGCCTCAGTAGTATCTGACTTGATTTTCCGTAGGTAGGGAAGAAATCTGGATTCTGTTTTACCAAAACTGCTAATTATTTAATGAAGACAGAGGGTACCTTAAGAATTTTATATTATGTGATAATGTTATGATAACAACTGAGGTACGTAATTGATTTGAATTGGCTTTTGTTTCAGGTTGTTTGATGAAAAGATAATGCAATATAACGTTTATAAAGTGGAAACAATCGGTGACGCATATATGGTCGTGTCGGGGCTACCTCAGAGGAATGGTAATTATATTGCTCTCTATTTATTAGTTGTATATAATTAACTAGCTTATATATAACGATCTGCCCACCACTTCGAATGGCGTAGGAGTTTCATTTTATGTACATCAACAGGCCCGCCGCTAGCTGTTTCGTCGCCCCACGTGCAATACCGACCGATAATGCCGCCCTACGACTAATTCTCCGCAAATAAAACAGTTTTATGTGACGCCCACTTTGGGGAGTCTTATGTCCAGCAGTGAAACAAAACATTATATAGCCTTTTTATAAGTGATAAAGCTATGTTGGAATAATGATTGTGATTACAGCTTTTAGGGCTGGTTTGACTGGTGAGATACCACGCTCTCACAGAATATCGGCTTAAAACGGTTACCCCTGAGCTAATTATGTTTCAAACGATGAGTGGAGTTCCGATGGTTACTCCCTAATTTTCATATTAAAAACGTTAAAAAAACGACTTTAAGAACGCCTAGGAACGAAGGCGACTTTCTGAATAATATTTATGTCTGTGTCATTACCTATTTATTGCTTTTTCGCAAATGTGTTGAAAAACGTATGACGCTCGTGCGGTTGTTGATTTCAAAAACTGGTTTTAAAAGTTAACTCACCGCAATAGTATCGTAAATAACCTTTTTTTTTTGCTTGAACCCTCCCGTACTTAATAATTACCAAACAGGCGTCAGCACTTCAAACTTACTTTTCTACGTATCAAACTGTAGGCTATATGTAATAATACATACCTTCGAAATAATAATCCTTAATTTTATGGATACCCTAAAATATAATAAAACAATTCTAGAAAAAAGGAAACCACTTTAAGAGTAAATTTAAAAGGCAAGAAGTAACAATTTTCTACAAGATCTAGGAATTGGTTTGAAGTAAAACATAAAAGTTAATATTTTTTGCATTTCATTGTTTTTTATGTTTTACTAGGCACCTACTTAATGAGCTGTAGAAAATACTTTTTGACGTGACAACGTCTTATAATTTGATGGAGCCGGCTGCACGCACGAAAAACCATGACTCATGCGGCGTTACCCCGTTCTGAGGCGTTCCATTTAAGGCTTGAAGTGCAAGCGAGAGCGCGGAACGAGCGACAAAGAGGCATAATCGGCCTCCGCGTTCGGCAGCGTTCGACATCTGTCTCTCTCCTACTTGAGTGTTGAACGTTGTCACGTTCAACTATCGTCAGTAAACCGACTTTACAGACAACCGATTTTTTTCTGTTTGTAGTTACGCTTGAAGTTGGTTTATTTTTTGCTAGAAAATATTTATATGTATTTTATTTTTAAGTGACGTAAATGGTGCCCAATAAAATTGAATGATTTATATAATCTGTCCTGACACTACTGAATCTAAAGCAAAAAGAATCATGAAATTCGATTTAGAAACAAAAAGTTTGCTTGAACATACATTAAAAAATATTTATATGTATAGGTCCGATTCCTATACCTTAACGAGCGTTCATTTGCTCTAATTATCGGTTAAAATTTGAACGCTCTATACATAAAGGGCCTTACTTATAATCGTTTCTTAAATTTAAAGAAACTGCTCAGCAACTGATTAATGAAAATCTCACCCATAAACTCCTCTTTAGTCGAATATTTTGGGTACAACCTATGTTAACCATTCAAATTTCATTTATCTGTGCTCCTCATAGGTACACAACAGGTAATACACGTTTATAAGTGAAAAAAAGAGATATTCATTGATTAGGGTCTGATTCTGATTCTCTTACTTAAGAGATACCTAATCGTTTCTTAACGAGATTATTATAAGTAAGGCCGCTAATGTTAAAATTCAACGGATGGGTACGGCAAGCGAATGAATAGCAAGATGAAGGAAGGTTATTAGACAACTTAAGCCACATTTAAAGTTATAATTTAGTGATAATTAAGTTAAAGCGTTCGGCAATAAAAGCTACGACACATTAAATATTTATGTCTTGACTTTACTTCAGACTACATAATATTCACATACATTAAAGGTAAAAGATTATTTTCAGTACGTGAATCAATTAATGAGAATACTTTATTATTCAACATTTTATTCTTCATTTTTTACCTTTACGAGTAAATGTA
Source organism: Dendrolimus pini (assembly GCA_949752895.1). Taxonomy (NCBI): domain Eukaryota; kingdom Metazoa; phylum Arthropoda; class Insecta; order Lepidoptera; family Lasiocampidae; genus Dendrolimus; species Dendrolimus pini. Next base: position 18,271,680 of record OX457138.1, on the reverse strand, counting down.
GACGCAATTTAATAATATAACTTTCTTGATGAAGTTGGCTAGAGGCGATATTGATTGTCCAGACTTAATTTCAAAAATATATTTACGGGCTAATCAGAATGGTCTTAGACAGAGAGGTTTACTTCATACACCTTTAGTGACCACTAACTATAGACAAAACGCCTTTATTCTACGAAGCTCAAACTGTTTCAACAAAATAGTAGTAAAATTGAACCTAGATTTATACTGCACTAGTATAAATTCGGTCAAGCGAATACTGGCTCAAGAATTTTTTGGAAAGACAGAAACTTAGTAACTATATTATCCATAGGAATCGTGTTGTTACCAATAGGTGGAGGCTTGTTATCATCATTTCTTTTTTATATACTTTTTTATTATACTGATATGTATTAGTCTGTAAGGCTTCCTAAAATTAAATGAATAAATAAATGAACAATAGTTAAAATTACGTTTTAAAAAACTAGGTAAAATTACTTACTGCTAAATATGCATCCATTAAATTTTTAGGTAATCGTCATGCCTCTGAAATAGCAGACATGTCTTTGTCACTGATAGCCAGCCTTGTTGGAGCTACTGTGCCGCATTTGCCAGAGGAGCCGCTGAGAGTCCGAGCTGGCGTGAATACGGGTCCTTGTGTAGCTGGAGTGGTGGGCACGACCATGCCCCGCTACTGCCTCTTTGGGGATACCATCAACACTGCCAGCCGCATGGAGAGTACGGGCGAAGGTGACTATAGTCTCAAAAATAATACTAAATAATATACTGTATTTTTATCCAAGCAGGAACGGAGAAAGATTACAACTTCCTGCGGCCAGGCGGCCTGTCTTATGAGGCGACAAAACAACCCACAGCCAGGTGGTAGGGCATTTGCCTGTCTGGCAGCTACCACCTTGAGTTGGGTTCCGAGATTATTAGCCAAGTTGCGTGACGGTAACCGCTTTTCATCAATTGGGCCGTTGGTCTGTCTGCTGCACTCATACAATAAAGAAACTGTTAATTTACTAGTACTGGTTAAACTTCAACATAGCTATATACATAAGTAATGTAATATTTCTACCAATGTTAAGTAAATGACTGGTAAGGTATACGAACCAGCCATATATGGCCTTTCTGAATAGTTTTATGCTTTACGATGTGTGTTTATTTAATTTCTGAATGTCATCTACGGTTCGAAAATTATAATAAAAAGTTGAGGTTACTATTTCAGTAATTTTACATTTATTATTATTTCAGCAATGAAAATACACATATCATGCACAACAAAAGAAGCCCTTGAAGAAATTGGCAATTACGAAATGGAGTCGAGAGGTGTCACGGATATCGCCGTAAGACATACAAACAATTATTAAACCGATCAAACTGTTTATTACAGTTATGCACTTGCGACGTTTACATACCCCAAGTATTTTATTAGAACCGCGTCCGAATGGTTGATCACTGGCGTCATAATAATTGTTTTTTTTTTAATAATAAAACAGCCATTTAACGTAAGCGTCCACATGTCAACATCAACCAGTTTTTCATAATGTGTCCACAGTATCGGCATCGATCGAATTTGCCGATGGCTCTTTCATTCGGGATTTCTTAAAAGTAGCAGCACATTGGTAACACCTTTGGTGTTGTCAATGTCCATAGGCGACGGTGACCGCTTTCCATCAAGTGGGATGTCTGCCTGTCTTCTAAACTCATGCTATAAAAGAGATCCATAACTATTTGCCAAAAACGAATCTCTTATACATTCGTCACGTCTATCCGTCTCTCCTTTTATGTCAAAGTAATTTCTCCGAAAGTAGTCGGTTTATATGGATGAGATTTGACAAGAAGATGTGTGTGTGTGATATGGCGCCTTGTATTGGCGTTGTAGACAGATCTTAAAACAGCTTGATGTTCTTTAACGACTTTTTTATTGAAATCCATTGACTTATGCTCTTTAGCTATACGCCCGGGTACCAAACACATCTTGTATATTCTTGCATATCCCGGGTAAAGACAAAATTGCAACCGATTACGTGTTCTTAACATTTTATATTTAATTTGTTTAAAATAAATATTATTTCTTTTACCAGGGCAAAGGCTTCATGGAAACGTTTTGGTTGTTGGGAAAACGAGGAGGTATACAGTCGGAGAGTCCGAAATGTCTTCGGTTGAATGAATTTGGACCAAATCTACTGGAATTACTTATTAGGGCCTAATTATCCCATTAATTACTTATTTATTATACCGTTAAAAAGAAACCTAAAGATGACAAGACAGGTTCTGCCATTACGCGGTTGCGGTCTGCAGCAAGATTTGATCGGCCCGAGACCGGAGTGAAATGGAATCATGTTGTATGACTAGTAATGTATGTGGACACAGCGAGATGTGATTGGACCTAGATTGGAGCGAAACTGAACCGTGTTGTGAGATTGTTAATGTGTGTGGACACACCGAGATTTTGTCAGACTGATACCGGAGCGAGATTGAACTGTGTCGGGAGATTATCAATGTCCGTGGACACAGCGAGATTTGATCGAACTGAGACCGGAGCGAAAATTGATCGTATTGTAAGACTAGTAGTGTGTGTGTGGAGACAGCGAGATTTGATCAGACCGAGACCGGAGCGAGATTGAACCGTGTTCTGAGATTATCAATGTGTGTGAATATAGCGAGATTTAATCGGACTGAGAACGGAGCGAAACCGAACTGTGTTGTAAGACTGGTTGTGTTTGTGGACACAGCAAGATTTGATCGGAGTGAGACGGGTGCGAAACTTAATCGTATACTGAGACTAGTAGTGTGTGTGTTTGGACACAGTGAGATTTGATCAGACTGAGACCGGAATGAAACCGAACCGTATTGTGAGACTGGTAGTGTGATAGTCACAGTGAGATTTAATCGGACTAAGAACGGAGTCACATTGAATCGTGAACGGCATCATAGTGTGAATCAAGCTTCATGATAACAATTAAGTAACTACAAGAGCAACCATGATTGTACTACATATTTGTCATGGCCATTCTGACATTGCTGTTATAGCAGACAGAGGCCAGTAAGTGCTTTAAAGTCTTGCTTCGAAAAAGAGAGAAATAAAAGATTTATGGTGCCCTTTAGTGAAAAGTGCATATGTAAGAAATTTTAGTTTATTATAGTTAGGTTTTTATGTAATGTGTTAAGGTAACGTAGGAATCGTGGCAAAAATTACTGCTACTGCTACCAAGGACATATTTAGAGGTGTTTAAGGTCTAATCTGATTCGCACATTCATTCGTGGGTTCTATTCGCTCAATTTACACCATGGGAGCAAAGGATTAATTGCGATATAAGTGAAAAGAAATAAACATTTTACAGTGGCTTCACAGTATGTTCTGTATGTTAAGCAAAATATCTCGGATTTTCCCAAATTAGGTGATGTAGTACACTGTAAATTACTAGAAACAACAATAAATTAGAAACTTCCCACGTGTAGGTTCCATTAAGTTTACAATAGTTTCAGGGGACAAAGTATAAAGCTATTAAAAAATTCCACAAAACTTTCAACAGCTTTCAGTAAACAAGCTTAAAAACTAGTAAAACAATGGTTTTGCGAGAAGGCTTATCATACGACAAAAGATTTTCTTTGTAGACGACCGCACTGAATGGGAACAATGTAATCGATAACAGGCTAATTCAGTAATTATTTATACAAGTTACTCTGTTAAACCTAGTATTACTTCAGAATATATTTAAAAAAAGAGACCACGAATGTATATACTTAAAAACAATGTAGTAAAGATTTGTTGCTTGGGAGTTTGTTGAGCTGTTTCAACAATTAAAATTGGTTTGGAAGCGGTGGTAAACTCATGACTTCAATAAGTAATCTGTAAGATTCTATTTTGAAATAAATACATAAATTTTCATTTGATGTCAAACATTAAAATCTCAAAAATATTACATAACTCCCTCAGCCACGGATATCTTTAATTATTAAGACCTGATATTTTTTATAGTGCCAAACATTCGATACTTACTTGAAAATATTGTTCAATTTTAATATTTCACCTAAATGCCAAGTATTAAATTGAAAAGCGTGTTCGCAGTAAGCACACTATATAATTATGTGCCAAAATTTCATTTGAGAATAACTTGCAACACTCGGTGAGAGTTATATGTTTGTGCCGTTTGCTGTTGAAATGCTTGGACCTTGGGGTCCTGAGGCCATGACTATGTTGAGATAAAGATCTATCGAAACGACTCATTGACTCTTCGGGTGATTAGAGGGCTGGTTCCTACCTTGGTCAATGGATCAGTGCGGCGATACAGCAAAGTAACGTAGCCAGCCTTCTGGGGACCTTACACATTAATTTCGATGACCTAGGCTCAGTATTCTATTTATAGTCTTAAGGGATTATAGGTAGAATACAATATAAGTTAAGTTTCTTTCATTGTATTTGTTTATAATTTTAGAATATGGGGTGTTTTGTAGTCAAATGACCAAAAAGCTAAAAACGCTGGTGATTGCTATGGAACCCTTTTTGGGTCATGGTTTTACGTTTAAGTATCCGAATGTTATTTATTGCTACGCTAGAAAGCTATCAGACGAAAAATTTGGTAAAACGAGCCCAGAGCTCTCAGAGTGAATCCGGCGAAAGAACGCCGATCGAGCTGCAGTGCGCTACGAGAATTTAATATTATATAATCGAATTAGTAGGGATATAGGAATAGTTTCCAATATATATTCGTGCAGGAATGGAGAAAGAATACAATATGCTGCGGCCGGGCGGCCTGTCGTAAGAGGCGAGAAAACAACCCACAGCCAGGTGGTAGGGCATTTGCCCGACTGGATGGCTACCACCCCTGGTCTAAATTATGTCGCCATAACAACCTTGAGTTGTGTTCCGGCATTGGTGACCAGATTCCAGTTTCCCTTAAGAGAGCAGCAGCGCATTTGTAGCACTTTTGGTGTAGCAAATGTCCATAGGCGATGGTAATCGCTTTCCATCAAGTGGGCCGTCTGCCTGTCATCTGAACTCCTGCAATAAACAATAAAATTGGTATTTAAACTACATATTTTATGCACACCAAAATGACCAAATCGACCACATCGACCACACCGACCACATCGACCAAATCGACCACATCGACCACATCGACCACATCGACCACATTGACCACATCGACCGCACCGACCAAATCAACCAAAATGACGAAAATGGTCACACAATAGAAAGCTATCCTACTTTCTGGGATGATCTAATGTAAGCAAAGTACATCACTATTTATTTAAATATTTTTCTTTATTTCTTTCTTTACCCACGCAGATGTGTTTACTACATAAGCTTACGAACACCAGTTTGTAAAAAATGCTTCATTTCATTTAATCTTTTTCTTCACGTATGCTCCGTCTATACTTTTATTTGTCTGAGAGAAGACTGGAAACACATTTCTCTTAAATGTAAATCTCCTAGATGAAGTTATTTAATGTATAACTCGGAATTTAATAAGTATAATTGTTACTTTAACTATGGAGAGATTAAAATATTTGTAAAAAAATATTAGAAATACAAATTGTATAAAATTCTATTAAATCCAAAAGATAATTTTAAAAATAAATGATTTTATACACGTTTTTTATTTATGACCATTTATATAAGATAAATAATAACATCAGCATATATATGTCCCACTGCTGGGCTTAACCTTCTGCGTTTTTAAGGAAACAATGATATATTTACCACGCTGGTCCAAGGCAGTTTCATACATCTAAGCTCGTTGTGCGGTTTTATCACGGTGTTTTTTCTTCATCAGGACGTAGTATATAATGATATTTGTAAAATTAAATGGTGAAATGTTATTTTATAATGCATTATTTTTTAATTTACACGTGTCCGCACCCCTATTGTAACTGTTTAATTGGTTCATAGTTTTTGACCAGGATTGAAACGTTAGTGCATTGGTCACTTACCAACCAAGGTAAGTAACGCTGATAGTAGCTGTATATAGTAGTACATAGTACAAGTACATAGTAGCTTGGCTCAACTAAATTGATTCAATATGCTTGAAAGGCATGAAACTGAAACATGTAACGGTATTAAATACATTTACATTGAATGAGTTGTAATAACAATTACAATCGGCAGACAAACACACATATTGTGTTACGGGTAATTTACAACGGATATTCTGGGGCCGAAGCGTGACACCCAGACCATATTAAATAACGGAGAAAATTCATTTCCGAAATTTACCATGCCAGAAATCGAACCCAGAACCTCTGCGTTGCAGTGAAGTGTCAAATAGTCGTAAAGAATCTGATATGAAATTAGCAGTTGTCGACCAACTTTTGCGGAGTTTTTTGATTTTGAATATCTAATCTGATATTCCTGTTGGCCAGTTCCTATAGCTGATCTCCTATATTTTATATCTGATATATCAGTTGAATTTTTTCATTACTCGTCTTCTTTATTCATTCTTCATTCTACTACTTCATCAAGGCAAAATTATGGTCCGTAAGATAAAAAAAACGGCCGCATATCTAATTAATATGATTTTTGTTTTTTAACAGTTTCTAGTCATGATTTTAACGCCGACGTATTTGGCCACCGCCTCCTTGATTCATTTTCTTCTTTCGCCGCATCTGTCACTATGTAATGTGATATACAGAGCGTTCCATTAGTAACTTACAACGCCCAGAATGCTCCGTTAGCCGTTCCACAAGGCGACCGCGGTCGTTGTGGTCGTGGCGAAAACGTCACTAATGGCGTCATCATTTTCGATCACACATCGCTCACATGGACCCATGTCAAGAGGTGGATCAAATAACGTTCCACTTGGGTTTACGCCGGCAAGCAAGTGGAACGGGGAAAATCGCGGTCGTGGACGCAATCGTGGTGAGTCTCCAATGGAACGTAGCTATAGTCTACGTCCGACCGCTGATCGCGACGCTGCTTCCGCACAAACCTCGCCGCGTTATGTGTGCTATGCCGCATTTTACACCCGCTTATATCAACCTGCGTGCTGGAAGATACCCGCTGTACCGTACCAGCTGGTCCACTTATCGAAGGAAACGACCGACGTAGAAAGGACCACCAGAAAAAAGTGCCTGCCACTGCAAAGCCCGCATCGTTCTTAGCGTGTCTGGTGCGGTGACCTTATCCTGTAAGTCCTTTCCTTCTATTTTATCCCCGCCTCCGTCCGATCTAAGACATGAATTAAAGACACTTATAGTGTATACAGTTTTAAGCGCATTATTTGAAATGTACCCTAGCGTTACCAACTTTTGTAGGTTTTGACGGATATTTTAGTACAGATGTGGTTCTCCATCAATTCTCCACATTTTAAAGGCATTTAATTAAATACACTGCCATCTAACGAAATTATATGGAACTTAAAAGATAAGCGTAGAAAGCGTTCAGCGATTGCTTGGTTGATTAGTTCTGATCATACTGCCATCTATCCAGCTTCGTATACCTTTATTTGGACTTCTGTAGGCTCCAACTCAACTTGAGTTACTAGGGTTGGGGGTACTAGTACCAAAGTGCGACTGTTACTCCCAGTTTCCTGTAGTCTCAATACTGGAAACTGAAAAAACAACACATATTGTATTATATTACCAATCCATAATGTAGCTTGTAAGGATTAATTTCTGTGAAGGAATGTAAAATTCAAATTAATTTAATTGCACGTCAAACGGCAAATAAGACAATAGGTTATTTTTTTAATCGACTCATATTTTCAAGTATTCAATTTCATAGCATGTTATGATAGATTGTATCTCAATCGATATATATTCCTATTAATTCCACTAGGGCTACGTTCCAGCAGGGACTCACAACAACCAAGTTCACGACCGCAATTTTTCTCGTGCCACTTGCTTGTGGACGTTACAGTCATAAACTCTAGTGAAACGGATTATGTGGTGTTGATGTCTGTGTTTTTCTATGTTAAATAGCGAGAATTAATGCTCTGTGGTCAACGCCCACTTCGACCCACTTCTTGACATGGATCGTTGTGAGCGCTGTGTGATCGAAAATGATGACGTCATTAGTAACGTTTTCGCCACGACCATAACGACCGCGGTCGCCTTGTGGAACGGCAGGTGAAGCATTTTGTTCGTTATGAGATACTAAAGGAACGCGTCTTAGATGGTACTGCTAACTTATTATAAAGTGGAATAAAGACAGAAAGATAGTATAAAATTATAGTTTATCAATGTAAATATGTGTGAATAATTTACTAAATACGATCATCACTACTGGTTCACGTTTTGCTCTCAAGATCTCGTCAGCACGATGTCATTATTTAACGATATATATATATATATATATATATATATATATATATATATTGTAAAGCACCATGTTAAGAACACTAAATGGAAACTACTTATAATTTTTGATCTCCTGCCTACCTTGATGGCGGTAGTGTCCATACATTTTTTATTTTTCGATTACGTAGCGGACGTCCACTAGAATGATTATGGCTGTATACACCATATAAAAATGAACCAAAGAACAAGCCTCGTTGAATGTAGGACTATTGTAGAAATGATGTAATACCTCTTTGGGTTGTGTACTGATTGTCATTAGTTTTTCGTCAGATTTAAAATTATGAACGATGATAATGTCTTTCGAAGCAAATGTGTCATTATAAAATGTATTCCTGTGAATCTATAAAAAAAATTGTTTTGCTTGCACAATATACATTATTATGTCATATATTATGTCATATTTCAAGAGTCCGTTTGGCGTACTACGTTTTGTTAGTATTTAAGCCCCTTAATAAAACGTCAGACTAATACTGGGTCAGTGACTACCTACATTACAAGACCTTGATCGTACGAATTTCTACGATCCAATTATCTTAGAGTTCAATAGACCGAATGAATGAGTTGTTTGGTTTGTGTGAGTGAATGAGCAGGTTCGAGGGTCACGCGTACGCTCCACAGACAATCACAACACTGAGATCGAAACTTATTATAATGCATTTATCTTGATTTATTAAACTATTGAAAGCATGGAGACGGTGTTTGAACTATTTTTTTAAGACGAAATTAAAAATGAACAGTATTTTTGTCTTTGAATTTGGATGAAACAACCAAAGCGATCTATACAAGAGGGATACGACGACCAAATTTTCACACCGTCTGGAAGTGGAGACGGCGTCTCGAAGGTAGTGTAGAAAGCCCTTAGACTTAGACTAACGTCCGTCGGGCTGAAGGTCTTCCTATCGTTCGTTCGATCGTTAGATCTGCGCAAGGTCGTCAGTGGGGGCTGAATGAGAACAGCGGAAGACCGGGATAGGTCGAGCAAACTTGGGGGGGTGTAGGCCTCCCCAATTTTACTCAACCCATCCCGGTTCCCCAAGGCCGAACAATGTCCACTGCTGGACATAGGTCTAGCAGTGGACATTGTTCGGCTGACAACGATCTATGTAAACTTAAATTAATCCATGGTAATGAATACCGTCGTGTCGTTTCAGTTGTGTGCCTTCCAATAATATTGATTCAATTTGGTTCATTTGTCTAATATTAGCATAATTGGACGATTTATTTTTGCTATTTTACTAAAGTATATAGATAGATAACACTGTATTTTACACCAACACAAAAATGAACTTAAAGACTAAAACTATATCTAATTATGCACAAAGTGCTAAAATTATCGCTAAAAAGCGATTTCTTCCAGACAACTCCACTTTAGTTTATACTCCAAAATGTTTAAGAAGTGAATCATAGAATTTCTGGAGACTGGGAACAAGTTAGTGACACATCTGTTATTCAAACGTCCATAGGCGATGATAAACACTTTCAATTAGTTGTCGTCTACCTATTCACCTGCTTGAGGAAATAAGTATATTTTGGCGGTATTTAGATAAATGAAATGGTTAAAGATTATTGATAAAGAAAGTATGACAGCCAGCAGCACGGAGGCCAATATAAACAAAACCCTTTGTTCAATTGATATAAAACAAGTACAGTTTTAGACGTAATTTTCCTCCTTTAAACTTCCTATGATACGGTCCTACATTTCAGGTAAGTTAAAAGAGGATATTTCTTAAAATCTAATTTTACCTTCTGAATAAAAAAAGGGATTTTAGTGACTATCTCACGTTACTGCTAACTCATTTATTCCCTAATCACGCAGTTTTATATAAATATAATATATTTTACATAAACGATTTCGCCATTATTATACAATATTATATGGAAGAGCTATAACATACAGGTAAGATGTTCTTGAAAAGCCTACGTCTAGAAAATTACTTTTTTCTTGAAAATTAATTTTTCGTAACATAATATTAATTATTATGCTTATCGCCGTTATTTTTTTTATATAAAATACATGGATTCCAATTTATCGTATTGTAATTATTAATAAAATAAGCCAAATTTCCACCGATTACATATTTTATTGTTTGTGGACAAATAAATTATTAATAAATAATTAAGGATTAGGATTTTTCTTGAATAACTTGTAGTAATAAACTTTATTAAATTAGATACTTATAAGTTTAATAACCTTTTTATAGAAATTCCGTTATGATTATTCTTCTTCGCAAAATTTTTTTGAAGTCAGATACTCCACAGTTTGATTTGTTCGTAAACTTACTTTTAAACGGTAGTCGTTGATTGTTCTCACTTATTTAACAGACAGCGTTGTAAAGAACCGAAGTGTTCAATTATATTAAACAAAACATTTTGTGGGTACTTGACAAAGCAAGTCGGATTTTTTCAATTTAATAACGTAAATTAATAAAGTATCAAAATGGGAATACATATTCGTGTGTTTGTTGTGTGCATTTGTGTTTTATTTGGTGTTTCTGTGAGTGCAAGGAGTTTAAAAAATAAAAGTAAGTATTTTGCACTATTTCTAATGACCTTATACACGTGTGTTATTGTTTTAATCACTTTCTTTTTCTTCCTGATTTACATCAAAACACACGTAAATTATAAAGTAGTACATTGAAGAAAACTGGAGTAATTAATGCTTATTACTTATATTGTATGTAAGACTATAAGTAGAACACTGAGCCTGGGCAAGGGGTTTAGAGGGCTTTATTTTACGAGTATACGTGTTTTTCGGTCGTTTTAGAAGTTTTTTTTTAATTTATAAAAAGTACATTTACAATTGTATGTTTCAGTGTTTTAGTGTTATATAGAATGTATTATTGTAGTTTTAAAAAACTTTCTCACTTATCTATAACTTCATTGACACTTTAAGGGTAGTAGTCAGCGAATCATAGTCCATTGTTGGACGTAGGCCTCCCCAAGTCGGTGCTACCGATCCCGGTCCTCCGCATTCCTCATCCAGCGCCTACCGTCAACCTTGCCCAGTTGGTCATTCCATCAGGCTGGAGGGCGTCCTACATTGCGTTTAGCGAGACGTGGTCTCCACTCCAGGACTCGTCTACTCCATCGGCCATCGACCCTGAGATAGACCGATCCATTGCCAATTTGCTGATTAAGCGAGCTATCTCGGTTACATTGGGTCTCTTACAGATATCCTCATTTCTAATTCTAGCCATAAGAAAGAAATACCCAACATAGCTCGCTCTGTAGCTTGTTGAGCGACTTGAAATTTGTGGAACAGTCCTGCCGTCAGTGTCCATCTCTCGGTCCAGTGGGTAAGGACGGGGTGGAGGTACTGCTCGAAGACTTTTGTCTTCACGCATTGCGGGATGGTCGACAAAAACACTTGATGAAGCTTACTGAATACTGCCCAGCCCAACTGAATCCTCCTATTGACCTTTCCCTTCGAAGTTGTGCCTGTCTATATTTTCTGTCCAAGTTGAACATATTCCTGCACAACTTCAAGAGGGGCGCCATGGACGTTTACCGGTCTTAGCATGACGTGTTTATTAAATATGACTTTTGTCTCGTGCAAATTCATGCCCAGACCGTCTTGTCGGGATGATTCATATAAGTTGCAAAGCATCTTGGTAAGTTCCCCCAAGGTCTGAAAGATAGCGATATCGTCTGCGAAACGAAGGTGAGAGATGAGGTCGCCGTTGATATCGGTGCTCCTGGGTCGGGGTGATCGGACGAAAATGAATGACGAAGGCGTTTGAGATTAAGGCCTCGGAACCGGGAATTCCCGATCTCGAAAGTACCGGGAATTCCCGGGTTTTTGACCTCTCATTAGTACCAATAATTCAAAATTGGTTTCCGGTTCTTTCGGTACTTTCGGGACTTGACTTGGACAACATAAAAATATGTTTTAATTGCGCCTTTAGGTTTATTTGATGCTTTTTGTTTTTTTGTTTCAAAATGAAGGACCGATGAACGCAGGCGAAGGGATGGGTTTTTTCGCTTGCTTACCAATAGCCAGTCCCAATATCTTAGAGATCGTTCACTTTCCTTACTCTCGGATACAATTTGACATTAGCTCCATACAAGTAATGTCAAAATTCAACCGGTGGTAGAGCAAGTGAATGAATAGTAAGATATAGACAGCGGCCATAATATATGCGAAGCGCACCTTCATTTTCAAAAACAAACGTAACGACAATAATTTCGCGTGATTGTTCATTCTGTCAGTCTAACAAAATAATATGACTGTTTATTTAAATGAAATTGTGCGCATATATGCAACCCTCAGTGAGAGTTATAATATGTTTGTGTCCTTTGCTGTTGAATTGCTAGGACTGTGGGCTCCTGAGGCTATGAGCCTCATACTCATGAGTCGACGCTTGCTTTACTGAATACTTTGAACATCTTTGCAACGCTAAGATATTGAAGTAGTAGAATTGGCAGAATTAAGTGTCAGTATGCATCCACATAAGGCTAGCAGATCTGCCTAAGCAGTGAATGCTAGTCAGGATTTGAATGTACGTCATTGGAATAAAAAGCGAGTATGTTTAGCCACTAACTTACCAATTCAAAGTGGAGAATTAGTTAAAATTTTTGGGTTGTCAATCAAATAACATAATAAGCGTGACAACTTATGAAAACGAGGCGTTTAAACCGGTCAAATTTGTATCCTTTGTGACACGCTAAACAACGATATTCTCGTCCAGAAAAAACTTTCTGAATAAAGAGTTATGGTTTGCTACACATACAGAATTGGAGATGAAACAGTTAAATCCGTTGAGATACCTTCTATCATTTTAAGACGGTGGTTTACTTGGTGATATTTCATTAATTTGCCCATAAACAGATGGATGTGTATACACATGGTGTAGAGGAGGTAATTAATTGTACTTCCTTCATTTGTACAAATAAGGCACATAACACCGATAGCAAAACGCGTTTTCATCCACTGTCGGATTTTGGGGACACATTAAAGGACTTAAATTACCCAAATATTTGCTGCGACCGTCCCTACTAGATTTGCTCACCAGCATCATTGTAGCCGTTTAAGCATGTCGTTTATAAAACTTACTTTTTTATTCAATGTTATCTTAAAGATTGGTAAACTCGTGAGCATCCACCAGTGTCTTCTTTATCAAGATCTTTTGGTAACTTTGTACTTGGTTAAATATACCAAGTATTGATAGTAAAAATAACAGTTGCTGCTGCTGTAAACACCTCCATATTATATATACCGTTTCACGTCATTGTGAAACAAAAATATGTTTTGCATGTTGAGTTCATTGCTTATTCAGTCTGTGTGTGTATGTGTCGATGGTATGTTTGTGATATTTGCTAATTCATCAAATGTTGGTCAAATACAGTGACCAATACGCTGAGCCAAGTGAGGCGCCACCAGTACATAACTTCGCATACTCATACCATAATTATTTTGTACGAGTACAGTTACTGTATTAACAATAATTAAAATTATTTATATGATGATATTTTAATAGTACACATACATACATACATAACTTCACGCCAGGTCCCTTGCGGGGTAGGCCCGAACATTTTAATAGTAACTTAATAATATATTATTTTCACACCCGTTCTTTTATGTTATTATGTAAAATTAGGTTTTCTTGCGTCGGCTTCGTGTTGAAAGAGGTGTATGTAATGAAGTGGATTACATACATACCTTTATACTATCGTCTGTATAACGTTTATATTTTGGATAACACGTAAGAAATCTATGGAGATTTATCGCAGTATGAATTCTTAGTATGTTTTTATTAAGACGGTGACAATATTTTTTGTTTGTTTGTTACAACTCCAATAATTCTTTGAAAAGTAATTGTAATACAGCATGTATATGTTACTTTAAAAAAAAAAAAGATCGTCGTTCGTTCGTTACGTAACGCGTTACGGCGCCAGTCTGGCTTCCCTTTCTCTCACACATACGGCAGCGGTAAGCAGGCTCCTCCTCTTTCACTCTAACTCATAGCGCTAGCTGTATTTCTTGTACATATTCAAGAATTGTAACAAAGAATTAAATATATTTTATAATCAATAAAAGATTATATTAATAAATAACCTTTCCTTACATTATCATATTAATATACATAAAATTTAAGTAATAAACTAAGCTTTTCTCAAGTTGAAGAATTTCAATATTAAATAGTTCAACTTAGATTACTTTAAGTCATCACTTTTCTCGGGCGTCCCGAGACGCACACGTTTTTTTTAAGTTTTAGGTTATGATACTTGTATATTTTAATTTTAAGATTTTTATTTTCTGTTGAATATTGTATAACCAGAAATAAAAATTAGTTAGAATAATGTAAATATAATAAATAATTTATTGTATCATGTTGTAACTAATAATGATAACTGACTAACACATTTGACCAATTCTAACATTATCTGACTCACTTGCGTTTGTGTGTTAAGTATGACTGATAAATCTAATACGTTTAGTTATTCTCTGAGTAATCGTTCAAATGTCACTTTTATTCCGTGACCTATAAAATAGTTATTCATGATAACCTGAAAACAAAAGAAAACGAGGACACGTGACCAAAAATGGCTAATAGCGTTGCCAATTATCACCCGAAGAGGTAACGCGAACGGTCTATTGGGAACGTTGCTTTTTCACAGCAATCGCACAAAATTTAGAAATTGATATTTAGTCTTTATATATAGTTTACTTACTCATATTTTTTTGAACAATTTTAAAATCACACATAATCGAATACAATGTAAGAAAACTTAACTTATATGTATTGTATTCTACCCATAGTCCCTCAAGACTATAAGTAGAATACTGAGCCCAGATCACCGTCTTCCATGGGTAAGGTGCCCAGAAGGCTGGCTACGTTTCCTCGCTGGATCGCCATACTGATCCGTTGGCCGAGGTAAGCACCCTTTGATCACCCGTGTACTTACTAGCTTCTGTCTGTGGTTTCGCTCGTGTTAATTATCCCACTAAAACCGTACATTTTCAGGGATAAAAAATAGCCTATGTGCTATTCCAGACTACAATCTAACTCTGTACCATATTTCATCCAATTCCAGACCATTCAGTCACAGTTCAGTCGTTCTGGTGTAATAGAGCATTAAACATCCATCCAAATTTTAGCATTTATAATATTAACAATGAGTAATAAATAAGTAAGTAATAAGTATAGATTTTTAACCTCTAATATATTTCTATTAACTAGTAGTCGACCAGTGGTCGAAATTCAACCATTATTAATTTAAATTATAAGTTTGTACATTATTAAGGTTCTGTTTTCAAAGACTATACTTCTATAATCAGAGATTTCTCCAAGGCTACACTTTTAATTTTACTTTAACAATAAACACAAATGCGTCTGTGTGTCAAATACATGGTAGTGTGTGTAATGTTTTTTTATTGATTTAATATATTTATTATGCTCCTTCTCTATATAAATTATAAGTGTGCGAAATTTCATACTCCTCCTTCTGCGCAATTTTCGTAAAAAGGGGTACAAAGTTTTTGCTGCACGTATGAATATAATGTCATTTTTTTTCTCATAAATCAATAAACAGCCGTATTTCCCCAAGCTAAGCAATTTACCATTCTGGAGCCGATCCGTGCATCCAAACGTCCATAGTAATTGACGGAAATCTTGTTTACGAAACTTTCCATGTCAGGAATCAAGTGCGTTTCTTCTATAGGGTTATTCACAAACGTCGGAGACGTTTCCGTGTAAGAAAGGCAAGCTCCCGTACGAATCGATTTGTAATCCTACAGCATGTGAACCGCTATTAACAAAACCTGTTGGAAACATGTTGTCGTATGTGTTCGTTTCACGTTCTGTATGATTGAAAATTAATATGTTTGGAATCTTTCCGTTCTTACACGGAAACGTTTCAGACGTTTATGAATAACCCTACAGATCTTTTCCAGACAACCTCAGAATTTAATTGAGAAGATAATGATGATGATGGTATACGTGATATTATAGTACGACTACTTAAGTTTAGAAATAAATACATACATTTTTAAAAGTTGTAAAGCACAGTTTCACATATCAGGCTGTTGAAATTTTTAACAAACAACCTATTGACCTAAAGTTGAATATATACAAAAAACCGTCTTAAGCATAACGTTAAAGCATTCTTTCTCAAACAAGTATATTATTCAGTGGACGATTATAACATTTAAGAACAAATTCTTAAATGTTAATATGATTATATAAAAATGGGTTCTTATTGACGTAATATTTGTAAAATGAATCTTATTTACTGTAGAGATATTTCTTATAATAGTAATTATGGACTTTTTAAAATAATTATTCGAGATTTCAGGACCAATTTAACCATATTTAAAAGAATCCTCATAATCTGTCCAATCATTTACAAGACGTTCAGTGACATACACACGAACAGAAGAATTTTATATATAAATATATGTTGGTTTTAGGGCTTAATTTGAAGTCGTAGTAGTACATAAATCAATCTCAAATATATCACACATGTATCATTTCCGCATAAATAGTTCCGTGACACTGTGAAGGCATTGGTAGTGAATGTTAGAAATAAGACTGCACCCAGTTGTGACCATGATATAGTCGTTTTAGCCTACACGGATGTGGTCCTACCCACGGAATTGCGCTCCTTAGGTTGCAAGTTCATTGGTGGATAGGTCCCATATGCGGAAAGCATTTCTCTTATCATAAAGCTCTTGTCATACGCCGTGGTAGTAGGATCTGTAGATTAGGGAATTTATTAACTTTTTGTCTGAGATTAAAAAAATTGGCCCACAAAAAATGGTATGTACTTTTGACCAGACCTAGCTGTTATATATTTTGATGCGTTAAATCCGAATCTGGGGTCAGTTTGTTCCGTAAACCCTCAAAATTTTGATTTAATTGCAAATAAAAGCACAAAAAATGCGAAAAATTAGAGTTTTTTTGTTTAGAGAAGTTTTATGGAACAAGATCATGTATGATTTTCATGTATTTCGATCCTCTGATTCAGAATCCCATTTGGCCCATACGCTGTCGAAAATCGAAGTAAATTGCAAAAATCCCCTAAAATTTTCTAATTTTTGGAATTAATAACTGCATTTTTCTATATTTTTTTTTGCAAATGTTAGAGTTTTTTGGAATTTGCTTTGATTTTGATGGTAAAGTTTACAAAGTTTAAACAAGTTTGCGAAAATGGTGCCTCTATTATTTTAACCTTTTTTAGCTAGTCTATAGAGATATTATTGAAATAAAAAAGTATTTAAATATAGTTTTAATTACGTCATTGACTAATGAAGTCACAAGGGGTTGTGTTTTTGTTGTTCGCCTACACGTAATTTAAAGTTAGCGCTTCTAAGGTTGATCTGAAATGCAATAAAATTCTAAAAATATCACGTCGTATGAAGTATTCTGCGGACGTATTTATTTTATATCTAAATACACCTTGTGTTTATCACGACATATTGACACAAACTAAAATTGTTTGTTGTATTTTAATGTATTATGATGGCGTCATTGAAGGTGAAACATGTGTAGTAGGTATGTAAGCATTTGTATTGTCTATTGTAAGGGGGGCCAGCGCACAATAATTAAGTATTTGCACACGTAGCATAAATGTAGAATATAGCTGGCAGATAGCTGGTGTTATAAGGAGTAAGATGGCCACTTTTTTTGTTAGGGTTCCGCGAAAACAATTCCAAGCGGAAGAAGTCGCGGCACAAATAGTACCTACTAAATAGGTTTACGCACACATGTTGTTTCTAAGAAATACTGCGCTACATTTAACGCCTTTTCTTGAAATGAAACTTGACATGGAGTAGGTACAAACTAGTACATTTTGGGTCCATTAGAATACCTTTTATCTCCCTAAATGTCATCATTTCCGTCGAATAGACGAATAATGCCGAAGAGATGACGTTGTGGCCGTACTTGGTGCCGTCATTGCATTTCACTAACAAATATGTCGTCGGGGCAACGCGAACGAAGTTTCACTGGTAGTATTCGTTTTTTTATTTATTGCGAAACTGGCAAACAGGCAGAAGACCCAGCTCATAGATAGTGGTTACCATCGTCTACGGACATTTGTAACATCAAAGGTGCTACCAAAGTGCTGCCACTCTCTAAGGGAGACCTGTTTATTAATGCCGGCACACAACTCAAAGGTTGTTATGGCGGCATACTCTAGACCAGAGGTGAAGTAGCTATCCAAGCGGGCAAAGACCCATCACCTGGCGAATAATTAATAAAATTGCACTGATGGGAACGGAAAAAACGGCTAAGTCGTTATGCATCTTGATGGTATCTCCTCAATAGTCTGTGATCTTGACAAAGTATGACGTTTATACGAACATAAGTGTAATATGTAAAAAAGAAGAACGAAGCATCATATAAATATGATCATAAAATTTGAAAGATATGAGATCATATTTATATGATAAATATATGATAGTGTAATTGAGGCCTAAGAACTGTAATCAAGACCATGATTCCAGCATGACTACTTCACGTCAAAATAGTAGATTACCGTTATATACCTATGTTAGTTTGAAATAAAATGGAAATTGTGTTTGTATGTAATATGTTAATATTGACTAATTAATTGTGGTTTGCCCTTTTAAGGAATCCTAGTTTATCCTCAAGGTACAAAGGTGAACAGTCTAATTTCGTGACCACCTGTAAACCCTTTTTTTTTCAATTTACCTACATTGCGGTTGTGTTGTCTTAGTCATCGGCAAATGACTTAGGACAGTGCCCTTTAGTAGAATGTTGTCAAGGTATCATTAGTCATGATAATCCGGAGAATACGGAAACTATATATACACGACTACTTTTGATATATGCCTACAATTTAAGAAACTATATCGCACGGACTCGGTAGTACCATGGTAAGAGAAACTTCCGGTAAGTAGAATGCTGTCGCGGTTTCATTAGTCATGATAATCCGGAGTATATGGAAACTGGATATACACAACTACTCTTGGTATATACCTACAATTTTAGCAAACTTGTTCTATAAAATAAGCAGTACCATGGTAGATAAATCCTGCGGTATTATAATTACCAGTAAAGAACGTAACACTCGTCAAACATAGTTGGCACTAGTCTGTTCTTATTTTTTTTTAGTAATCTAAATTATAAAACTTTCAATCGGTGATATTATTATTATAAATTGAAGTCGTAATGGCTTACTTATTCACTTACTCCATTGGCTCAGGGACCCAAAGTGGGTCTTGGCCTCCGAAACGAGAGCATGTCACTTTTCTCGGTCCTGAGCGGTTTCTTGTCAATTACTGGCTCCTAGGTCCGATAGGTCTGCCTCCACTCTGTCCTTCCAGCGATATTTAGGACGGGCGACCGGACGCCGACCTACCGGCCATCCCAAATATGCTTTCCTCACGCTGCAATCCTCTCCCATCCGTTCTACGTGACCGAGCCAGTGGAGGCGGTGAGCTTTTAAGTCGCAATGAGTTGATTTTTAATTTCATAGTGCTAATTATAAACGTATCAACCAAATTGAATCAATTTGGTTGACAGGCGCAGAACATTCAATGTTTTGTATATATGGATCGTTTTGGTTGGTTCATCCAAACTATTAATTTCATGTGTCATGAATTTAATGCTGCTGCAAAATCAATACACTACAATCAATACACGGAAATAAAAATTTACAAACACATCAAAAAGTTTGTATAAACTCTAAAAGAAATAATATGTCCATTCCCACCATTGAATTAAATAATAAAATATTTATTTTATAATACAATACAAATTGAATTGTCTGGTGGCTTTGTAAACTGACAAATGAATTCGAAACCTGGGGGACTGGAATTCATTTTTCAGTGTAAAGTCGTTAGATAGCGAGATATTAGTTTTCAAAATCGTTTAAATTAAACTTATAATATTTAGTTTAAAATTGTAACTAACTTATTACAGTTCAAAATTGTAACTTATGAAGTTTTTTAACTTATGATAGGTAGTTTCAGCGTGAGGGAGGGATATCTAACTTCTAAACTAAGATATGTAAAATGATAATAAAGGGCTATTATTTTCGAAACTAGCCCTTTTAAAAAATACGAATTCAAAAGTTTTTGTTCAAACTACGTTTCACTAGAGAAAATTATTTGAAGGTACTTCGTAATCTTCATATACACATTCGAACCTGTAACTAAAAATTTACTTCATATTTATCTATCTCACACTATTTTTTATAATGAAGTATGTTACATAATTATTATAATACTTTTCGAAGATTGAATAACAAAAACACGATAAGAGAAAAAAATAATATTACCGTCGTAATTCGATTGATTTGTACTTTCTACTTTTCAATTATACCTACTTTAAAAAATAATTGATTGCACGAGCTCAGCAAACAGGCAGACAGCCCACTCGATGGAAAGGGGTTACTATCGCCAAAAGACATTTGCAGCACTAAAGGTGCTACAAATGCGCTGCTGCTCTCTTAAGGGAGACTGGAACCTGGTCACTAATGCCGAAACAACTCAATGTTGTTATGGCGGCATAATCTAGACCAGGGATGGTAGCCATCCAGTCGGGCAACTTACTTGCTACTTATATATAGGTACTAATGATGATTTTATACTTTTGTAACTAAATAACTTCTACAGAACTCATCGTTCAAATTCTCGACAATATTTACCGCCATTTCGCTGACACCGATAAAAATATGTCAAAGTACTTTTTGCTATACTTACGTTTTTTCGAACATCTTGAGCATACAACCTTGGACTAAAATGCCTCTCGCAATAGTCATAAAAACGTCGTAACAATCAAAAACAATCGTTATTTGTTTATGATTTGTGTTAATCGAGTGGAAATTCACACGCTAAGTACCTTGATAGTATCTGTTAAATTTTATATATTAATATAGTATTTCTTAATTGGGTAAGTGATTTTTGTTAATAATAGTTATTATTGCACAGCTGGCAATAAGGTACACAGCCCAATTAATGGTAAGTGGTAACCTCCGCTTATAGACGTTGGCAACACCAGGAGCGAAGCCAACACGGTGCCAGCCTTTAAGGTGGGATGGGATAGGTTAATGGAATGGAGGGTGGGATAGCGCGAGGAGTAGTGAGCCATCAAAACTCATTCTTAAATCAGTTTATTATATTTATAGAAATATAATATAAAAAAATTGAAATGTACTATAAACACGTTGATAGGAAAAAAATTAATACAAATCTCTGTCGATGGCTCCCTTATATGCTGACCTACGAATGGTGCCGCGCTTCTTAAAAAATATAGGTCCCAAGAAACGAGAACAAAAAAATGTTCGTAAAATGAAAACTACTGGGCCAAACTATGTCAAATTTTTAGGGGACCACATGGCAGCTGCTCCGCGTCGAACAAAAAAAGAATCACGTAAATCGAATCATAAATCTCAGAGTCATCGGTGTACATATGGAACGGAGTGAAAATTATTTCCATGAAAAATGTTCATAAAATGAAAACTATTGGGCCAAACTATGAAAATTTTTTAGGGGACCAATTGGAAGCTATTCTGCGTCGAACAAAAAAAGAATCACGTAAATCGGATCATAAATCACGGAGTAATCGGCGAACATACATAAAAAAAAGCAACAAAAAAAAAACAAAGATCCCGACGAATTGAGAACCTCCTCCTTTTTTCGAAGTCGGTTAAAAATTCAACGTTTGGTATTTAGATGACGGTACCCTAGGAGGCGACTTAGGTACACTGAAAAATGATTTGGCCATGCTAACTGAAGAATTTGGCAAAATAGATCTGGAACTAAATTTTTCAAAATGTGAACTTTTCATAAATGAAAATTGTGATTGCCCCGTTTCTGAACTTATAAATCTGGCCCCAAATTTAAAAATTGCAAGTAAAAACAATTTGACCCTCCTGGGGGCACCTGTCTTCGAAGAATCTTTTAACTCTTTCTTTGATGACAAAATTCAAAATTTTACACACAAAGTAGACAACCTAAAAAAAATAAGTAAACACAGTGCATATTTTATTATTCGGCATTGCCTATTTGTTCCAAATTTTACGTACGTCCTACGGTGCTCTCCCCTGTGGAGGCACCCGAATATCCTAAATGTTCTGGATTCCACCATTAGACAATCGCTCACTTCCATCTTAAATTTACTTTTCGATTTTGAAGACCTCACGTGGACCCAAGCTACCCTGCCAATTAGGCTAGGTGGCTTGGGAATACGCAAAATCTCAGACGTAGCTTTACCTGCTTTTCTGTCCTCAGTTTATAGTACTGTGGACCTCATTGGCAAACTGATAAATCCGTCACTAAGTGACTTTGAGGTCCCATACTTGGCTGAGGCCAGAAACACATGGTCACTAGCATGCCCGAGTCAAAATTATCCAGTAGAGCCCAAATCACAAAAGCTTTGGGACGGGCCGCTCAGCAAGTTGGTTTATGAAAACCTCTTGTCCTCTAGTGTCAACGAAACTGAGCGAGCCCGTCTCTTAGCAGTCTCAACATGGGAGTCAGGCTTGTGGCTTCAGGCGCTGCCCTCATCAAATTTAGGAACATTCCTAGATGACACTACATTTAGGATTGCTGCCTCTATTCGACTGGGGGCACCGGCTGTAGTCCCCCATCACTGTCAATGCGGAGATAAAGTCGGTGGTTCAGGTCACCATGGCTTGTCGTGCGTCAGAAGTGCCGGCAGAATACCACGCCATGCTGAACTAAATGACATTATCCGCCGGGCTCTTGTCACCACCGGGACCCCAGCCATTTTAGAGCCAAATGGACTGTGTCGCGACGATGGCAAGAGACCGGACGGGATGTCTTTGGTGCCATGGAAGATGGGACGACCAATAGTTTGGGACGCAACGTGCGTTGACACTATGGCAGCGTCCCATCTTCCCGATACGGCTGTGGTAGCTGGTGCAGCTGCCGCCCGACAAGAGGATCTAAAACGCCGCAAATATGCATCCATTGGTAGTGGATACATATTTGCGGCTTTTGGTGTCGAAACTCTCGGGCCATGGGGTCCAGAAGCCCATCGCCTTTATCGAGACCTATCAAAACGGTTGATAGATGTCTCACGAAACCAAAACGCTGGTCTATATTTTGGGCAACGCATAAGCGTTGCCATACAACGTGGTAACGCGGCCAGAGTTTTGGGAACGTTCCCAGCTGCCGGTGATTTGGGACCTATCTATTATTTGTAGTTAAGAGTTGTATTAGTGTGTGTAGTATTAGTTATAAATTAAGTTGTATATACATTTTTAGATTAGGTATATATAGCGTGTAAAATTTAATAATTTTGTAAAAACAATAAATAAACAAATTCACACATAAGTTATAATTTTAAACATATTTTTAAAGTGTTAATCTCGCGCGAACAAAGTCGCGGAGATTGCTAGTGACGAAATAATTTAACAACTGTAATCAAATAATACATAAATGCACGTAATACATTGTTGCTGAATTTAGAAATTTGTTATTGATACAAATTGGTTCAGAACCTTCGGACGAACGTGAACATTGTTGACCGAGTTCAAACACGTGGTGTTCTTGACATTTAGGCATTAGCGTTTTTTTTAATGAGGGGAAATTCGTTTGAGGACTATCCATCGTGAGGGAAACGCGGTGGGGAGTATGGGATTCACCATGTTGGGGTGCCACTAGCACCGCAAGCAAGAAGTGCTCTGCCACTCCGCGGTTAGGGATACCCACTATAGAAATTCGGTGTTCCGTCTTTCGCCCCTATGCCAGAGCTATAAGTATTTCGCATTTGGCCTACCATTTCGCAGGCCCTGGTAGAGGCGGACTATAAGACCTCTTCCACTACCTAAGGTGTCAAATTTTATGCAAATTCGTTCAGCCTGGCGTGATTGACAAACATCCATCCAAAAATTCGCATCATATAGTTCTCTCGACTATAAATATTTAGGCGTCATCCTTATGCAACGCTACTATTCAATCATCGGACAAACAAGCGCACTGGCACCCGGCTCCGTTATATGGTGAACATATACGAACAAAGTGCTTCCAGTCCACCTACCACGTTATGTGCATCGCAAAGGAGTGGAACTCAGTGCCGAAGTCTGAAGCATCGCTTACTCACGCGATAAACGAGTAGTCGCGTTCTATTAAGATGACGACGCCTCAGGAAAGAAGGCATACCCGGCGCACCACACTAACCACACGCAGGTTTGTAAGTAGTAAGAATACTACAATTTACCTCGAAATATAAATATAGAACAAATTCAATATGCATTCAAGTGTATAAATAAAGTCAAAACTTTATTTATATATTTGAATGCATATTTGAGTCAGATTGATTACATTGTTTAAAAATAAACATTACAAAAAGTCATTCATAAACGGATCACACAGAAAAACCCATAGTGTATCTTTATATGGAAATGCTAATAATGGTGACTCTAACGAACCCCCCCTTTTGAGTCTAGTGACTATGGAATGACACACTCAAGCCGAAGCATAGAGTGAGAAATAAAAGAATTTATAAAGTGAAAATTAATAGCATTTATTAAGTAAATAAATAATTATAATATTGGCCATAAATCGTGATCATCTAGTAATAGGAACCCTTCATTGCTAGACCGTTAACCCTATGTTCACAAGGTAGGTTATATAAGAGTGTTGATCAGAAGACAGGATGACTCTCAAAGATCGGTGTATAATTTATAAATAAATAAATAAATAAATATATATATATATATATATAATAATTTTGTAGTATATATTGTAAGTGTAAAAGATATGCATTTTATGAATTATGACAAATGTATCGCTCATGATATAAGCTCATCGCCTGAGTACGCCCGTGCCTTTATTTAGCCAAAAGATATTTTAATGTAGATTCATAACAAATTATATAATTTTGTGTAAGGCACCCCTCCTAACCGCCTCTCTCATAATATGCCACCGCATTAGCATCAGTAAAAGAGCTCATATCAAGATAAAAAATAATCTCCAATCTTTTAATTATAATTTATTGAATCTATTATAAACATTGTCTAAAACTAGCGTTCACAACGTACTATCGCTGGTGAGAAGAGCCGACAAGAAACTCTCCAGCAGTACGTCCTAACAATTTAGAAAACACATTTGGAGTGCCTTATGTGTAAAATGGGTTGGGAAAAGCCAAAAGACTTGAGTGAACATTTCATCTCAGAGTCACCCTTCCAAAATATCAAATAAACTTGTAAATATGAGGAATAATACCTCAGCGACCTCCCCTGATGCAAGATAAGAATATCACAGTAAATTAAAGATAAAGATTAATTGAAATTTAAATAGTGATACTCTCTACATCTCATAAAATTCCCATTAAGTTATTAGTGTAAGAGTTTCAGGATGTTCCTCCGTGAATATGAAGTAAAGATAAAGATAAAATTGGGTGGAGGACACCTTCACTCATATTATTCATTACCCTATGTCAAAGACAGATTTCAGTGTAAGAGTTTCAGGGAAAGTTCTCCGTAAAGTAAAAGAGAAATTAAATTGGTATTGAACTGGAGTATTCCCTTACGCTCGTATTGTTTGTTACCTATTTGTCAAAGACAGGTTTCAGGTTCGCCGTGAAAGTTAAAATGAATTTAAAAAGTTAAAGTGAATTGGCAAAACCCTACATCCATCTAATGACCCTAGCACCCGAGAGATGAGAGCATAGCACCGTAAAAGTAAAGTTTAAAGTTGAATTTAACATAAAATGGTGATACTCTGCATCAAAGGTGTCATCATCAGTAACACTGCTCAAATGTAGATACTTTTAAATCATCCTTTCCGATCCAGTCAAGTTTGCCTGGCCTATCTACATCTAAGACTCTCATGAAGTCACATATCGTGAAAGAAAATAAATTTTGATACGAATGATCCTCCTGCAAGACCAGCAGCTTGACCCCGTGGCGCCCACTTCACCTCCAGGCTGATCCGCGGCTTAACTGGTTCCAAACCTTCAGTTACCAATTCAGTTAACCTTAATATGTGAAACCATTTTAGTCTCGTGAATACACATATTATAAAAACAAACTAAATTTGCTTAAAAGCTGTGCGCGTGGTAATCCTGGATAATTGTCGAATAACCATCCAAAGGTAGGTCGTCCCAATAAGCAAAGGGGTCGTGAATCCCTTTGCCCAAGGTATACTAGGTCTATTAATCCCGGCTCTAACCTGAATCTTCATGGAAACGTTCAATATGTGCTTTCACATCTATCTAGTTGTTGTTTCATTACAGTTATACTACTATTTAGCATATATTCAGTGTCAACAGAGTCACTTGCTTGTATGTATATATATATCAAAGAAATAAAATATTGGAAAACATTAAATTAAAAATAAGTAACTTAATTGCAAATTTGTCCAAAGAAATAATTTCAAAAGTAAACCCCATTAATATAATTAAAATTAAAATGATCCACTCTATTGCACTAAACCATGCCAAATGCCGAAGGCAAACCTTCTTAAACAAGAAAGTATTTAAATCATTAAAATCAGTAAGACTAAAAATCAAACTTTAAATTTCTTAAAGTCTGTTAAACTTTTCCAAACAAGTCGCATGATTGTTGTAGAGTGTGGTGTAATAATGTAGTGTTATAAGATATATCTAAATATATATACATATATGAATAGACTAAATAATAGATAATAAACCAAGACTATGATATCACAGACCTAGGTCAATAATAACCCTGCCTATGTTCAAAACAATCAAGACTCGATACGACGTCGGACTTTAAGTTCACTGCGACAAGAGCAGATAGACATTAACAATCAACACCCCTTCAGGCAAGAAACCGCAGCCAAATACAACAACATGAATGCAACAACAAGACAAGAACTCCTACAAGTAAATCCGATTGACATATAATTAATCTCCCTTAACAAATTAATAAATAATTATGTCGCCTAAAAGAATCATCAAAACCCCTTAGTAGCTCCCGACCATGAAGTAGTTATGTTATTTCATTAAGTTTCTAAAACCAAAGTTATATTTCAGAACCCCTTAAATCAAATTAAAGAAATCAGTATTTTCATCCGCAAGAGACTATGTGTCATACCTCCTAAGTATTATATTAACACACTCAGACTTTACAATTAACCCTTAATAATTTAATTAACTATGAAACTATAACAATGTACAAACAATTCTTATCTCTTAATAACGCACAAGTCAATCAAGACTTACATCAAATTAATTCAATTATGCTCATTCTCCATATAATTTACAAATCAAGGACAGTAATTCGTTAAGTACTAAAACAGGAAGGTCAGTAATAGATAGTATACAAGTCTGTCTATCGTTACATATAGTTGTGTAAGTCTTCACAATAAATACTTATATATGTTAGCATATATGCTCATATAAGTTTTGACTTATATGAGCATATATGCTCATATGCTATGCAAAGGAACGTTCCTATTGAATTAAAAGTCCGAAGAGATGAACCCACGGGTCCCAATATGTCTAAAGACTAACAACAAGATATACCATACTCAATACTAACTAATTAATATAAGCTGCTGTAGTTAGCTACAGATTATTAACTAAGTTTTAAGGATAATTCCAGGTTTATACATACAGACACTCATTAAATGCAAATATTTCATAAATTCTGAAATTTAAATTATTAACACAATATTATTAGTAACATCTCTGTAAAGAGAGGACATTAGAATTGCCTGCAAAATAATGTAATTAGTGCACAAGGAAAATTTCAACAATAAACACAGAAAATTAGTTATAAAATACATATTCAACAAACAGATTAGTTTAAAACACATAATTAGATATATAATTAGTAACAATCAAACATAAAACAGCCTCTGGATCATCTGAAAACAGAAATAAAAGCAACAAACACAGTATAGATTAATGTTAGTAAATTATTAGTATATAGTTATTAGTAGTTCTATATTACAACAGTCCAGGAGAACACCTGAAAACATAGATAAACACAACAAGCAAGATACTAGACAAATCTACATGATTAGTAAAATTATTAATGTATTAATTGATGACTTGAAGTCGTGGACTAGCCCTTTGGTGAAATCCATAGCACCGAAGTTTGTAGCGCACATATCGAAGATATAATTATTTATTGTCAGTATTGATCATTTTGTCCATAAATAGTTTTTCTCCATCTGTAATAATATAAAACACAAATTTTTCCGAGAATAATTTTTTCATTGTCTTGTTCTGTCAAACACCAATATTCGAGTTCTTTTTTTTCTCTCTGTCAAATTTTCGAACAAAGAAAAATTCGATTATATCATACAAAGAGATTAGTATTAAATACATATATTATGCGAAATAAAGGAGGGAATACATTATATGGAGAACAGCCATTCCTTTATAAATAAATGAAAATAAATAGGTGAGAAAATAATAAATACATGATGATGCGTACCGTCACACGACGTTGTTTTACAGTTGGAGCTGAACAAATTTTCGACGAAAAGAATAAGGACCACTGGAATCTCCAGGCGCAGTGGATCTTAAGGTCAAAGGTAGATTAATCCTTTATTTCTTAGCACATTTTTTTTCTTTATTGCATGAGTTCAGCAGACAGGCAGACGGCCCACGGGATGGAAAGAGGTTACCATCGCCCAGGATATTTGAAACAGCAAAAGCTTTACAAATGCGCTGCTGCTCTTTTAAGGAAAACTAGAACCTGGCCACTAACGCCGGAACACAACTGAAGTTTGCTATGGTGGCATGCTGTAGACCAGGTGAGGTAGCCATCCAGATGGGCAAATACTCTGGCTGTAGGTTGTTTTTTGGCCTCTTAAGTTTTACGACAGGCCGCCCGGCCGTAGGTAATCATATTCTATCTCCATTCCTGCATGGCTTAAATGCTGGTACTTATTTGTAAAGAAAGAAAAAAAAACTTTATTTTAAGAAATAGCGACGTAGTTACATTCTTCATACATGTTATACACCAAGCATAATTTGAGAAAATGTACGCCGCATTTTCAGCAAACAATTTATTAAATTTGTTTATCATATTATATTTGTTTATTATATTATATATATTTTATCTTCTATATATGTAAAAATAGGTATTTGTAAGTTTGTCTTCTATGCGTTTCTAAGCCATTGATCAGATTGTGACGAAACTTTAATAGGATGTTCTGAGGACGCCCGCGAAGGTATCTGGTCCAAAAACAGAACAGAGGCGTTGCAACACCTGCCGGGTGCAACTAGTAGATTCTTCCTCTTCTTAGATTCTAAATTAAACTATATATAAAACAAAATCGAACTTTAAACTATAAAATGTAATGCCAGACCGCTGTCAGTTACAAATGTTCGAAGAGACTGGGCACTGCGGGCAAATTACCGCGTTGAATGCCACATTAGTGTTGCCATTGCTCGAGTTACAGGCTTTATTACAATGCATTTATAGAATGTAAATTGAAACTGTTTTGCGTAATGTCAGGAACATTACATTCTATCTGGGATAATGTTAGTCTATAGTATCACAATTTCAATTCAATTTATTTTTAAAATGTTTTTACGTTTACATTATATACTGTATTAGTAACATTTAATAATATAAATGGCATTTATTAACTATGGCACCCACCCACACTAGCTAATACATTTCTGTGTCGTGGATGCTAAGATGCGTTTGACAAATTCTTTGCAGGATTTTATGGTCGCTTGACTTAACATAGAAAAACATTCTGAAAAATGTGATGTCAATTGGAGAAATAAAACATTTTTATTACATTTTTAACATATTTATTAAACAAAACTTTAAAATAAATTATTAAATGCCTCGAATATAATTTTCCTCAATTTGCATTATATTATTCTTTTTTATATTTCCCCCTTTCCCAGGTTTTAGGATTCCCAGGATAAAAAGTAGCACAAAGTTTAAGTCTAAAAATTAGCTGTCACTAAGTGAAAACCGCATCGAAATCAGCTCAGTAGTTTACGTGAATCCCGAACAAATAGATAAAAAAACAAACTGTGTTCTCCGTCGTTTATATAGTCTATTCCAGTTTTTTTTAATAGCTTAAATGTACAGACACAGCATGTTTGGAATTTTATATAGATAGATATTAATTACCAAAGTTATTTTTAGTTTTCCCGGTGATTTGGGAAGTTCCGCAGCGGAAAGTTCCTAGTGGGAACTTTTCGCTGCAGTTTTTCCTTTGCTCTATGATATGGGGATTTTGAAGCGTTATAAAATTTCTTAGAGATTGGTAATGCATTAGCGACAGCGCTGGTGTTGCAAAATTTTATAGGCGACGGTACCCGCTTTCCATCAGGTGGGCCTGTTTGCCTGTTTCAGACAATAAAAAAAAGAATAACAAAATAAAACTACGTTTTAACGGTATTAAGTGCGGTAATTTATTTGATTTTGGTTTATCCGACAACGAAACCGTGCAACGAAACGGAAACCAACTCGACTGATAATTTCTTTTATTTTTCCTTCCATCCATTTCTTCCCTTTCACAAAATAACCAGATCTGTATATGATCCGATATGCAATTGGTCGGGTTTTTCCTATAATGATTATATACTTTATCTTAATGTATGACAGTGAAAGTTGGGTATTATAGGTTTGAGAGAGCTTTGAGAAATATATGTGAAGTTAGGTCGAATGATAGAATCAGGAACAGTGTGATAAGCATATGGCCTGAGTGCGCGCTCTATTGGAGCGAGTAGTGGGGCGGAGCGTGCAGCGTTCGTGTCAAACACATGGAGACGCTAGCGGGTGTCCCTAGTGGCGGCCGTCTGGCGAAGCGGCACCAGCGAGCATGTTTTTTTATTTATTGCAGGAGTTCAGCAGGCAGATGGCCCACTTGAAGGAAAGCGGTTACCATCGCCTATGGACATTTGCAACACCGGATGTGCTACAAATCAATGCTGCTCTCTTAAGGGAGACTGGAACCTGGTCACCAATGCCGGGACCCAACACAAAGTTGTTATGGCGGCATACTCTCGAACAGGGGTGGTCGTCATCCAGTCGAGCAAATGCCCTACCACCTGGGTGTGGGTTGTTTTGTCGCCTTTTACGACAGGCCGCCCGGCCGCAGGAAATTGTATTCTTTTCCGTTCCTGCACGGATAAAAGTGTTGTCTGCATAGAGGTCTAGTTTAGTTTCTGTGATCTGAGGTTGTCTGAGTTGTCCTATTTGAGTTGAGCGACGGGTAGTGTATAGGCGTTCGGTTCGGATGTGCACTGTGACATCCGAGATGTACAAGGGCTGCAGCGGGCTCTTGTGTGTTGAGCGGGGCGTGGCGTACAGGTTGAAACTAGTTTGTTAACAAAGAACGCCGAGCGTGCACTCAGGCCACTCGGTTGGGTTGCCCTATTGCCTTTGCCACTCAAGTCTTACACTTAGGGATCATTGATCATCATGAATAAGAAAAAATGTAATTAAAAAAATGTGCGTCTCGGGGCGCCCGACAGAAGTGATAACTTGCGTGAGAGAAAGGGAAGCCAGATAGACTGGCACCGTAACGCGTTACGTAACGAAGCGGTTTACCCTCCCATAAGAAGTTATCACTTCAATAAGAGTTTAGACGGCCTCTGTGGTTGAGCGGACTAAGCCTCTGCCGGCTTACCTCACTGCAACGCAGAAGCTCCGGGTTCGATTCCTGGTATAGTAAATTTCGGTAACTGGGTGTCTGGGGTCGACCCCAGATTAGTACGTTGTATATTACCTATAACACAAGCGTAACTTGCTTAATTTTAGGGATATACGATATGTGTTGTTTGTCTGCCAAGTTGAAAAAGGAATGTTAATATAGTTTGTGGATATAGATCGAATGGATTGAAGTACAATCACAAGAGTATGATAGAATTTACATGTTATTAGTTGGTGCTGGTACTATGTATATAATGAAATAGCAGAAGTGTTAAAATGAGGTCAAGTAAAAAGCATCTCAACAAAACGTACAGGTATGAAGAGGTTGAATGAAAGTAGATGAATTGAAAGTTGTTGTCAGTCAGGACCGTCGTAAGTGGAGAACCATCGGCTCTGCATACCCACCCCCATGGGAAATAGATGTGAGAATATGATGTAAATATAATTCCCTAACGTTTACAGTTAGCATCTACCATCAATAAGAATAAAGCGAAGAATGTCATTCTATTCCTTGGTGATGGGATGAGTATCGCTACTTTGGCGGCAACGAGGGTCTACATCGGACAGAAGTATGGCCATCTCGGTGAAGAGATTAAGCTTAGCTTCGAGGCATTTCCTTATACAGGATTAACTAAGGTAAAGATCTTTTACGTGTGTTCCATAGATTTAAAAAAATCAAGTTGCTATCTCCAGGAAATGTATGTTTTACACTTCGCCACAAAGGCATGTAAAGGAACTATGGTCACATGTGTACGTGTATATATATATATATATATATATATATATATATATATATATATATATATATATACGTCACTATAAGAAAGATGGAGAACACGATACAACTCTTTTATTATATATGGAACTAGCTTCTGCCCGCTAGCTTCTGTGGAATAGTTGGTTCCTATCTCCTCCTCTCCTTGCGCTCCTATTCATCTTAGCATGTTGATATATATAACCTTTCTCAATAAATGGGCTATCTAACACTGAAAGAGTTTTTCAAATCAGACCAGTAGTTTCTGAGATAAGCGCTTTCAAGCAAACAAACGAATATACAAGCTCTTCAGCTTTATATATTAGTTATAAGATTAATATATCCAAGAGGTATACTTAGCTATAGAGAATACCTTCCTATACAAAGAACTGGCTAGTTGGGCCAATATAACAAACACTAGTGAAGTTCCTCAATGATATGTGTATTAATTATGACCAGTGGTCGCCAGTGGTCGAAATTTGACCATAATAATTAATTTAAATTTATAAGTTTGAATATTATCAAGGTTCTGTAGTCAAAGACTATACTTCTATAATCACAGATTTCACCAAGGCCACACTGTTCTTTGACTTTAACAATAAACAAAAGAATATATATAATATGCGTGTGTGTGTCAAATACATAGTAGTGTGTGTAACGTGTTTTTATTTTATTGATTTCATGTATTTTTTACACGCTTTATATTAGCTTCACTTGTATGTCAGTATGTCTGTAACCGACCCCTTTGAGCTCGATTTTGTCCTACTTTGAACGATCAGATTTAATTCATACTTTGCACACCTGTCAAAGGTCGATGACAATGCAATAATATAGTATCATGGAGCTGATCTGATGATGGAGTGGGAAGGTGGCCATAGGAACTCCTGTACTAAACAAGATAGACCCTTCGTGTTTGGGCCCGTATGTTTATATCGCGTGACAATGCAATAATATGGTACCATGGACCTGATCTGATGATGGAGTCGGAAGGTGGCCATAGGAACTCCTGTACTAAACAAGATAGACCCGTCGTGTTTGGGCTCGTATGTTTATATCGCGTCAAAATGCAATAATATGGTACAATGGAGCTGATCTGATGATGGAGTCGGAAGGTGGCCATAGGAACTCCTGTACTAAACAAGATAGACCCTTCGTGTTTGGGCTCGTATGTTTATATCGCGTGACAATGCAATAATATGGTACCATGGAGCTGATCTGATGATGGAGTCGGAAGGTGGCCATAGGAACTCCTGTACTAAACAAGATAGACCCGTCGTGTTTGGGCTCGTTTTACTTGTCTTGGCTAGCACTCTGCTGCTACATGATATGCAGGATCTCAAAAGCTTGTATTTAAAAACATTTAAACAAAAATCAACTAAAAAATGAAAAATAAATAATAGTTTAAAAAAACTAAAAAAACACGCGTTTATAAAAAATCCAACTAAAAAAACAAAAAATAAAATTTAATATAATATAAAAAAGCGTGGGGTGTATTCAAAGCGCTTTTTAAGATATTATATTATTAATTGAATACACCCCACGCTTTTTTATATTATATTAAATTTTATTTTTTGTTTTTTTAGTTGGATTTTTTATAAAAGCGTGTTTTTTTAGTAGTTTAATATTATTTATTATGCATAATTTAAACAAAAATTGCATTCTGCACTCCTTCTCTATATAAACTATGAGTGTACGATATTTCATACTCCTCCGTTCGCGCAATTTTCGTAAAAAGGGGTACAAAATTTTTGATCACGTATTAATATAATGATTTGTTAACTTTGTTTAAATTTGAAAGTTCCTTATGTTCAATGTGTTTGGGTTGTTCTTATGCTAATGTTTTACCTAGAATAATGTTAGTTATTAATTATATCACGCAGATATAGCGATGGGTTAACGCGAAATTTGTATGCGATATTGTTATTAAAATTGTTAATGACGTGAAATATTGACAGATAACGTATTATTCGTTAACAGCATTATTTTTAACGCGATAAAAAACACGTATTTAGGCTAGAGTCAATAGATTTAACATTATATCAGATAAAGCCCGTGCATTATGTTCAATGTGAAAACCCTTTAAATAACGGTACCTACATCACTATCACTTCAAATGATTTTACAGACATACTGCGTAGACAGCAACGTGGCTGACTCAGCTTGCAGTGGTACAGCTTACCTGACTGGTGTTAAGGCGAACATTGGTACGGTGGGTCTTAGTGGGGCAGTGAAGAGGGGAGACTGTGAGGCACAGAGGACTGGATTGTACTCCGTTACTGGACTCATAGATTGGGCTCAAAAAGCTGGCAAAGCAACGGGTTAGTATCAACTTTTCCGTTTTTAAACGTGGTAAAGATCTACATATACGTCTGTTCGTCTGTTTTTGTACTTATATCACAGTAAATTTTTTTACCACTAAGTACAAAATTTATTATTTTCTTTTTTAGAATAACAAACTAGTGTACACTAAAATTAGAAAGAAAGACTGAGTTAAAATAATTAGAAAGACAATAGAATGAAAATAAGTCCTAAATTGGACCCACTCTCAGCATAATGCTAGACAACAAGGACTAGCGCTTTTCTTACGTCTGGTACTAGAAAGTAAAGTCGCGGTGGACAATACATAATAACGACGATAAATAAATTGCAGAATAAATAACAATATAATAAAGCAATAATTTAAATAACACATACATATATAAAATCATTGTAATAACACACATAACGAAGCAAATAATATAAATCTATAAATTAACCACATTATAATAAATGAAATTAAGTTGCAAAAATAATATAGCAATTATGTTGTCTAAATCGTATTTTGCATTTTGATGAACATTAAGAAATTTCTTAAGCTTGAGCCTAAACAGCGAAATTGAAGTGCATTTCTAAATACATATAAAACCATTACAATACAGTCAAGTGTAAAAAGCCTTGCAGAGATTTGGGCAAGAAAGTACCAAATATACCTAATATTAACTATTTGGGCAGAGATTCCCCTTTACCACTCAGTAAGCAATGAACACCGTCTACACGCCACACCGCCTTTTATACGAAAATACTACGAAAACTACCCTACATAATAATATTATTATCTATGAGGATTATCCATGTGATATTAATATAATCTATGGTTCTCATAACTGCTGTGATGGACATCGCGTAACACAAGTATCAGTGCAATCAAACTGCTGTATTCACAGGGAAAAAGAAGGTAGTATACAAAACATTATACGTCGCTATTCAGGACTGTAGTGAAATAACGTTGGGATTTGTTCAGATTTAACCTGCATATATGTAACTCAGGGTAGAAATTCCTTTTTTATCATGTTTATAGTTAGTCGGCTATAATAAAAAAAATGTATAAAAATTGATTCCAGGTGTTGTCACCACTACAAGAGTAACTCATGCTACTCCAGCAGCGTCGTATGCCCATTCCGCCGAAAGGAAATGGGAAGCTGATACCGATCTGCCAACTGGGTATAAGTGTGACGACATAGCCATACAGTTAGTCAGAGGAACAGTAGGCAGTAACATTGATGTAAGTAGATTTATCCCAGTATGGACGCGTTCCTTTAGTATCTCACAACGCCTAAAATGCTCCGTCTGCTGAACCACAAGGCGACAGCGGTCGTTATGGTCGTGGCGAAAACAATACTAATGACGTCATCAGTTTCGAACCCACAGCGCTCACAACGACTGATGTCAGGAGGTGACTCGAAGTGATTATTGACCACAAAGAATTCTCTCTATCTCTTGAGATTCAAAAGGAGCGATTTTCAAATCAACCAATGACATTTGTGTATTTCGTCGTTTATGACTTCAACGCCCTGCAAGCAAGTCGAACGGGAAAAATCGGGGCCCTGAACGTGGTCGTTGCGAGTCCCTTCTGGAACGTTGCCGACATAATTGATTTGTATATACATCTCAATTTATATCTATACTCTTAATATTACAAATTCGAATGGGAGTTTGTTTGTTTTATACCTTACTATTCAATCGATTATCATGAAATTTTGCATACATGTTGTTAGAGGTACAGAAAAGGACATAGGGTACCTTTTCTCCTATAAAAATGTACTGTTCCCGGTGGATAAGAGAATAACATTTTGACAGTCGTTATACAAACCGACACTTCGCTCGCGTCATTATAGATTTTGTCAGACAATTTTATAATATTAATATGAATATCTTCCATTGTACATTACCATAAACACAATTAGTAGTAATATTTATAATAATAAAAAAGTAATATTTCAAAAACGCATCTGAATATTGTAACCTGTCTATACAGCACTAAACTAATTTTGACTTTTCTTCAATTAATAAACTTTTTTTTTATTGCTGAAGCACAGCTGATAGGCTAATGGCTCAAGTGTGATGGAAAGTGGTTATTTTCGCCTATGGACATTAGGAATACCTCAGGTGCTTCTAACTTGCTGCCTTCCTCGAAGAGGAAACTAGGAAATGGCCGCATTCTCGTGCTGGATGACCCAAGTACAGGCCAGTCTTTTGAATCACGTGGTTTTCTATTAACCGGGATGATAGGTCTACATAAAACCGATAGGCTTTCAGGGCCCCGTAGCCTTAGAGTCTCGACACCAAACTCCACAAATAAATTTGACTTAGGAATTCACGTACAAGTTATTTATGACAATAAAATGAAAAAGTTACATTGATTAAAACTATTATGGTAAAGTATATTATTCTTTGCATAAATGCCAAATGAAATGGCTGTCTTGAAATTTACTCTAATAATATGTGGATTATGAAGCAATTTATTTTTATTTATGACCAGACGTTTGACCCCAAAAATATGGAATCAAGTACTGTGGTGAAATGCACTGTTTGATGTAATAAATTTGTCTATTTCCGCATTTAAACTCTGCCTAATTTATTACAATGCAGGTTATTTTTGAAGTGATAACTTCTTATGGGAGAGTAAACCGCTTCGTTAAGTAACGCGTCACGCAAGTCATCACTTCTGTCGGGCGTCCTGAGACGCACACATTTTTGAAGTGATAACTTCTTATGAGAGGGTAAACCGCTTCGTTATGTAACGCATCACGCAAGTTATCACTTCTGTCGGGCGTCCCGAGACCCACACATTTTTATTAGGATCAAATTCTACATATATTCTATAAATATAAAGTAAAGATACATTTTTGAGGAGTTTGTTGTTCTTGCTTTGGAAGCGGTGGTAGACTGATGACTTTCAATAAGTAATCAGTAAGATTCCATTTTGTGATAAATACATTCATTTTCATTTTCTACGGACTCTTGTTCCGTACCTTTTTACCCACTGATTTAATTTGAGAACAAATATTGATTTTACACGCTATATTTCTATTGTGTTTTTGTGTGTCGCATCTTATTTTTAAATTTGTTAGTGCGTTGAGTTATACCTTAATATTAGAATATACTACTGACTATTGCTAATTCTTATTCTACTTATTTTAATGTGGAGTGTAACATGTTTATGTGAGGAG
The DNA here is from genome assembly GCA_949752895.1 of Dendrolimus pini. Taxonomy (NCBI): domain Eukaryota; kingdom Metazoa; phylum Arthropoda; class Insecta; order Lepidoptera; family Lasiocampidae; genus Dendrolimus; species Dendrolimus pini. Next base: position 18,233,613 of record OX457138.1, on the reverse strand, counting down.
GAGAGTGTATGTATGTATAGTGTGCCTTATACGTAGTGATGTATGTCTTTTCCCTGGGCATTTTTTCCTTATTAGTACACTGTGCCACTATGAGGGTTTTTTTTTGTTTTTGGTTATCATACACTTACATGCTGCTTTACTTAATCTTGTACACTGGAGGTTTAGATACGGAGGGTTATTAATGTAGCTATTGAATCTGTTTGTGATTTTAAAACAAAACCAAAATTTATATATATTTTTTTATTTCTATCTGAAAGCTTTTCTCGTATAAGCTCGAAAAAGGCTGAAGGGATATCAATTTCAAATAGGTTTTTTAAAATATTTGTTTTATAATGTGTCATTTCGCTATCATTAGAAATATTAACATAGATCCTTATAATGAAATTAATGTTTACTTCAACTTATGTCTCAGGTTGTCCTTGGTGGTGGAAGAAGAAACTTCTTGCCCTCATATGTTAAAGACAATGATGGTACACCTGGATACAGGAGTGACGGGGCTGACCTAATCGAAGAATGGAAACGTAAGAAGCTTTCCTTAGGATACAGACCTAAATACGTGTACACGAAAAAGGAACTCCTAGATATTGATGTGAATACATATGACGCAGTTCTTGGTCTGTTTGCATCAGATCATATGTCATACAACTTGGAAGCTAAAGATGATGATCCATCATTAAGTGAAATGACGCAAAAAGCTATCAAAATTCTCTCCAAGAATAAGAACGGTTTCTTCTTGTTTGTTGAAGGTAATTTCAATAAGTGTTTTAATTTTAAACTAGGGTTCGCCTGCGATTTCATCCACGTTAGCTAGGTAGCGAATTTTTTAAAGTTTTTTACACAAAGAATTTGAATCAGTGAATATGTTGTATCGGGATCACAAGTATTTGCCGACCTGTCCACCGTCACTCTCGTCTCGTCACTTTCAAGATAATTCCCGCAGAATTCCTGGGATCGAAAGTATTCGCACCACAAAAATAGTTCCATATTGGTTAACTTCTACAGAGTTGATGTATGTTAAGTCTCACTGTTTTTCTGACAGTAAAAGACAATTTTGCAACGAAACAATATACAAATCGTGTGGAACATTCAGATAATTAATTTTAAATACGCCCATCTGCCGAAGATAAGCATAAAGAGTAAGAAAATATCCAAGTAAACATATGGATAAAGTCCTAAATTAATTTTAATGTTTTTAAAATTCTAGGTGGGAGAATAGACACAGCTCACCACGAAACAAAAGCACGGAAGGCGTTAGATGAAACAGCTGAATTGGCGAAAGCTGTGGAGGCTGCTTTAAAACTCGTGGATACAGACAATACATTGGTTCTAGTGACTTCAGATCACAGCCATACAATGACATACAGCGGTTATAGCAAACGTGGGTCAGATATTCTGGGATTTGCCAACAAGGTAGTGATTACGAGTATAAAAATGGTTTTCTTTTATTTGTAAAACAGAATCTTCCAAAATACTTCTACTGTTTTTAGACTACGTTTAACTATCTTGACCGTTTGTAGTGGTTTTTACTTAAATGGTAAAAACAGTTATAATCAATCCGTCTTCATGTATTTGACAGCCATAGTTTTTGAAAACAATGGGTTTATAATTATTATACCAAATTGCAAATATAACAGAATAGAAAGGTTAGAAAAGTCTTGTTGTTTCTTATTTGTATAAATTCTTATTTGGTTTTTTGTTTCAGTACACAGCCTTGGACAATCTACCATACACAACCTTGAGTTATGCTAATGGACCTGGCTACAAACCACCCGACAATAAAACAAGACACAATCTCTTGATGGAAGATATGAGTAAGATTTCATTGTGTTGTTTATTTCTATTTGAATATTAATACAGACATTATAATTTTAATCTCCTACTTTACCCTCTTCAGGGATGATGTTTCAAAAACTCTGAATCCCATATCCGTGTAGGAACAGAGAAAGAATCATAATTTTTGCAGTCACATGGCAGAGAATTTGTCCATCTGGATGACGACCATCCTACTCCCATAGAGTACGCCACTATGACAACCTTGAATTTTTATTAATAACTATTTCTTGTAATAGCTGATTATTATAATAAATAGTTGAGTTTTTTAATTGTAGTTTAGGTTCGCGTTTGATCATGGACTTGCCTAACACTAGGTGAAATATAGTCTAAGATAGAGACTATGCTTACTTAGAAGGTATTACCTATTCATATGGAACTTGAAGACATCTAGTTTGCAGGTATCGGGAACAACAGACTCGGGCAAAGCATTTCGTTCATATAGGTGGTATAATATATATATAATAACAGCCCACAAATGTCCCACTTCTGGGCTCGGGCCTCCTATTACAGGGAGGAAACAGACATTATACCCGCCACACTTGTCCAAAGTGGCTTGGCAGGTTTGACACATTGGTTATCTCGATGTGCAGTTTGCATCACGATGTTTACCTTCACCGTTATTAGCACGTGGTAATTGTAACAACATGCACATTAGGTCAGAAAACTGCCTGATTGGTGCATGCACTCCGGCCAGGATCAAACCAGCGCCCTTTGACTTTGAGACGCATGTGATAGCAAAAATGAATAATAATAATATCTGAAATATAATGATCAAAAGTTTATTACACTGTAACTATTACAAATAAAATATTAAATACAGAACAATAATACACAGAAATATTAAGACAACTCCAAGAGTTGTCTCCACGCTTGTCAGGTGTCGAGCATCAATTTGCTCTTAAAGAATACTGCCATTATCGAACAGTAATTTCGACCACAATCAAAATACTATGGGCCTCTTGCCCAACAGAGCTTTACGCTCTGTTGAACCGCTGAACGTGATTCTCGTTGTAGACTAACTGACTGTCGTTTGTAGACTGTTTGAAGACTAGGTGTAGACTTGTTGACTATCGGTTTAATACTCGCCCCTCTCTGCCCGAACACCGAGTATTTATAATATCCTCGTAGTGCGTCTGCAGTGACACCACCCTGTAATATTTTGGCGCCACTTCACTTCCGTCGTAACACTAACTTCCGCCATCCGTATAACTTCCCACTTCCGGTACTCCATTTTCGATATCCGTTGGCTTGATAATAAATGCTTCTTCGTTGACATCCGGTTGTACGACTTCCGATTACTACATTAATGAACACTCTACCCGGTTATTGACTACTTCCGTCATATGGTTACTTTACAATAATAAATACGATTCTAACACGTGCGTTACCACGACTATCATATATCGATGAAGATACTAGTGTCTGGTTGTCCGATATAGGAAGGAAGACAAGGTGTAATGCACACTCTCCAAATATAGAAAACCGACATATAATAGAACCGACCGAGGTATAGTGAAATTGAGTGCCTGAAAAATATTATCCGTGTTCATGTATCTATGTATACCAATTTCCACAGTAACCGATCGAACTGTTATACCCATGCATTGTGAGGGTTGATGCTGACCCTGCAAGACTGCCGAGCTATCTCAGCAGCCTTGCTTATGATATATACCATTTTCCATGGCGAATAGTCAGTCTGTCATAAACATTTGTCGTGAGCGGTTGCTTTATAAATCACTTTTTCTTAGTCATAGTGTGTATAAATAAAATATTCTTTTTTAAAAAGGATTGATTTATTCTCCTTATAACATTTTTGGTGGCAGCGGTGGGATTCGGAAATCCCCAGTGCCTAGCAACCGCATCGCAGACTCGCCCGGATCCCGCAAAACCAGAATCCGAATTTCTAAAAACTATACGTGACTTTAATGAAAAGTGCCAAAACTTATCATAATATCCTCGTGTATCCAGTTGTGTTAGTGTTAAAGACTTCGCCGACTCCTAATAGTGGTCTAAATACTTACCACTTTATCCTGCTATATCCGGCTGTATTATTGCAACAACGCTGTCAGCCCCTGGAATAGATCTGCATCCTGTCAAGGAGTAATTGCATCCTGAGCCGCAGTTACCTACCTTCGATTACCCAGAGAGTTCCAGCTCCTAAACCTAGAAAAGGAGATAGTGAAGAATATCTACTGGTTTTACATTCTACGTCGTGATTGTTCGTCTGTTTACTGCACCTGAAAACATATTAATTGAAGATCCAAGCTTCGAGTGAGGTAACCCGATACGCAGCCTTATCGCATCGGAATATTCCTGCCCGTCTCGTCTATATCCGTCGCCTACGCACTGCTATTATTGTAAGTGTTTGTCTTTGGTCATTGCTTTATCTTATAGAGACCGATAAATTAGGGTTCCATAATTTTTCATATTAAGGTTTGTCGTTGTTATATTAACTTACTATCTGCTCCGATTTATTTTTCATTCCTAAATTAAATTATGCCAAAAGTGCCTAAACAGGAGGAAACAAAACTCACGGTACTTATCCCAGAACCGGAACAGATTGTAAGTGATTCGGAAGCGAAATCACCTGTTCATTCACCTCGTTTGACCAGAAGAACTGCTGCATTCCTCACGATGTCTGAATTGGACCTTAACACACTATTTAAATTCATTAAAGCATACGACGGCAGCCGTGAAACATTAAATTCATTTTTAGTTAATTGCGAAAACGCATATGAACTCGCATCCGAAGCGCAAAGAAGTATCCTATTTAAATATATCCTTAGCCAGTTAAACGGTAAAGCGGAGATAGCCTGCTCCATTAAAGAGTTCTCGTCCTGGGAACAATTAAAAGAATTTCTTAAAAATCAGTTCAGTGAAAGGAAACATTATTCCCACCTCCTAACGGAGCTTCAAGAAAGCAGACAAGGTCCTCAGGACAATGTTAGCCAATACGCGCTGAAGGTCGAAACTCACCTTTCACAACTATTGACGGAAATTTCTCTAGCCAATACAAAGAGCAAGGAGTTGCCTGGCCGCACTGCGGCCATGGAAGACCTTGCGCTGCACCATTTCCTTATGGGGTTACATCCCCGTATTTCTAACATTGTCAGATGTAGATCTCCCAGGACGCTTAACGAAGCAATTAACTTAGCCGTGTCTGAAGAACGCATTCAACAGACACTCTACAGACGCCCACAGATCGAACAAAAACCTAATAACTTTAACCGAAGTAAACCAAGCACGAGCACACCCAGACCAGAATATAATATCAATCCACAACGGACATTCACCCCTTCAACCCAAGGACCACCCATGGTCTTCTGCCGTTATTGTAAGACGGCCGGCCATGATATTTCATCTTGTAAAAAACGGGAATATAACAATAACCGTTATAGGTTTTATCCTAACCAATCTAATGCCTCAAATTCGCCAAGATCACCACCGCGAGTGAACTTTATCGATCAACCAGAAGAACAAATAGGGCAGGACGAAGTTGATGTACCAGCCCCTTTAAACGAATAAGCGTCTCGCCTCGGTGTCGCACGAGACGAGTTCAGGAAGCCGACACCATATCCGACCTTTGCCAACAACCTTATCTTGATAAGTTCAGGTCCAACCGACAGGGTAACCAGCCCCAAACCGACAGACCTTATCTCATCGTAAAGTCCAATCGACAGGGTAACCAGCCCCAAACTGACGGACATTATTCTGCTACAAAGTCCAACCGACAGGGTAACCAGCCCCAAACCGACGGACCTTATTCTGCTACAAAGTCCAACCGACAGGGTAACCAGCCCCGAACTGACGGACCTTACCTTATCCGAGAGTCCAACCGACAGGGTAACCAGCCCCGAACTGACGGACCTTACCTTATCCGAGAGTCCAACCGACAGGGTAACCAGCCCCGAACTGACGGACCTTACCTTATCCGAGAGTCCAATCGACAGGGTAACCAGCCCCGAACTGACGGACCTATTCCAGACGTATCCAGTCTCCCGCAATCAGCATCTGAAACAGAAAAAACAAAATTAAAATCATATAATATAAAACCTAACGTAAGAAAAGATCACTCACCTGTTGCAGTAAATAGAGACCCGAGAGTTATTCCAAGCCGCAACATGAGTGACAACAAAGTTTACGAAATTAATTTAGACACTACAAAAAAGCTCTTGCCACACGTGCTATTAAACTCACAAGCCTCAGATGTCCCATTATCTCTTTTAGTTGATTCCGGTTCTGCTATATGTCTAATTAAAGAATCCAGTATCCACAAAAATCAGAAACTAACGAAAGAACCGATTAAACTTAAGGGTATAGACCCAGGAGATGAGCCAACACTGACCGAAGGACATTTTCAACTAAGATTAAAATTAAACAAGTCCAAGTCAGCATCCTTTAAATTCCATGTCATTAAGAGCATTAACCTACCTTACGATGGTATTATAGGGACTGACTTCTTAACCGCGTTCGGTTGTAAAATCGATTATACTCACGATACTTTAAAAATAGAAAACATGGAGATAAAGTTACTCTTCTCTGACCCCTTCTACGTCATTCCCCCTCGTACCGAGGCTGTTATTGAGTGTTCAATCCAAAATACCAACCTAAAAGAAGGCATTATCATAGACCAACATGTCTCTAAAGACGTATTAATATCCAATTGCATAGTCAAGATAAAAGATAACAATCGTGTTAACCTAACAATTGCTAATATCTCAGAATCCAGCATCACTATTAATCCGAACCTAAACCTTAAAGTTGAACCACTTCATCCTGTTGCCTTTTGCACCAACGCTAATTTCCGAGAAACAACTCACCGAACCGATGAAGTAATTAATTCCTTAAGAATAGATCATCTCAATCAAGAAGAATCCAATGCACTCATAGAAGTCTGTTCTCAGTATTCAGACATTTTCCATTTAGAAAATGATCTGCTGTCCCATACATCTGCTCTCGCTCACCAAATAAAAACAAACAGCAATGCTCCCATTCATACTAAGTCGTACAGATTCCCAGAATGTCATAAGAAAGAAGTTGAAACTCAAATCGACAAAATGCTCAGTCAAGGCATCGTAGAGCCTTCATCCTCCCCTTGGAGTTCACCAATATGGATAGTGCCTAAAAAGGCAGACTCCCAAGGCCAACGTAAATGGCGGATAGTAATTGACTATCGCAAGTTGAATGATATCACCATTGGTGAAATTTACCCCATTCCGCAGATATCTGAAATCCTTGATCAATTAGGAAATAGTAAATATTTTTCGACATTAGATCTTGCCTCAGGCTTCCATCAAATTCTTATTTCTCCCGAAGATGCTCCTAAAACAGCTTTCTCCGTGCCCCAGGGCCACTACCAATTCAACAGAATGCCATTTGGGCTTAAAAACGCCCCGTCTACCTTTCAGAAGTTGATGAATACTTGCCTTTCTGGTCTCCAAGGAACACGCTGTTTCGTATATCTAGACGATATCGTGATATATTCTGCCGACTTAAATTCACACATTAACAACTTAAAAGCTGTATTCAATAGGCTTCGTAGCTTTAATTTAAAATTACAACCAGAAAAATGTGAGTTCCTACGAAAGGAAGTAGCATATCTAGGACATATTATCGGTGAAGATGGCGTTAAACCAAACCCCGAAAAAATTAAAGCTGTAACAGACTACCCGATTCCTCAGTCACCGAAGGATATCAAATCCTTCCTTGGCTTAATGTCGTATTATAGAAGATTCATACCTGATTTCGCCAAATTGGCTAAACCACTGACTTCCTTGTTAAAGAAAGACGTCCTATTCAGATGGCAAAATGAGCAACAGCTCGCATTCGAGTCCTTAAAAAGCAAACTTGTCACAGCCCCAATATTAGCCTATCCAGATTTTACCCAACCTTTCATCCTAACCTGTGACGCATCCAATCATGCCATATCAGCTATATTATCCCAAGGCTCAATAGGGCAAGACCGTCCAATAGCTTATGCGTCGCGTACTCTTAACAAAGCTGAGAGTAATTACACGGTTACTGAAAAAGAATGCCTCGCCATAATTATTGGTACTAAAATATTCAGACCTTACCTCTACGGTCACCGATTTAAAATACTAACCGACCACAAGCCACTACAATGGCTATTTAGTTGCAAAGACCCCGGGTCAAGACTCGTCCGCTGGCGACTGAAACTCGAAGAATTCGAATACGAAATTCAGTACAAGAAAGGGAAAATAAATTCTAACGCGGATGCCTTGTCTCGCTTTCCCGTTAATCCAATCCAACCCGGAAGCCCAGAATCCAACCTTGCAGTAGACAGAGACCTAATGGACTTATTAATATCACCGCCGTCTTTTAACCCCGACGAAATCATCACTACCTCGCCAAATAACCTCGACCTCAACGATGACCTTATGTCACTTTCGGATATTACTGAAAACTACAGAGGTGAACCTGGAAACGAAGTTGTTGACTTACCTGAACAAGTATTAGAACCGCCATTACTTCCCAGCGTCCAACCTGACGCTAATAGAACTGACTTACCTGAACACACACCGGAACTTGCATTCTCTCCCAACACGACGCCTGATGTTGATAGACCTGACTTACCTGAACGCGTGCCAAGTTCACAGCCAATCCCCGATGTTCATGCAAACATCGATCCAATGCCATCTACCAGTTCAAGCCCTGAATCACCTGTTGATGACTATCCCACTTTCCTGAAAGCTATGGCAAATAAAAATAATTCCTTTAATACAAATATCGAAGAACACAACGAGAGCCTAATGAAATCTTCTACAAAAATTACACTGGTCCCCACATCTATGGACTTAGACGAATCTAATCCCTACATCGAAGAAATTCTAAGTGACCCTGAAACGCTCTCAAACGTTTCTAACGCCGAAAAAGAACTTTTCTCTTTCCAAAAGGTTGAATATAATAATAAAATCTATTACTTACTTTTCATGAAAGTACATTATTTCGATGAATCATCTTACCCTGAAATTTTTCAAACGCTGAAAACAATTCGAAACGAATTGATTGTCTTTGAGGATGTAAATGAAATAAGTATATCCGACCTGAAAAATCCATTTGAAAAGCACTCCTTTGTGAAAATCTATAATATATTAACATACCTTTTCCATGACACACGTATTAAAATCAAAATATATCATAATAATATGATATATCCAGTCCCTTCGGAAATTAAGAAAATCCTTCTCGATAACCACGATATTCCAATTGCAGGCCATTTGGGCTCTGTTAGAATGTATAACAGAATAAAACAAACATACTACTGGAAAGGGATGCGTGGAGATATAGAATCATATGTGAAACAATGTAAGTCTTGCCAAGAGAACAAAGCCCTTAGGAAAATAAATCGTGCTCCAATGCAAATTACCAGTACTTCAACAGAACCCTCTCAAAGAATATCCCTCGATATTGTAGGTCCACTCCCTGAAGCTGGACCTGCAAAATTAAAATATATACTAACAATCCAAGACGATCTCACTAAATTCTCTTCTGCATACCCAATCCGCAGTACCACTGCCGAAGAAACAAGCGAATGCTTGCTCCATTATATATCAATCTTTGGTATCCCCAAAATGATCCTTACAGACCAGGGTCCAAATTTTACTTCAGACCTTTTTAAGAAAACATGTGAATTCCTAAAAATCAAGAACCTTTGGTCCTCTCCATACCATCCACAAACCCAAGGCGCTCTCGAGCGGAGTCATTCGACCCTGAAGGAATATTTAAAATCTTATATTAACGAGGAACAAACCAATTGGCCTCGTTATGTATATACAGCCATGCTTGCTTATAATACCTCTGTCCATTCCACAACTCACTTTACTCCTTATGAGTTGATGTTCGGAAACAAACCATTCATTCCAAATTCCATTTACAATGAGTCACCAGGAGCGACATACCCTGACTATGTCCGTATGCTTCAAAATAGATTAAAATATTCCCGCGAGAAAGCTCTAGATTTTATAAGAAAATCCAAAGAATCATCCAAAACATATTACGACTCACATACTCGCCCAGTCAAATATAAAATCGGCGATTATGTGTACTTGAAAAACCACCTTAGACTACGTAAGGCATTATCGCCTATTTGGAAAGGACCTTACAAAGTGATTAAAATAAACGGTAATAATACTCTTACCTTGCTTATTAACCGGCGTCACGTTACTCACCATTATGACCAGGTGAAACCAGCTGAAGTTGGAAACCTGTGAACAAAATCTACTAGTTATTAAATAAAATAGAAACACTTAATTAGTAATAGGAAATCTAGATCAGGAATATATCATATATATACATTACATAGATATAGGTTAGTAATAGATTTATATTACATATATAATAGTTAGGTTAGTTATTACAAAATAGAATACTTACGTTAGTTAGACTTACATTAGTTATTATTTGCAGCGCAACTCGGGCCCAATCCAACCAAGACTACATCCAATCAATTACTTCAAGTCCAGGTCTCTACTATGATTACTTAGGCAAACTCAAAATTAAAAACGTCCAGTTAAATATCTTGATACCGGTAGATATTTCGCACTTTACCTCGCATATACAGAATATTGAGAATGCTTTTGAAGTCACAAGAAAATTGTGCAATCAAACCAGAATTATGGAAGTAGACACAGAATGCCGTAATATGTTACAACCTCTGAAAGCACGTTATCAAGATATGAATAAAGAATTTTCTTCCATCTCACACTTAGTAGATACCCGCATAAAACGCAGTGCCTGGATAGGAGGTATAGGTACAATTCTGAAACAAGTTTTCGGCACCTTAGACGAAAATGATGCTCTCAAATATGATGAAGCGATAGCAGCATTACAAAACAACGAAAAACAGTTGATTTCGCTCATGAAAGAAAATATATTGGTTACCACATCTGTAATAGAACGTTATAATGATACTTTACAGAAAATAAAGGATAATGAGATTTATCTCAGTAATGCTATTAACAACCTCTCTGTTAGTGTCAAAAACATAACCGAAATAACAAATGGATTACAAATACTTGTAAAAGTCAACGAAATCCTAACCACCTTAGAAGCATCGATACTTACATTATCATTTCAATTAGAGGATATTACCAGCGCAATATTATTTAGCAGTCAGAATATCTTGCATCCCGCGATCATAACCCCAAACCAATTATACAGAGAGCTTGCTAATAACCATCGTCATTTGCCCGGTGACCTCGAGTTGCCCGTAGTTTTAGAAATTAGTAGTATGCACCTTATTTTAAGTATTTCTAAACTAGTATGTTATTACTTAAATAATAAAATCATGTTCGTTGTACAAGTACCGTTAGTAAGCACCAAGGAGTACATGCTATTCCACAACATCGCTCTGCCTACTCCTCATAACCCTGATCAACCAAATTCATTTAGTTTAATACTCCCAACTTATAAATACATAGCAATGACCAAAGACAAGGCACAGTATTGCATCCTTAATGATCTCCGAAACTGCAAGAATGTAAGCCCGGGTAATTTCATTTGCAACATAGAAACGGTCTATTCCACCGACGCAAAACAGTGCTGTGAAAGTGAATTACTCGCAAGGGTAATTAGTGAAAAACCCCCGCAGTGTGAAACAAAAACAGTGTTCGGGAAAATAGATATTTGGAAATCGATCTCTAACAATAAATGGATTTATATACAATCGGAATCGACCAAAATTTCAATTGATTGTTCAAATTCCAAATTATACGAAACTGTAATAATTGGAACAGGTATCATTAATATCCCTGAAAACTGTGTTGGATATTGTAAAAGTACAACACTTATACCCAAATCTAATATCTTGAATATAACTTCACCTGTCAACAGCTTTCCAGAATTTAACCTTATTGATGATACTTGTTGCGACCATGTAAAACTAAATGAAATAGATAATGTGTCTCCTGTCAAGTTACATGATGTAGATTTGGACGATTTTAACAAGCAAAGCAAAATGCTTTTGGAAAACATATTAAGTGACGTAAATTCCATAAAGGAAAACCCGCACATTGTAAGATATGGGACACACTATTCTATCCTAACGATTTTACTTTTAATTTGTATGCTTGGTTATTTTAGTTATATTTTATACTTTAAAATTTGTAAATCCAAAAGCAACCGACCACAACCACCCACATTTAAATTAAAATCATTTTCTCCACGGAATTCTGATTCGAAGGATTCTTCTGATAAGGATTCTGACATAGAAGTAATTACCCCTAAAGCTCCGACCAGGGTAAAAGTTTAACCACAGAGACTTTGGAACATCCCCAAAGTCTCTTCTTAAAGGGGGAGGTGTTATACCCATGCATTGTGAGGGTTGATGCTGACCCTGCAAGACTGCCGAGCTATCTCAGCAGCCTTGCTTATGATATATACCATTTTCCATGGCGAATAGTCAGTCTGTCATAAACATTTGTCGTGAGCGGTTGCTTTATAAATCACTTTTTCTTAGTCATAGTGTGTATAAATAAAATATTCTTTTTTAAAAAGGATTGATTTATTCTCCTTATAACAGAACGGTATATAAGCTGATGTATTGCAGCGCCATCTAATGGCGAATTGTAGCAAACTGGATGGCACGAAAATTTCCAATCATGCATTCATCATTTTCGAAGTTTCTAGAAAAAACTATTTTTTATATTCAAATAATTTCTTTTTTCAGCTCATCTCAACTTTACGTATCCTTCATTAGTTCCGATGACAAGAGAAACCCATGGAGGCGAGGACGTGGCTGTCTTCGCCATCGGACCTTGGTCTCATCTCTTCACTGGAAACTACGAACATAATTATCTGCCACATGCCATGGCTTATGCTGCTTGTATTGGGCCTGGATTATCAAGTTGTAATATTAAAGTATAGTTTATTATTATTAAATAATATATTGTTTGGGGTCAAACATTAGAACATTATTTAAAGACATTTGTAAGAAATTCAGTGACATTAATTGTGATCAGATGGTGTAGACCATACAGAGTAGTAATTCAGCCAGCTTTCTGGGCACGCTTCCAGCAGACGGTGATCTTTTGGTTTATATTTGACTTATTTAGGTTTAGGTAATGTTTATATTTAGGTATTTTATATTTGTTAGGTAGTTTAATGTATAATTTAGTTGTTCAATTTGACTGAATTCATGTATTATTCGAACTCTCTAAATATATATATCAAAAGTATTATACAAAGAACTACTCTGCGGCCAATCCCAGACACCCAGACCATAGTAAAAAAGGGAGAAAAAACGTTTCGGAAATTTACCATATCAAAAAATAAAGTAAGTTACTTATTAATTGATCTAAAAAAGTCCCAATGTTGGACTCTGGCCTCCCAATTTTAGTAAAAGGGACAAAAATCAGAAATTACAGTATACCTAAGCATAAAAAGGAACTTTAACAGTCTTATTTATGTCTAACTATGTGTCACAGTTGTTTATCTTACTCCTCGTTTAAATCATGCCCAATTCCATGGCAGCTAGCAGGAAAGTGACAAGACAAGTAAACAGTGCGAGTGTCAAATATTCAAATAAGTTTTGTATATATATTTTTTTACATAAGTTCTACTGGCAGACAGATGGTTCTCATAACGGCAAGCTGTTACCATCGCCTATGGACATTCGTAATACCAAAGATTCTACCAATGTGCTGCTACTATTTAAAGGGAGACTAGAACTTGGCCACTTATGCTAGAACACTACTCAAGGTTGTTATGGTGACATACTCTAGACCAGGGGTGGAAGCCATCCAGACGGGCAAATACCCTACCACCTGGTTGTAGGTTGTTTTATTGCCTCATACAATAGGCCGCCGGCCGCAGGAAAATTTATTCTATTTCCGTTCCTACACGGATAAAATTGTATATAATCGCTCTCTCCACTTCCCTCGCACTTTTCCTGCTTTCTGCCGTATAATAGGCAAAACTTTTATATGCTCTGAGAGCAGTTAGGTCCATGTTATTGCGTAGGTCTAGACAAAGTGAGTGTGATTGTGAGTGTGTGTGTCTGTGTGTGTGTGTGTGTGTGTGCGCGCGAAACAGAGCAAAGTGTGTGTGTGCGAAATCGGTCGTCGCCGGTGGGTTAACCAGTCATTCAGCCATTAGCCAAATAGACATCAGCTGGTTTTTAACTGTTTATTCATCAGTAATTCTCGCTTGGATTAGGAATAATTATAATAAGGTGTGTGTTTGTCGCCCCCATTTTTTATGTATATTAATTGGAAACAGCGATATCTAGTAAAAGCAGATGAAACTTGGATTCCCTTACACCTATTGTAAATTATAGTTGAATTTTGATGATGATAGTTATAATTAAATGTTTTATGTGTTATCTTTTATCGATATCATGGTTATAAGATTAGGTTCTCAAAAAAGAAAATGTTTATGTGTACTTAGAATGATAAATGTGATTAGATAAAGTGTCCCAAAAAACCGATTAAATTGACATAAAATTAATTTAAAATTAGTATTAATTAAAATATGAACTTAAATAGAATTTGTAATAATAAATGCTGTACATACGTTTTTCCTTGTGTGAAAGAGATGTTAATAAAATAAAAATAATATAAATAGTTATTTATTTATTTATTATACCTTACTACTTCTTTATTATTGATAACATACAAAGAATTTTTTAAGTGTATCTCTTTAGGGATAAATCTGAAAAATAATCAACAACGAACAATGCTCGATTTGTTTTATATTTTATAACCTTAGTATTACTTTAATAGTTTTTTTTCTTCTCTATTATATAAATGGGGTTTTGTCACTTTGTGATAATGTCACCCCGTCCAATCTTACAATCATTTCTCATTCCTTAAACTCTAAGTACACTGATATAATAACTGAACGAGCACTCTGGCCTCCCCAGAAAATGGAGAAGACAGAATACTCGTCCAGTTACCCACATTGTAATCGACCGGAAGCTGACTCCGCAGCGCCTCGCCCCGGACACACTCCGCCAACACGTGATAAATATCTTCAATTTTTTGGCATTCAGAGCAATTTGGTGAATTCGAAACCTTCATCATATATTTGAACTTGTTTGAAGGAATGTGCCCGGAGCGAAGTCTTAGTAGAGCTACAATAGTTTTCCTGTCCAATTCTATGGATGACAAAGCGAACCACGGACATCGAGGGAGCCGACACTGGATGGTTTTGTACCATATGCCCTTCGAAAGTGATCGTACATCAAAATATTCTTGCCACTGTTCTCTGATATGCACTTTAACACAACTCAATGTTTCTGTGTGGGTTGGGGAAAAGTGATACAAGATGCCCTCAGTGGTGGCCTGCCTCGCTGCTTTGTCGGCTTCCTCGTTACCCATGATGCCTACGTGGAAGGGTATCCACTGGAATACCACTTCCTTTTTTGCAGCATGAAGTTCACGGATGGATTTTAGGATGTTGTAGGCTATCGGGAGACCTCGAAAAGTCGAGGTTAACCGAGCCAAATGCATAAGGGCGCTTTTGGAATCAGATAAAATTACAATTTTACCGACTTCCAAAGTACCAGTATATGATAGAGCTTCGAATACCGCTATCAATTCACAGTGTAATATTGAAACCTGTGCATTTAATTTAAACCGTGCACATACGTTGGCCTGTGGGTCCACAAAAGCAGATCCACAGCCCGACTCATCCTTTGACCCATCCGTGTAAATCTTATAATGTGCATTGTATACCCGATTAACATATTCACAACATAAATCGTGTAATTTGACAACATTGAAATGTCTTTTGGCACATATCACTTTATCAATTGTAGTCTTTATATTCAAAGAAATATCATATTTCGTAATCCAATCATTAAGAGAAAAAATTAACGGTTTAGTATGACAATCTACAGAATAATTACTGTAAGTCTGGCGAGTCTCAACCAACAGCGGCAGCTTCTTTCTCACCCAAAGCTCATTCCGACAAACTATTTAATTCGTCTACTACATGTAACGTGTTGTTGTTCTTAATTGATTTAGATCTAAGCCAAAATTTAGCAGCCAGGTATCGCCTTCGAATAAAAAGCGGCTGAAGACACAATTCGCTCTCCATGACGTGAATGGGCGTAGTCCTTATAAAACCGCCTATTACTCTCATCGCTTGATTTTGCACTTTATCCAGCTTATACAAATGACTTTTCGCACTACTATTATACAAAAATGAACTATAGTCAAGTCTGCTTCTAATTATAGATATATAAAGTAATCTTAAATATTTTGGATGGATACCCCATTTCGAACCTGCTAAAACTTTAAATATATTTAAAAATTTAAGAATTTTTTCCTTTATTTCATTTATATGACGACCCCATTTTAAGTAACTGTCGAACCACATGCCTAAATATTTAATACTCTGAGTTAGTTGGATTCTTTCATCATTTATGAATAAATTTATATTCATTCTATTTATATTTCTAGTTCCTTTTGTGAATACACAAAATTTAGTTTTCCTGTAAGAAATATCTAAACCAATTCTTGTGATTAGAGTTTCAAATATTAACAAAGATTCTTGGATGACAGATATGCCGTCATCAATATTGTCAAAACTGGTATAAAGAACAAAATCATCAGCGTACTGCGATATGAATACTGAATTTAACTGTTTACAGATATGAATGGTAGCTACATTAAATAAGAGTGGGGATAAAGGATCCCCTTGAGCTATGCCCGTTCCAGTGGTTCTACAAATGAGCTCGCTATTATCTAATTCCAGAATTAATTGCCTGTCGTGTAAAAATTGCCAAAGATATTTGCATAATAATCTTCCTACACCCAGACTGTCCAAAGTGTTTAGAAGGCTAATTACATTCACGTTATTATAGGCGTTATTGATATCCAAGAATAATGCCACTGTGCCCTGTCCCCTGCTAAACCCGCTTTGTATTCGTGACACTAATCTAGTTAAATTGTCCATACAAGATCGGAATCTTCGAAAACCTACAGTATCTTCAGAAAAACAGTCGTTTTTCTCTAAATACCATTCTATTCTACGCGTTATAATTAAATGAAATATCTTGCATGAACAAGATAACAAAGAAATAGGTCTTATGTTTGGTGCAGAACTGAGGTTATTATTAGCTTTAGGTATAGGGACTATTTTAATTTC
Source organism: Dendrolimus pini (assembly GCA_949752895.1). Lineage (NCBI taxonomy): Eukaryota > Metazoa > Arthropoda > Insecta > Lepidoptera > Lasiocampidae > Dendrolimus > Dendrolimus pini. Next base: position 18,216,669 of record OX457138.1, on the reverse strand, counting down.
CTTCCACTGTCTTGGAACAAAACTAGAAAATAAGAATCTATTGTATAAAGACACCAGAACTTTTTTGGCTTTATCTGGCAGATTTTTAAACATAGAATATGATATGCCATCCACCCCTGGTGCTGTGTCCGAGTCTTTGATGTTGTTTGTTAGTTCCTGCATTGAAATTGGTGAACAAAGTTGAAGATTTTTACTAGAAAATATAGGCTCCGCGGGCACTGAAGAGTCAGGTGCTAAACTACATAATAAAGATTCGGCCGTCTCTCGATCTATACTATTTCTAGCAAATTTACATCCTTTAAGCCATTTCATCTTAGCCCACATTTCACTTAAAGATGTTGTAACATCCATCTCATCACAAAAGGTTTTCCATGCCTGAGTTTAAGCAGAGCGAGCCATTTTTTGTGCAATTCTTATTTTGTTTTGTAGCACTTCTAAATTATTTGGTGTAGGATTTTTCCTGAAAATAGCAAGAGCGCGACGACGTTCAGCAATAGCTTTAGATATTTCTTGATTCCAATACGGTTTAGGCGTAAACTTTTTTTGACGCAAGGGATGGTCACAAATTTTGATGTAAGGGATAGATTCATCAGCAGCTTTGTTAATTAAACCGATAAAAGCATCATACGCAGACTGATGGTCCTCTGGAAGAGTCAAATTACCAAACTCTTTTTCAATGACAGCCTTGTAATGTACCCAGTTAGCTCTCTTGAAATTTCGCTTACGTGCTCGTGAATAGGGTACAACACAATCTACATTCATTTTAATTATTAGATGATCGCTTCCTAGAGTTTCATTTAAGATCCTCCAATTAAATTTCAAAGCTATGTCTGCAGAAGCTGTTGATAAGTCAGGGGAAGATTTTTGTACTGTGCCATTAACCAATTTGACTCTTGTAGGGGTCCCGTAATTTAAAGTGATAAAGTTATTATCTACTAAAGCGTCGAAAATTTGGTCACCCCTTAAATTAGTTTTACTGGACCAGTTAGTATGGTGGCCATTAAGGTCTCCTGCGATTATAGTTTTTCTTCCGGCTAAACTAAAGACTTGATTCCAATCTCTTAAAGAAGTATTAGCAGAAGGAGGGCAGTATATAGAGTACACATTTTCTAATTTATCACAGTTCAATATCTTGACGTGAACTATTTCTATCTGCGCATTGAGTAGTTTATCCTTATATTGCATAGCCTTTATTGATTTATGAGTTAAAATTGCCACCCCACCATATCCGTTACAGCGATCCATTCTGAAAATATTATATCCACTTATACGAAAGTCTTTATCTTTATCCAGCCAGGTCTCGCTAATAATGGCAATATGTATCTTCTCCCGATTCAACAAAACTTCTAAGTCCAAACCTTTTTGACGAATACTTTATGCATTCCACTGCAATATATTTATTTGGTCATTGATATACATAATTGTTTTATTAAGTTACCAATTGACCCTCCAGTAATAAATTCCACGATAAATGATAAAACCTCTTCTAGTATAATACTTCCGCATTCCTTTATTTTGTCCTCCCAAGAACTGTATGATTTTCCCAAAATTATTTTCTTCAACTTGTTAATTAGTATTTGCCACGCAATTTGTTTTTTCATTCTGGGTCTATTCTCATCATTGAAATCCGTTTCTACATTCATAATACTATCATTATCACTACTAGAGTCAACATGTTCAAACATATTATAATCCTCCTTTTCATTATTATCTTTCCTTCCATGACTTGTTTTCTCTAACTTAGACTTCTTGCCCGTTTTTCCTCTCGGTTTTTTTGTCACAGAAGCATAAGTGTCAGCTCTATCAAGGTTAAGCGATAATCCGTCTTCTAAGTCAGTTTCTCTCACGTAACTTGATATTTCTACATTTTGTTCCAATTGATATGATTTATTATATGTTGTTGTCGCTGGCGCATTATAAATCTCTAATGTTCGACTATAAGTGCAATTCTGTTTGGACATAATGTCCCTTAGAGTCTTTTCCTTTATAAACATAGGGCATATTTTTGATAGCGATATATGCTTCCCACGACAGTTAACACATTTAAAGTTTATTGTAGTACAATTATCGTGGTCCCCACCACATTTCGGGCATACTATTTTTTTCGCAGAACAAGTCTTATGAGTGTGGCCAAGCCTCCAGCATCTGGAACATTGGGGGACTCTGTGCACGTAGGGGTACACTACAACATTAATGTGATTAATTTTAACGTGTGTAGGAATAGAAGGACCCTTAAAACCAAGACGTACGGTTTCAGATGGCACCCAAGAACCGTTCTCAGTATGGCGGCGATCAAGCCTTTTTATAGAGTAAAGTTCCACCGAATCCGGACAAATAATGTCTTTTAACATTTCTTCCTCTGACAAGTCTAGTTCTACGTCTTTTATAATCCCGTAAGAGATGCCTACTTCTGACGCTGCATGGAATCTCCAGCCTAAATTTAGTAGCTCTTGACATTTCATAATTGAAGAAGCATGTACTTCCGAATCAAATTCAATTTTAACACGATATGGGCTCAAATATCTTGTGTTGATAATGCCCATTATTTTGTGAAGACTCAGTATTCGAGCCAACGCAAACTGTTTTGGTAATATATTCTTAGCAGTGACGATTATTGCGTACGTTTCACTTTCTTTGTGGGTGCGATTCTTTTTATCTTTCCCTCTTACGTCAATCCATGCTTCCTCTGTCTGCATCGATTTTTGTTTGCCTCTTTTACTGAAAATCAGTTTCCTTTTCTTACCAGGACCTATTGACACTTCCACCGTCCCGTCTGCCGCCTGAGTTAAATTCTCAATCTCATAAATTTTTCCACCACTCCCACCATTTTCTTCCAAAATTTGTTCATCTAAACAATCGTCCGAAACCGCTAAACAACTATCATTACACATTGCACGGCTCGCCCGTCGCAGGCGGCCACGCGTTAAAAAGTTCGAGCACAATAAAAGTAGGTAGTTACAAAAACTCGCTTACAAACGTGTTAGTCGCGTATTAACGACCGACAGTCGACCGTTCCGTTCGCCTGCCGAGACGAGACTGACTTTAATAGTTGTGTGTCTTGGAACAAACCATTGAAACTAAGCTACATTTACAAATGAGTTCACAACATATTTTAGTACATGTACATTTTAATACGCAATAAAATGTATGTACAGATTTAATATTCATAAGTCTGTTAATTACGAATACTAATGTAATAATTCTAAACTAACTATTCGTAATGTAAAATTATTTTTGTATCACAAAAAATGTTGACGAAGATTATTAGACGACTAGTTATGCTCCAAAGATAATCCCTAGCTAAAAGTCAGTGAAATCAGTTGCATTAATGTACTTCAAACGATTCGATGGGTTTTTAGGGTGACCCGTATCTAGTAAGAGCAGCGAGTTGGAATGTTCCTCCGTCACACACTCACACCAACGCGCACTACCACCGCATTGCATTACACGCACATTTCACAAACAAACCAAGACACAAAGAGCCTAAAAATTAATAATCCAGACGCAGAAAGGAAAAAACAACATACATGGCACTAGTTAGAGCTTTTTAGGTTTTTAGGCGTTAAGGTATAGACAGACATAAGGCACACACTGCACATGCACTTCCTCACAACACCAGCATGTAACAGATACACTCTACATTAGTATAAATTTAGTATTAAAATCAGAATAAATTAATATAATAAGTTATTAGGTAAGGTACAACACAAAAATCACTGAATTAATGTCACACACAATAACAAAAATAACCAATAAGCGTGTATAAAAACTAAAAAATTTCTTAGAAATTAAGTTGTAAAAAAAATACGGAACTCGAGTCTGAAGAGTGGTTTAAAAAAATGCTCCTCCATCTAAAAGGAAGATCTTCCAGCGAGGCTTTTGTTATGCCCCGCAAGCCTAGACCCATTTATATTGTTGGAAATTTGTATATATTCTTTGTACGTTTCGGGAATCTTTTGCGTCTTCAATTACTGCACAGCGCCACGTATTGGCTTGGAAGTGTTCCGCTAGTGGGCATTATGTTTAATCCAAATAAAAAACAATAATAACAAAACCCCCAAATTTTGGAAAATAGCTCCCACTTGAGACCTATAGTAGAATTATTTTGTCAGTGCAGTTTGGGTCATAAATCAAACTCGGCCTCAGCCCGGCTAGGGTGGTGAGCATGTTGCGCGAGTGCTTCGCCATTATCGAGAAAAACTCATTCTTATCAAAGAAAGATTATCATTCTTATAAAAATCATTATTATCTTTTTTGCTGTTAATTTTAAACTTAGATATATTTTTAATATAACTTGTTACATTCTAAAATTTTGTACTTATAGTTTTTTAATAGATAGATACCTAATTAATAATTTATTTTCAATCATTATTATTGTTATTTTAATAAATACGTTGTTTTATCTATTTTTTTCTTTCATTAAATCACTAACCCACAAAAAGACAAAACTAAATACACTATCGATAACGCTTATCGACAACAATAATGCGTACCACTTATGCCTGCCCATAAGGCCCGTGAGTGGAAGAGAGAGCGAAATACTCGCTTCACCGCTCCGATTATTTATGAGCCAAACTGCACGGAGAAAATAATTCTACTATAGCAACATCTATCAATTCAATAACCTTTGATTTATCGAAATTAAATTTCATATTTTCGTAAAGAAATTATGAGAAAACTGTTAAACTTACCAATGAGATGACTTCTTATCTTTATCCCTTACTCTTTTAAAATAGTTTCAACACATTTTAATAACGCAGGACGCGATAATGATTTTTTGCAAGAACTTTAGCCAGTGAAGTAGTCGAAGCGACACTAACATGCAAGTGCACCAATTTTAGTTTTTTTGTGGCCGTTTTTGTGCAATTCATTTTGAAAATGAAAAATTTTCAAGCAGATTATTGTTCATTCGATTATTCAGTTAGTGCCTGAATTTTTTCAATCTTTTATTTTCATATTTAGTATGTTTAAATAATATTTATTCATTAAAGGGCCGATGTGGGTGTGGTTTGCGTAAGCCAGACTACCCGTTTTCGGCCGTATTTTCATCCCTCTGGGAAAATTATAAATAGGTATTGATCTTACAGTTTCGGGAGTCGAGACTTTTTTATCGGAAATTTCCTCCTCTTTAAAGAACTTTTTTCATAATTGCTTAAATGTTAATATTTTTTGAGTTATTAACGAAAAACTAAATATCATTTTTTTTTTCATCTTATTTTGTTAATAACAATTGCAATTTTTTACCTGCCCCAAAATCCTTCAAAAACATTTTTCTAGAGGTGATTCCGAATCGAATGAGCTATCGCTCATATTTTTAGGACCTTTATCTCTATTTATCACGTTTTTGAACTTATTGACTAGTGTAATTCTATTATGTTATTATGTCCAGCAGTAGACTTCGAATAGCTGACGATAACAACGACGAATAAATGTAAATGTTTCATTCATAGCATAATGTTCTCTTTTTAAATAGTTATTCCGTTTGCAACGAATACGTTGTTCAAAATTCGGTAGTTGACAGTATGAAAAATATAGGCTGATTTTAATATATATCGTAGATTACGATCTAAATATGACAAAAATAAATTGTTTTAACTAAAATATTAAATATTAATTGATATTTTAAACAAATAAAATTGTTATATTGCAGCCATTAGCCACGTGACAATGAACGCCGATCAGAGCGCGAGACGTCATAGTGTGCAAAACACAAGAAGTTATCAAAGACTTCTCAGATAACACTTCAACGAAACAGATGTTTGTTTTGCACACTGTGACGTCATGCGAGACGCCATGACAGCTTGACGCGTTTTTGTGACGAAATATCAAAATATTTATAAAATTGCTAAATTAAATATGTTAATGTTGTTTTTTTGCTGAAATATTAATATTTTGGCTAAAATAGACCATAAGGCTCAAAATAAACCTGTTTCTCAAAAATTGTCAACTACCGAATTTAGTCGGATGCCGAATATTTTCCGAATATTCGTCGCAACACTAGTAAACACAGTTTTAAGATCGCCCCCAATGAGAACGGAAATGATCAGGGAAGTAGGGCAATGGGGTCACTCATCGGGAATCTGTCAGAAGTAATGTCTCCTTTGATTGAGAGCCAACACGAGATATGAGTTATGTGAAGTTTAGTTCTTATCATCAAGTCATAGAATCTCTTGTGAATTATGTGAGATATTTCAGGTAAACCTAGAGCAGACTACTTATTGCCTAGTCACAAATCTAACGTTTACCTCAAACTTGACGAAAGTTGGATATAGGCAGATGAGTATATGAAAGCAAAGAATCCAAGAAGGCAGGTTCAATCCCTATAGTATAGGGCCTAAGTATTATAATTTACCGGTTTTAAAAGTATTAAAATTAGCTTAAGACTATCCTTGTTTTCTTGTGTTCCGGCGGTAGTAACCCCAATGATAGTACCTTTGGGTGTTACAAATGTCCATAGGCGATGGTGACCAGTTTCTATCAGGCGGGCCAGCTGCCTGTCTGCTGAACTCATGCAATAAGAATAAATTTTGTTTTCAGAGGTGTAATTCGTCATAAGCAGTCTTGGACTACCAGCACGGTGGCATGCCAACTATCAACTAAACTACTTTGGTGTTGTATCGTATCCTTGTAAATGTTAGAGTCTTGGAAACCAAAGATTAGGACGCCAGTAGTTATCCAAACAAAGTTTATAAATAAACTATATATTTCCAGTGGCTAGGCAGCAAGTCACGTTTTTATGTAAGTCAAATAGGGACACCTAAGAACATGTCCCTATTTTACTTACATAAAAACTTATAACAATTAGATTTTCATATATCAAAACGAAGCCTCTGGTAAAAGCTCGTTCATATATATATATGTATATATATATATATATATATATATATATATATATATATATATATAAATCTTGCTTGAAAAATTATCATTGTGATAGCGAAAGTCGCTTAAAAATCCGTTAGAAATAAATATTTTCATTCTTTCTTTGTGTGTTTTAGGAGGCGTTAGCGGATTTACAGACAAAAATACAAAGAGATTTTGTTTTATAATATATAAAAATAAAGCAATACATACGAAATATATTTTTTCGAGGTCCGTAGTCCGTAATCGAATAAATAAAAAATAAAAGATTTTTGAGACTTTGTACATCATCGCGACTGAAACACAGTTTCGAGGTCCTTAATGTAAGCTATAAAAACACTATTCGCTCGCTTCAAAAGCCAACTATACTTACCCCAGACAGACATAGCTCATTGTAAACAAATGTAGCTTTCTAGTGGTTCACTTGATCACTTCAGTGAGCCAACGACTCTCTACAGGAGAGGGTGTTTCATCCCTTCACGTAAATTATTACGTAAACGTATTTGTGAATTTTGAATAAACAAAGCATGGGTAAGTTCGGTTTATTTAAAGCCGATATTTTAATCACCAGATAAAAGTTATTCATATACAAAATAAAACATCAGCAAATTAAAAAAGACAGTTGCATAAATAAAACAGATTGTTTCACTTTTGAATTCAGTCAGGTTATTTCCATTGATAACTTTTATCTGATGATTGAAAAGTTGCTTTTAGATGTCTATTAATTATTATTAGATGTTAAAATAAACGGCTGATTTATAAAAGAAAGTAATACAGGATAATGGGTGATGTATCAATCATGAGATAAAAGTTATTCATATTATAATATACAATGAAAGTGGCAATAATATAGTTGCATATTATTTTATAGCAAATAATCGTTGTCGATGCGAAGATAAAGTTGATAGACTAGGTCATCATAGGTTGTTTTATTCGAGGATTGCTGGACGAACTTCACGACATACGGCAATCAACGACATCATCCACCGATGTCTTGTCACCGTCGGGGTACCGGCTGTTCTTGAACCGAACGGACTATGTCGCGACGATGGCGAGCGACTGGACGAAATGTCGTTGGTACCTTGGAAGATGGGGCGCCCCTTAGTATGGGACACAATGTGTGTCGATACGTTAGCGGTTTCCTATCGTCCAAATACAGCCATCACTGTCAGAGGAGCTGCCACACTTCAGAAACCCTAAAACGCCACAAATATGCATCCATTGGTGACGGGTACATATTTGTGGCATTTGGGGTTGCGACTTTGGGGCCATGGGGACGTGATTAACTTTATCGAGACATTACAAAGCGATTGAAAGAAGTCTCGTGTGACCTATATTTAGGGGAACGGATTAGCGTTGACATACAAAGCGGGAATGCAGCCAGCATTTTGGAAACGCAACCCACCGACAGCGATATCGACTACATCTTTTAGAATAGAATAGAATATACTTTATTGTACAACAATGCTACATAAAATCAAGAACATTGAATACAAGTACAATCGGCGGTCTTATCGCCCATGGCGGTCTCTTCCAGACAACCTTTGGATGGAGTATAGGAACGACAACAAAAGTCGGTAGTTGTAAAACTAGCACTCGTACAATAATTTCGTTTATTAATTAATAAATAAATAGTAATATATACATGATAATATATAAACAAAAATAAATACACATATTATATTATATACATACAAAAGTAAACAATAACACTATAGCTTGAGGTAGTAATCTTTAACTAATCTGTTAAAACAAGGTAATGATCGTGCCTGCTTAATGTTTATTGGTAATGCATTCCAGAGTTGAATGGCCAAAGACTTGTTGTAAAAACTTGTTCTGTTTACAGGCGTTTTCAGTTTCAATTTCTCTGACAAGAAATCTGATAAGGAATCTTGAATCACTGTAATTAAGGAACTGAAAGGGTTCCTTGAGGATAAGCTGGGGACTTGAGATTAAACAAAATGTTGTAAAGACTTAAGATGTTGTAAAGTTACTTGTAAATATGTTTATAATAGTATTTAATTTCAGTTTTTTGTTGTTGTGTAATTTATTTATAATTTAAGTTTATTTTTATGTATTTAGTTTAATTTATAATTTACTTTTATTTTCTTTCATTGTAATTGGTATTAATTTAATACATATAGTTGCATGAATAAAACAGTTGAAGTTTTTCACTTTTAAATTCATTCTTTATATCTGATGGTTGAAAAATCAGCCCTTAGTCAATTTTACGAACATTTTAAATTAGATATTAATATAGAAGATGTTTTAAATTAACCGTCTAAACACACAATTTAATCAAGCAGAAATGTATCCATAAATTTATTTTGTAAAATAAAACAACCAACTACTCGTATAATTATTATAGATGCAGAAAAATTAGTTTTTTTGTAACAAGTCGCATGTAAATCACTGAACGCATGTAAATAAAATTTGGCGAGATGATAAATTGTGTCCTGGGGGATCCACTTTCCGAATAAAAAAACAATTTTGAATAAGATAAAGTAGGGGTTTTGAATTTATGAGATGTTCTTGTGTGTCTGTGAATCTAAATAAAAACAATAATGCGAATGAATTGCAGAGTAATGCCCGGTATTTCGTAAATTGACGAACTTGTTTCGTACTTTGTACATATTAACAGCGAGACAACAGGCGATAAGCGTTTTTTGATCGATTTCTCAGCCGTTGTTTTATTGAGGTGAAAAAAATATATGTCAATCTTGATCATATTTCTGAGCTAAACCCTGTATTCAAAACGCATTTTCGATAAATTTCTTCGATAGAAAATATTCGCAAAGTAACCTTTAAACTTGTTAATCGTACACAATACAAACGCCGGCAGAATTAGCGGAACCAGCTTAAAATGCGCTGAAGCCACCTTAATTTTGTACGAAGATAGCAAGTTATGACGTCATAACTTGAACGAGTTAAGTACCAATAGTAGTACAATGAGGTGTAAGTACATAGTACATATAACTCAATGTAGTAGTAGTAGTTATTTCAATCATGATGTTTTAAAATAGCATGATATCTCGCTCTTTTATATTTAAATAATTTTATAATAAAGGAATCTATATATTAATACGTATAGCATAAACTTTGTACCCCTTTTTGTGAAAATTTTGCGGACGAAGTATGAAATTTCTCACACTTATAATTTATATAGAGAAGAAGCGACGAATGAATATTTTTTTTTTAAATTATGCATAAAAAATACATTAAGGGCCGCTTGCATAAGGTTGCTAAAATTGATTTAAGAAACACAACACGTATTTAATACCCTTAAATACAATTAGCATCTTGCACAACGCAAAGTTTGCCGCTAAATATGTTTAAAGAACTGTCAATACGTTCTGTGTAAAACGTATTTAGGCAGTTTAATATGATTAGCTAATTTTATTTAAAGGCGATTTTTATGCAAGCGGCCCTAATAAAAAAACATTACACACACAACCGTGTATTTTACACACACACACGCATATATATACTCTTTTGTTTATTGTCAAAGACAAATTAACAGTTTAGCCTTTTAGACCAGTGCTAATCCCTGCGAAAATGGTAAACAAAGGAAAACAATAATAGTAGGATGAAACCCATTGGAACAGGAAGAGAATATAACAACTAAAAGGAAAAATAATTTACGGGCGATCTGAGGCCAGGAAGTGAAAGGGGTGAGTTTTAAGGGTGAAGAACGGTTTATCTCGATTTCCAGCAAAACTACAAGTCCTGTGGAAAAAAGTTAAATGGCAATGTTGTAGGTAATAAAAAGATCTACAACTTTTGTATCAACACTTTTTGACATAACCTCAAAATGTATGTGAAAAATTCAAATAACCAAGTTTTTGGTTTCTTATTTTTATCTTTTACAAAAAAAAAACTCGAAGTTTGGTGAAAACTTGCCTTTTTATGTCCCAAACACAATGTAATTTTTTTGATTTCAAATATTTATATTTTCACCTTATTTTGACTTAATATCAAAAAAACACCCTAATTTACAATCGAAAATTCTCGCATCAAGATGTCAGTTTTTTTTAAAAGTGTCGATGGGCTTTTTGTTCGTTGAAATCTCTTCTTTTAGATGGTGTAAATAAAATATACATTACTATGATAAATGTTCTCGGAAAATGCAAAGAAATAACATGTAGTAAGCCCAAACCCTCGATAGCCCCTTCCCTATTTCTGTATGAAATACCTTTTGGTAGTATATAGGCTAAAATTTATGCGTAGATAGCCTATTTAAATTGCTATTTTAAGATAATATACCCGAGTGATCTCTCTTGGCTATAGAATCGCGCGCGCTCAGCTCTCCTCCCGTGGGGCGAGTTACAGACCGCCCCACGCCTAAAGAGCTTGAAGATGCCGGGGGACAAAATGAGTCCCCCGGCAGTGGAAGAGGACTCGCGAGGCTCACGTCTGGCAGGGCTACGGAGAGGCTAGGTCATATACCCATAGTTCTGGCATAAGGCAAAGGACGGAACTCCCAGGGGTTTGAGTGGGTATACCCAACTGGGGAGTGGCAATAGTATGGGACCGGTAGGTGGCACTGGGATCAGATCCTAGATTTAATTTTGTTTAGGGCAGGACAACGCCGGGACCTCTAGTTTGTTATTGTTATAATTATGTTAATTTATGTATGTATATGTTTGCATGAACATAAGATAATCTCCTGGAAATAATCATCCGAAGTTAACGAGAGTGTAGTTTTATGAACCCGTAGCGTTAAATACATATGAAATATGTGCCATTAGCAATTTCACGGCCCATGTAACAACAAACGATGTAAACAAAACTCTCATTCATATTATTCAAGGTTATTTGAACACAATTATGAGTAAGAATGTATTTAAATATACGGCAGAATAATTCAATTTTATCAATTGTTTAATCTATCACAATTAAAAGCTCTATTAAACGGATCATAAATAATAAACAAAACGCGCCATTACAAATTAAAAATGTGTGCGTGTACTAGTGTACACATGTAAGAAGTGAAACTTCTTTATGACCTTATTTTTCGAAAAATGATGTACTATAATTATGCAAATTTACAGAAATTGGTTAAATAAAGTTAAATTATGATTTTATTTATAAATCATCAAACTCGTATATTAATTAAAAAACAATAAAGTAAAGAAATATTACAATGCTCGTTTCACAATCCATCTTGTTGTTCGATGGATGTAAATGTGACGTGACGCGTAACCGAAAAATGTGACGGTAATTTTTTTTCCAACGCCGATAAAGAAGTTTCACTTCAAAAAAAAAACTATGGCCAAAAAACATGACCTGTCTTTGGAATATGATATTTAAATGTATATATTCATCTCCAAACATTTATTTATTTTGTAGATAGGTATGTATATTAAGTATATATCTATTTAATATAGAAAATTTCTGCATGTAAAGTTATATATATGTATAATGTATTAGTTATTAAAAAGTAAGTAGTTAGTACTATATGTTATGTGTACCACCAACGCCATTATAATCTCAATTCATTCCTTTGGTTGTCTGGAAAAGATCGTCTTTAGCGATAATACCGCCCTCCATTCGTGTTTGACCACGATCTCGCCCCATGTGGAGATGAGATATGGTGTAGGATAGAGCATGCTTACCTAGAAGGTACCTATTCACACGGGTCTTGAAGACACCCACTTTATGAGTATCGGGAAAGACAGACTCCGACAATGAGTTCCACTCCTTTGCGGAGCCTATGATTAAGCTAGATGCAAAGCGCTTCGTTCTTATAGATGGAATATCCCACATATAGCGATTCCGCATGCTGGTGCGTCTGGTTTTTAGATGAGCCATTACCTTTAGCGGTAAACGAATAGAATGAAAATGTAATTGAAAATGAAATATTTATTCGTGCATAAATGTAGTTGTATACAGGTGCAAGTAAGCGGGATCTTAATCGTCATTATTTAAATGATCAGTTCCTATTTATTACATTAAGTACCTTCTATGTAACCTGAGTAGTGTGACCATTATTTTTTATTTGTATAGATATTTGTATTGTATTTTTAATTATTATTTCAATCTGTGTTTGTCAATTATTTAATGTCTTTAATTCCACACACATTGAATACAAATCAAAATAGAAAAAACTAAAATTATGTTAAAAATTAAACTAAAACAATTGTAAACAAAAATTTTATAAAACCAAACCAAAACTAAATAAAAAAGAGAGCATAATTATAGATAAAATATTGGTCCCAAACCACTGTCACTTAGCGGGAACGTTCCCAAAAGGCTGGTGGCGTTACCACGCTGATCACCACCACCATGTCTTTAATTAAAATATCTATACATTTATAAAACTGTAGAGGTCGAATTTCTGTACAATGAAAAAAAATGCTAATTACCGAGATGTAAGAAGTAAACCAGAACTAATTTAGATTTTTTTCAAATTGTTTATTTGTCTGTTTGTCTGTCTGTTTGTACCGGCTATCCGAAACGACTGGACCGAATTAAATGATATTGTATGGTGGTAGCTTATATCCCTGGTCAACATATAGGATACTTTTAATCCTGAAAAATTAAAGGGTTCCCGTGGGAAAGACCGCACCACGCGGACGATGTCACGGGCAGAAGCTAGTTATTAATAATTATGGAATGTTCAATTACGTTTCAAATTTGTCATTAAAGAATTCGTTTGTGGAATAATAATAATATGATTTGTCTATCAATAATTTCTTTAGTGTTTTTTCAAATATATTTATGTAATGGTATTGTTTTTAACTGTTTTGGTAGTTTAATAAATATTGCAGGAGGCATTTCGTAAACACTTTTATTCAACAGTGTCGTATTATATCTAACACAGACAACACAGGTTTTATTTTAAAAAGATGAGAGTTTAATTTATCGAACAGTGCAATCTCGTATATATATAGACAGGGTAGGGGTAAATATTTTAATGATTGGAAATGAGCCTTGCAACTATCTCTGGGACCCAAATAACAGGTTTGAACGTATACATTTCTTTGTATGGGAATAATGTAATTATTATTAAATATGTCATTCCCATACATGTACTATTATATTTATACTTGTCTAGGCCCCCCTAAACAAGAGGCATCAGCGCTGTGCGGTGTCTTGCCAATACTGGGCTTTAAGCTCGCACAGGTCGCCCATCAACTCTGGTTTTGAAGCGAGGACGGATAGGCTAGGCTAAGCCCAGATAGGGTTTCTTTACACTTCAATCCTTTTTCGTCCGTTGTACGTTACCGAACTAGCGGAGGCGGTGATATTTTATTTTTCGTATTTTATTAGACTCGGCCACGAGATTTTTTTTTTATCCCTGCAGGAACGGAGAAAGAATACAATTTCTGCCGCCTGCCGCCTATCGTAAGTGGCGACAAAACACCCCACAAACAGTCGTAGGGTATTTGCTCGACTGGATGGCCACCACCCCTGGTCTAGAGTATGCCGCCATAACAACCTTGTTTTGTGTTCCGGCATTAGTGACCAGGTTCCAATCTCCTATAAGACAGCAGCAGCGCATTTGTAGCACCTATGGTGTGCGAATGTCCATAGGCGATGGTAACCGCTTTCCATCAAGTAGGCCGTCTGCCTGTCTCCTGAATCCCTGCAATAATAAAAAATCTAATACAATAAAAGAAAAATTAACTCATATTGTATTCTACTCATAGTCCCTCAAGACCATAAGTAGAATACTGCGCCTAGATCACGGTCTTCTATGGGTTAGGTGCCCAGAAGGCTGGCTACGTTTCCTCGCTTGATCGCCATACTGATACTTAACATATTCTACGTAGATAATGTCGAAATGGTCTTCTTCAACAGCAAGTCCGACCAACAAACCTGAGGAGAAGACTCAAGAGTGTGGTAGCAGGTTGAGAACATGGTGCAACAGCAGTCGATGCCAACTGTGGAGGTTGTTACTCTTGCCTTTCATCCCAATCCTGGCCCTGATCGTCCAGACGACTCTCTCTTTAGAAAACAGTGTTACAAATGGAAGGGATGTTGCTGACGTGGAGGAACAAGTAAGTTTTTTAAATGAATCTACTTTATCGATGTAGCGGAGATAGGAGACGGAAACGCTTTTATAAGTTCTTGGGCTCAGATTGAAAAAGATGAGAGTGATTTTTAGATTACTTTTGAAGTGATAACTTCTTATGGGAGTGTATACCGCTTCGTTACGTAATACGTTACGGCGCCAGTCTGTCTGGCTTCCCTTTCTGTCACGCATACGGCAGAGGTAGGCAGGCTCCTCAAATTAAACAATTTCAATATTAAATATTTCAACTTAGATTAGTGTAAGTTATCACTTCTGTCGGGCATCCCGAGACACACACGTTTTTCTTATTTTGTTATGTTGATAATTATCTTATATATAAAATTCTCGTGTCACAATGTTAGTTACTATACTCCTCTGAAACGGTTTGACCGGTTCTCATGAAATTTTGTGTGCATATTGGGTAGGTCCGAGAATCGGACAACATCTATTTTGCATCCCCCTAAGTGTTAAGGGTAGTCCACCGCTAAATGTTTTTTCTAATTTTTTGATAATTTATTTTTTATGATACAGCATTAAAAAATACATTTTTCAACCCTCTACGATCAACCCCTATTTTTTATTTGTTAAATATCGATTGAAGCTTTTCCGGGCAGGACGACGTCTGCCGGGACAGCTAGTTTTTTATTAACCGATATCAAAAAAAGGAGGAGGTTCTCAATTCATCGGAATCTTTTTTTTTTAATTGTCTCAGGTCAGTTTATTTTGAACGAATTAATGGTGTGGTGTACGATTACGACGTATTATTAATTGATTAAATTAATTCACATGAATCGATTATGGTAATCGACAAGTTATTTTATTGGTGACCTCATTTTGAAGACTTTTCCAGCTAGAATTTAGGTTTGATGGTTTGAAGTTTTTAAAAGGAAAATATAACGCTTTGTTTAAGCTATATATCTAACCTCATTACATTTCTTAGACCCAAAAGCCCTTTTCCTTTAGTACGGTTTAAAAATGGAAAACTTCACATTTTACCGTCACTAATTCACGAGAATATCTAAATTGGTATATAGGTATAAGGTATATACTAATTAATACCACTGCTATCGGATACAATTATGTTCTATACTTTTTTGAATGATTATTAATATCAGTCAAGTCAGTCAAGGCAGTCCACGAATTATGAAGGGTTCCATAGAGATGACAGACGTCCAATACTAATGTCAATTGGCAATTAAACCCCATTCAACCTGCTCATTTTAAATCTTCTATATAAATAAAAATTAATCGTAGAAATGTATGTACGCTCATAACTTGAGAACGGCTTTACCGATTTTGATGATTTTTTTCAGTATGTTTGAGTGGGTTCCCGAATGGTTTAGGTTCCCAATTGCGATAGGTGGCGCTGAGATCGGATCCAAGATCTTTTTAAGTTATACGTATAGTTATGTACGTCTGCCGGGACCATTTTTGTTAAAAAAATAAAAATGATATGTTCTAGTGAAGTTTCACTTCATACACGTGTTTACAAATACACGCACAGTATTTATTATTTATAAGTATTATTAAAAACAAAATACTGCGAAATCAAATTTGACACCGCCTTATAGAAAAGAAAAGACAACTTTCATGGGTCATCAACTAGCTGGTCATTCACCAAAATTATTTATTGGACAAGATTTATGTACATTTTCTGTCAAAGAGATATTTTCAATGGCTACTTGATAGGGGTTGACGGCAATTAAAAAGAAAGATGTTAAGCAAATATAGGCCGTTTGATGCATACTCGTTAGAGAATAATGTACCGTGAATCTTTTACAGATAAGTTTCGATTCGTATAACTAAATCTTTATACGCAACTGCCTTTATGTAAAGCTTTGTATCAAACGCAAACTATCTTATTTTGGGGAATAAATATAATAATATAAATAACACAGCCCATAACCGATCCATATCTGGGTTCCCACCTCTGACTATTGGGGACGGACAGTATATCCGTCATGCTTGTTCAAGGCGGCTTGGCTGCTTCTGGCAGCTTCTGTTCTGTTAGATCCTGACATAGTGACAATAGGATCAATTCGGGTATAAACTTTCGATCAAAAGAAAATTTTGAAAATCGGTCTACAATTGACGGAGGAATCGAGTATCGAACATACAATAACCTTTTTTGAAAAGGTTTTTAAATACAAGCTTTTGAGATCCTGGATATCATGTAGCAGCAGAGTGCTAGCCAAGACATGTAAAACGAACAGTTTTTTATGGATTTTTAAGGTAGTTTCTTATGTTGTATTTCCATATATTTTAATTGGCCAGCAATAAAGCTGTTAATGTAGACATTGTAGGAAAATATATTTTTTGGCAAAATGGTAATGATATTCCCTTAAATGGTAATGATGTTAACCTTAAATGATAATTAGTAAAATGAAACAGAAATTAGAAATAAAAGAAAATTTAATATTTTCTTGAGTTTTCGCGACTTATATACATAATAAACTATGTTTTAACGGTTTTAAGCGCGGTAATTTATTTGATTTTATTTATTCCGACGTTTCGGCAACTTTTCAGTGGTCATGATCACGAAACACAAAGATGACAATACTCGTTGATAATTGTCATTAAATGAATTTAATTGGAACAAATCTTGTGGATCAATTTCTTTTGTCTTCCGATAATCGAACTTACAAACATTTGATCAGATAATCTGAGTTGCATACCCTCATGAACAATATATAATAGTAATTAATATAATAATTTCTTATTACCATTCAAATGAACTCATTACCATTTTATTAATACGAACGGTAAAAATGGTAATTTGGTAAATGGTGGTTAGAAATTCTAATAATTATTGGAAAAATTCAGTATTTAGTAAGATTATGCAATTTTTAAAATAAATATTAGAAAATAGTCCTTGAAACGGAATCTACTGACCTACATTTTATAAAAAAAACATGTTACCTACATCAAAAGCTCATAAACTGTAGTGAGAAATATTTTGAACCAAAACGCTCGCGGCGAAGGATAATCTTCAATTCGCCGGAATGCATCACTCTTCGACAAAATCGTACGGTCGACGAGTGAGCGACGACTGACTGTACATTTTATTATCTCTGATCGCGTTGTTATAATATTTAAAAACACAGAAATCATTGTGGCCATGTTCACGAACGGTAAGTAGGGAAAAGCATAAGGACACTTCAGAGTACCCTAACTTGATTAAATTATGTTTTTTGTGTAATTGTTTAGAATTTAAAACAATCTTAAAATATCCTATTTTATGAATATGTAACCATGACTTCGTTCTTCAATTGCATTTTGATTACTGGACTAATAACTTGTTGAAATCTGGGAAAAGCGACACTGAATGTAATTAAATTTTGAAAAGTTATCATTTACTTTTCAGTATTTCAATTTAATATACGTATATAATATTATATTTTGCACTTTGTAGAAAACATTTTGATCGGTCTATTAACAAGCATAAGTTTACCAATAGTGGTAATTAAGTATGTTATTTGTTAAGGGCCGTGCGATTTGCACATTTTCAAAGAATCACCCTGGCAATAGTTTCCCTTATATACCAAACTTCATGAGATGAACTTCATATTTGACTAATTGACTAAAATGTTTGTCGACAAACAACTATTTAAACACGAAACAATTAATTAAGTTATGCTAACCCGAACAAAAGTTATCCATTTTCATGAGAATGAAACGACGCGACAGCTCGACTGGCTACAACTGACACTGACAGTATATTATGTGACATAAAATAAATTACTTTCATCCTACACCAAAAATATTGCGGAACAATATATCGCCGCTGAATATTTTTTTAGGATATTTCATAAAATTTAAGTAGGAAAATAAAATTGTTACGTAGTGGTTCTTATTATTTATTCTTGTTATTTATTGTTATTATTTCTTGCTAATTGTAAAACGATATTAAATTTGTTAAATGAAAATTGTTCTGATATTGAAACGTGGTCGCGGTAAGCTTTTGACTTCCCAAACTAAAAAAGTTTTGTATGATTTGTACAAATCTTTCGAAAATGAGTGCAATAGAAATCCGAGCAGTATTATGACTCCCGCGCAATCAGTTTCTAAATCAACTGGAATATCATTGACTTCCATCAGAAAGGTGATATCCGAAAGCAAATGCCATTGTTCAGAACAGGGACCAACAGTTTATTATTAAGAATAATGTTTAATATTAATACTAATTATTTGAATATCGTTTCATATTATTAATTTTATATTAAGTACCTGAATTTAAAAATATATAACAAGCATTAGTTTATTGATTTTTGTTCTGAACGTACACTACTACAAACGCAAAAACATATCGAAGCTAATTGACCTGTATACATATGCATTTAAATATATACATGATCCCCGTATTTTTCATAGGATTAGTTTTGCTTCATCTGTTTTCCCTATTACTTTTAAGACCGATTTTTTAAATCATCAGATAAAAGTTATGAGTCGATTAAATTATGACCTGAGCGATTTCATGTAACTGACATTTTTAGTTTATCCATGCTATGCCTTATTGTATGAATAGTTTTATTCTGGTGATTTAAAAATCGGACCTAAGGCGAACAAAACTGTATACATTTGGTTTATTTAGTTTTCTGTATCTATTTGGCGATGTAATTTGGGGGAGACTTTTTTCATATCTACCATGTTTATTCAGGTTAGCAGAGCGACGGAGCTTGGGAAGCTGGTCACCCGTCTTCAGCAAGAAAGGCAGGAAGTTGCCTTTTTCATTTTCACTAACGGAAGCACATTGAGGTAGATTTTCCTGTTTATTCTAGGGTTAATTAATAATATCATATATTAATTATTATGTAGAAAAAATGTATAATATAATTAAGTACTCGTAAGCCTTGAGCTAATGATGTTTCGTACGGTGCGGTGAGTGTTCGGGTTGTTTGTCAGGATCGTTACATTTGGAAGTCTATCGTCTCTGCCTACACCATGGGAAACAGGTATGTATGTATTCGCTGGGTGATAGTCAATTCCTAGAATTTTTCTAGCATGCTATTATTTTGAGTTTTCTATATATTATAATAAAACTACGTTTTAACAGTTTTAAGCTCAGTAATCACTTTTCAGTAGCCGTGATCACAGAAGACCAAGATGCCAAGTGTCAATGAGTATTGTTAAAGTTTTATTTAGCCTACCGCCAATTAGTTCATTTTAATTATTTAGTTTTAATTTTGTTTATGATTATTGTTTACTCTATGGGAGCCTTATCTAAATTTACCACCGCCACGCAACATGTTGTGGCTTGAAGAGAAGAAGTGGCGCAAGAAACTCTTCAGAAAAGTTGTCGAAACTTCGAAACAATAAGAATCAATTTTAAACAGCACTGGCCTCATTGTACAGCGCTGAGGCTAGAATACTGATAAAGAATCCTGAATTACATGTTCTAGCTCCAAATTTGTCACGTCTCTGAGGCTCGATGTGCTCGCATTCAGCCAACATTTGATGGACATCTTCCCTAAAAATTATGTATTTGGCTTTGTCCAGGTCTAATTTAACGCAACGTTTTGCTGGAACGGATCTCGCTATACATCAAATGGGTGAGCTACCTGTCCTTATGTTCAAAAACAGATCTACACCAGTGGATGGAAGAGCCTTTCAGATTGAACTAAGCGACCTAAGGTAGGTAAATAACATTTTATTGTTGGTGGATTATAGCAGACATGTTGACGGCTTACCTGACGCAAAGTGGTTACCGTCGCCTGTAGACATTGGTAAAACCAAAGTTTGGAACCTGGTGGCGAATATTGGAACACATATCAAAGTTGTTATCTCGGCACACTCTAGAATAAGGGTTGTAATCAGGAGGCGCGCAAATATCCTACCTCCTGTCTCATTTCTATTCCCTTAACGACACTAGAGTTAACCTAGTAGATTCAACTGTATTCTTAGGCATTAACATAGATCAGAAACTCCAGTGGGGCGCTCATATATCTAGTCACTCAGAAAAGCTTACTTCTGCTGGATATGCGGTCAGAAGAGTTAGGTAGTTTACTGACGAAGAGACTGCTAGACTAGTTTATTTTAGTTATTTTCATAGTGTCATGTCCTATGGTATTTTACTTTGGGGCAACGCTGTTGACTTAGAGACTATATTTGTTTTACAAAAAAGAGCCGTAAGGTCAATTTACAACCACGGCCCTCGGGTGTCTCTTAGGGAACGCTTTAAGGAAATCGGTATTATGACGGTCGCCTACCAATATATTTTTAATAATATAATTTATATTCGTAATAATTTGAGTGCCTACAAGCAGTATAAGGATGTTCACGATTTCAACACCAGGCATTGTAATAAACTGATATTGCCATCTTTTAGATTGCAAGAAGTATTGTCTTCTTTCTTGGGGGTAGGTATACGCTTCTTCAATAAGATTCCGAGTGAAATGTTAGATCTGCCCTTCACTAAATTCCAAATCAAATCAAAAAGTATCTTGCTTAAAAAGGGATACTACACTATTGAAGAATATTTAAATGACAAAACTTCATTTACATAACAGCTCGCTCCAACCTCTTATACTGTGTTTTGTACGAGTATAACGTTTTTATCTTGCCGTACTTGTAAGGAATATATGGAGATATGTTGCAAAAAAAGAATGTATATATTACGCTGTCTTTAGATTTATAACTATAATTATTTTCTATCCTTTTATTGCGCTTTATCTTATTGAATATGCACTGTTTGCTACAACTCCATTAATTCTTCAAAAGTCATTCTGTAACATAATTCTGTATAAAATCTTTAAAAAAAAGTACTTAAATATAAATAGAACAACAAATATAAAGAAAAATAATTTTTAGCTAGACGTGTTGCTGGGGAGTTTCTAGCCGTTTCTTCTCCTTAACAGCAATAACACGTTGCAAAGCGGTGTACATAGACTAGGAAGTAAAATTAAATGTTAACCTATATGTATGACCTTCAAAAAGTGTTCTCCAGTGGAACTTATTTTGAATAAAAACTTTTGAATTTGAATTTTAAATTTGAATTTGAATTACAACTTCCACTCAAAGCCTAAATAAATTGTGTTATTTTATTTCTAGATAGAGAAACTAACTAACTAAGTGACTGCTGCGGCTTAACGACCCAAAATGAGTGTTGGCCTCCGAAACGAGAATACTCCATTCCTTCCTATTCAGCGCTGTCTCTTGTCAGTCATCGGCATGAAGCTCGCGCAGATCAGCCTCCACTACGTCCCTCCAGCAATATCTGGGCCTACCGACTGGTCGCCGTCCCGTCTAAGAGCCTATCTGGGCAGACCCGCTGGCTCTTTTCACCGCGCGATCCTCCCCCATTCTGTGTAGGTGGCCAAGCCAGCGCAAGCGATGTGCCTTGCTCTCGCCTATTATATTGGGCTCATCCACCAGTTCTTCGATTTCGGCATTTTTACGGATCTGCCAGTTGCCATCGCTTCCCGTGTCGGACCCAGGGTCTTTTTTAGGACCTTTCTTTCAGTCACTAACAGCTTGTTCTCCTCCTTCAGTGTTAGCGTCCAAGCCTCACATCCGTACAACAATATTGGACGTATAACAGTTTTATATATACGTATCTTGGTCTTACGGCTGAGAAGCTTGGATACTAACACCTTATGAAACGCCGCGGTACATCGTAGGGTATTGTGAATTCGAATGTCTATATATTCCTCGCGGGTGTTAGTGTCTGTTAAAGTACAGCCCAGGTATTTAAATTTGGACACTTATCTGTAGCGGGTATCTCTAACATGCAAGTCCTCTCTGATATAGAGAAACGACCAATTTTATTTGTACTTCGTCGTTTGTTACTAAAACATTAAAATTAAATTAAAACCGTTCTCTTTAACATCGTAATTTCAAATTGTTAAATGTAACAGGTGCTGTGAGCCATAGTGTTGTTACAACTTAGATCCCGACAAATACAAAACCCACCTGCATATCTGAAATAAAGCACACTTACTACCCGTAGGCATTTGAACTAATAGCATTGGAATTCTTTTAGGGTCGTCTTCTTTTGTTTACTTATTGGCATATGGCCTATTGTGTATTGTGATCATTAGCCAGGCGTCACGGATTTAAAGTACAAGCTGCTTCTACATAATTCGGTCCACGCGCCCGGGCAGAAATATTGCATTTGTGCAGTATAAAGTAATGGCCCGATTGAGGGAACAGTTAGTCGAGCGATAACTACGAGCGAAGCAAGATGTGTGTACTACAATCGGGAATGTAATAAGTGATGGACTTTGCGAGTTTTATTGAATTACGACCTGCATTACGTTTGGAGTTGTTGTGTTCGGTTATATTTGTACCTTTGTTTTACGTGTTTGTATAGTTCTAATAAAATTTATAGTAATTCTAACAGCAATTTAATTCGAGTTTTGCAACTCGTAACAGTATTATGATACACACCATACATACAAGCATAGTACACAAATCCTACAGGTGTCCAATAATATGTATAAATCGATCATATATTACTTTTTTGTTGATTTGAGAAATATTAAAAAAAAGACCCGTTTCTATCTATATCTTATTCACTATTCATTTACTTGCCTTGCCATTGGTAGAAATTTGACATTACTTGTTTGGAGCTTATGACAAATTTTAACTATTGGTAAGGCAAATAAACGGTTAGTAAGATATAGGAACAGGCCATAAAATGACTCACAGACATGACTAGTAATTAAAGTGATTAGTAGTTAGTTATATGTCTGTATACTTTTTGTAACCGTCTTTATTTGGCCGCATTCTGCCGGTGTTACCGCGCACGTGCACGTAATAATATTTGAAGTGATAACTTCTTATGGGAGGGTAAACCGCTTCGTTACGTAACGCGTTACGGCGCCAGTGTGTCTGGCTTCCCTTTCTCTCACGGCAGCGGTAGGCAGGCTCCTCCTCTCTCACTCTAACCCACGCGCTATATACATAAAATTTAAGTAATAATCTAAGCTTTTCTCAAGTTAAACAATTTCAATATTAAATAGTTCAACTTAGATTAGTTTTAGGTATCACTTCTGTCGGACGTCCCGAGACGCCCATTTTTTTTTAATGTAGGTGTAAACTCCAGTCGCGCTTCGGAGCTGACGCACGCTAGTTTTTTCGCGGAATGGATAGGAATTCATTGGGGCGAATAGCGCCTAGATAAAAATTAAATGCAATGTAGCTGGCACGAATACTTGCTCTTAAAATAAACTAGGGTTATTACCCTAGTTGCTCTATAAAGTATTCTTATAATTTTAAATCCGTGCCTCACTCTGGCTTCGTATAGGGCACGGCTCGCACGATATAACATAAGTCATCCCCGTATTCTATCCTAGAACACGATCCTTTAAAGTTGATTGAACTCTATATTTAAACAAGAAAGACTGTGGTAATTTAATTTCATTAGAAGGTAATAAAATGCGAATCGTACCGATCAGTTTTAGTTAGGGGTAAGCTGTGCAAGTAATCTAGTTGTTTGTTTACCTGTCCAATACTGGATATATTGAATGGACGGATTTAGTAGCACTTGATACGGACATTGATGAAGAAAAGTGTAATCTAATAATAGATTCATATAGATAAAACTTTATTGCTCACCAAAATAACAAATACAAGTAACCCAAGTGAGCCCCAGGGACCCAATTCCGCTATTGCAACTCAGTCAAAATCGCCAGGCACTATCGCCTCAATATTAGTTTTGCCAGATTTCGGTATTTTGCTAATTCCAATGGCGTGCCATCTTTTATAAATATTTATAAACGAAAACTCGCGAAATAAATGTTTAAAATTGTGGGTAGCCTTTCAATATTAATTTCGGCTTGCGCTATTTCTAATACCATTATTAGATAATGCTAAGTTTTTGAAGTGAAACTTCTATAATAAAGACGGGGTCTTACGAATTTTTCGCTCACGAAAAAGCGTCACCGTCACGTGGTCAAATACTTAGATTTTTAAACTCGTGATATCTTTCAAATGGAATGTCGGAATTGGCAAATTCAAAAAGTTAGTTTATTTTGATAAAGATTAATACCAAGATACAAATAAAGAGCTTCTAACGGCGGCATTTTAACTTAATTTTTAAAATAAAAAATCTGTGGCATAACTATAATAGTTAGACATATGCTGTCGCGACACTTTTTATAAGTAATGATGTGTTCTGCAAAGTCATAGTACATTATTTTATTCTATCATCAATAGTTTTCGTAGCGCACGCGATTTTAGGTATATTTTACACCTTGGGTTACATTATTGGAGTTTTAGTAAGGATCCCAAATTTTTTGTAAATAAGTAAGTAATAAATAAGTATAATATAGCCTATGTCACCCGGAGATAGTATAGCTTGCCAACAGTGAAAGAATTTTTCAAATCGGTTCAGTAGTTTCGGAGCCTCTTCATGCAAACAAAAAAATATTTTTCCTCTTTATAATATTAGTATAGATATTCATATATATTTATTATAAAATTATTTAGATATTTGCATATTATAAAAAGCGTAAGATTTTTCGCTGGAAGTTTAATAAAATTGGGAGCTGGGTTGCCCTAAAAAGCGCTATATCTAGCTTCGAACGCGCTAGTGGCAGGCCTGGTGAGCCGAGCGCCGGGGAAGTCTCGCAAACGAGAAAGCCAGCGAGGATATACCCCGTCCTCCGACGATCTCGTCTCTCTTATACCTAAAATCGTGTTCTGCGCATTGGAAAGTGCGATGTCCCGAGCCGCCATTAATGGAGGCAAACTTAAGTTTGCATCGAACTATTAGTCTAGTCAACAAGTTCAAAAACGTGATAAATAGAGATAAAGGTCCTAAAAATATGAGCGATAGCTCATTCGATTCAGAATCACCTCTAGAAAAATGTTTTTGAAGGATTTTGTGGCAGGTAAAGAATTGCAATTGTTATTAACAAAATAAGATGAAAAAAAATGATATTTAGTTTTTCGTTAATAACTCAAAAAATATTAACATTTAAGCAATTTTGAAAAAAAATCGTTAAAGAGGAGGAAATTTCCGATAAAAAAGTCGATAAACCTTTATAGAGATATTACTGACCTTCATGCAAATTCATATCACAAATTTCGTCGAATTATTGCAATTTCTTTATGTTTGGAACTCAATAGCTATTAAAGCGTTATTTTATTTCTTCTTTAAATTAATTATACTATAATTTTTTCAAACTACAAAATATCAAATTGCATGTAGTGTTTGCCTATAAGTGATTACTGCATTTGTCATGTATTTTTTTATAAAGCAATGTATGTACATCCTTTGTATTAGTGCAAGTAATTGTTGGTAAACCAAATAAAAATGTACTTAGTATTCTTATAATAACTTGACGGAGTTTTTAATATAGTGTAATGGATGTACGCGGCGACACTCCTTAATACAAATTATGTGTGTTATCGTTCGGGTTATAGTCCCATGGTAAAAAACCACTCCTCTAAATGGATTTCTTAATGACTTACGACGAAGTCAATTTGTATGACTTTCATGCATATTTTACTCTTTAATCAGCTCTGCCTTTGCGAAACGGTATACATAGAATAGAAAGCAGATTTAAATTTTGGTTTAAAACTTTTGAATTTATTACGTACGTCGTAATATAAATTTACTTGCATTATGCACTGTCATGAACACCAAAAAAAGATAAGTTATTTTTATTTTTTTAAGGTTTTTGGTTAATTATTCTGCAACAAACTCATGTTTTGGTAAATCAAAATTTTGTGGTGTTCGAAAGGAAGTAATGTACTACTTACCTTTTTTTTGTCCTGCTAACAAAAATCTATAAATCAAACTTATTTCATGATCATAATTTCACTAAACAGTACACACATTCAAATAAACAATTCTTGCTTAAAAAACGATCTTTGTCCTGCAACAGTTGTTGTTTCCTTCAATATTATGAAGTTTAGATAGCAATATTGCACTGGGAAGTATCACCCTACAAGTTCTCCTAAATATTCTCGCTACCGCCTTACAGTACTATTTATTTATTATTTAATTCTGAACAATGGTTTTTGAGACATGGTAACCCCATCTCTTGTTCAAACTTCAATACACATTTTTGATACGCACATATTTCCTTCTCTTCTTAGATACTGGTATGTATGTATATCTATCTCTGCCCCCCCCCCCAATTATGACTAACTTCACAACGATACCGCCATTCTGTCGTTGGATTCGTTTTGCGGTGTTAAACAGAGAGTCGTAAGAAATGATAAGATTTTTGGCAAGTGTTGCATGATTGGTTGAGCTGGTTTCAAGATTTGTGCAAGATATATACTTCTAAAGCCAAAAGTGGATATAGTGTTGGACATAACTTTGGGTAAGCCTATCTAATTTGTATTTATTTATTGTTATGTGCCAGATATTTACACAACAACCGAAAGCAACAAAATTTCATTATTATCTTCAGCGGTTTCTTGTGTACGGAATATCCGGAGTTTTGTTCATTTCGGATCCGCGCAGACACATACAAATATTGACACCCCTCATAAGAAGTTAATGTTTGAGATCCTCGTAAAAATCTATGGAAAATAACACTCATAAGTATGAGGTAACTTCTCCTTATGGTGGCAATGACCCAGCCTAATTACACGTGTGTCTTATGTACATAAGTGTGCCTTGCCACTTTAGTTACATTGGGAAAAGTTTTGCTGATAAAAGATATTTGTGTCTTGTAAGTGAGAGAAAAAAGGAAAGAAAGATAAATTGTGTATGCAATTCACACGCAGTAGAAGTGAAGCTTCGGAGAATATACTCACAAATAATTCCTTTAGCATATGCTTTAATTAAAGCAATTGTAATATTATAATTCATCTTAATCTTTACTTCGCTCATCAAAGTATTGTTTGAATTTAGAAATAAGCTTTTTTAAAAAGGTTTTTAAATACAAGCTTTTGAGAACCTGGATATCATGTAGCAGTAGAGCGCTAGCCAAGACAAGTTAAACGAGCCCAAACACGACCGGTTTGTCTTGTTTAGTACAGGAGTTCCTATGGCCACCTTCTGACTCCATCATCAGATTAGCTCCATGGTACCATATTATTGCATTGTCATGCGATATACATATGCTTGCAGAATTTCCGGGAAGTTGGACAAAATCAACTTGCAAGTTTCCACCCGAACTTATTTACATACATACGTCCATTGCAAGTTAAATAAAAGCTTGTAAATAGACAGTAGGTTGCTGAACTGGACATGTCAATAAATCCAGTCCTCCACCGTGCTCAAAGCCGATCTCGGTGGAAGAGAGCAATTGTTCACCGCCATCAAAATCACGATCGTCAGCAGTGAAAGAATGACTCAAAGGAAGTCATTACTTAGTAATATTTTCCGTGCTGCTAAGCAGCCAGGACCTGAACAAATAGTATTCTTTAATTGCAAATTAAAGACAAATAGCAACGTTACAGCCGCGTAGGTGTGTCGTCACAATAAAAATCTAATAAACATTTTTATCGACCCCTCATCGAGAGACGCAATAAAATTTCTTTATTAGCAGTAAAATATGTGAGCAGGTGATTTGTCAATTTACTTAAGCCAGCCTCACCATATGAACCTCTTTGTTATTTTTCTTTTGTGTGGCCGTTATTTACATTATGCTATAACTCACCTACTAGTAGCAGATCGTCGATGTGGACAGATAGTTAATAATTTTAGCACATTACTAGTAACTACAGATTTAGATTTATTTATTCAATAAGAGTTTTAAATTGTTCTTGTTTCACTTCACACAATGTTTAGTCATTTATCCAATAATTATATTTTAAGTATGAGATTACGTTTCAATGACTACAGATCTATGTTATTTTTCCAGTGTTAGCCAGGTGACCAAACTTTTCAAATATAGAAGACTAGTTTTTCCTTTCCGGACATTTTTTTACGAGGATAAACCCTATTGAGGTCCGTCAGCTGGACGTAAGGGGAAAACCGCGGCGGGTGTTTGAGATTCGCCAAGTGGAGGTGGCACTAGCACCTCTAGGCAGATGTAAAGATGCTGTCACACCACATCTAGTAATACCCAATAAGTCTTTGGTATTCTGTCCTTCGCCTTTAATGCCAGGACTACGGGTATATGGCCTAGCCTCTCTGCTGAACCTGGCAGGCGGCGATCCACCGGCCTCTACCACTGCCGGGGAACGACTTTATGTCCCTCGGCATCTTCCTACTCTTATTACGTTGGGAGGTCTGTAACGCACCCCACGGGAGGAGAGGCCAGCGCGCGGAATACGTCACGCATATCTCAACGGCATAACAGCGGGATCTTTTTCCCAGGGATGCTCACGGCGGTCGAAGATCCAAACTTGCCCTCGGGCACCGATGCGTCCTCTTTTGTCGGAAGCGGAGCAAAGGCGTACATTAACACTCCTGCTCCGCCTCCTTATTAGCAAGCATAAAGTGCTTGCAGAAGGAGGAGACGGTGCTCCATCTGATAGGGCTCCCGACCTTGGTGCGAACCACGGCCGGAAGCGTGGTTTCCTTTACGGCCAGCTACAATTTATTTCTGCTTTTAGTTTTAAATATCTAAAATTTGCATATTAGTAATTTACGCTAAGATTAAGTATTTTATTAAGCTGCGTACCAACAGTCTGTTTACAATGAGATCTTGACATCCAAAGGTCGCCTGGAAGGGATTGCTCAAGGCCGCCTATTGTACTACCTTATAGTATTTAAGATAATTATGGACGCATTTCTCTTTATTATGTTTGTGTATAATGGATTGAGAAAATCTATATTAATGAGAGCGAAGCTATGAGCAAAACTGGTATATTATATTTATAACCATCAGAAAAAAATGGTTATTTGTAAGATCGTGAACAAGGAATAAACAAACTCACTTTAAATTAATAAGTTTAAGGATCGGAATCAAATAACAAAGTGAACAATTTCAATGTCCAATATCGGGCCAAAGCAAACGTTCGTCGGGTTTGTTCAAATATTGGACGCTATTGGGAAACCAATATGTTTTACTCTAGCTACGCCCTCGACTATTGTTTAGGTTTAAGTAAATGTGTGGTGCGTTGATTATGGTTACCCAGTTGGATAGTATGGCACCACTGGCGAGAGCCTATGACTGAATCGCCCGAGAGGGGAGAGGGAAGTAAGAAAAAAAGACGACAAGTTGTTGCAATCTCGCAGTATATTAATTTCTCTATTGTTCCTAATTTAACTTAGACTATATACACAGAAACTTTTTTCGTTTACGTGATGTGCACACCGGTATTCTAATCAACATTAAATATTATATTTACACGTTTATGAGATTGAACATTTTGAATGATTAAGATAAATGCCCAATCTTATCAGCAGCTTTAGGACCGATATAGTTTTACCTGTTTAACATTACGTTCACGTATTTGCCATGATATTTAATTGTGCTAATTTATACATCAAATAAATCGGTTGTAGACGCGTGGCAACAAATATGTCCAGGGATTTTACTTGATTCTGCTGCATCGCTTTTCTGGCTCAAGATGAAAGAATATTCTTAAACCTTCAATCCCTTATATTACTCAACCGATTCGCGCTAGCTTAGTAGCAAAGATATCGTAATATTTTCTTAAGTTTTCGTGACTTGTATACATAATAAAACTACGTTTTAACGGTTTTAAGCGCGGTAATTTATTTGATTTTGGTTTATCCGACGTTTCGGCCGCTTTTCAGTGGCCGTGGTCACGGACGACAAAAATGACATTTGACAAAACTAGTTGGACAAATCCCGAAACGTCGGATAAACCAAAATGAAATAAATTACCGCGTTTATTAAGCAAAGATATCGGTTTGTCATACCAATGACGTTGTAACAAACCAGGATTTTTTCTCATTTATTCAATAGCCAGGATCTACTCGCGACTTCGTCCACGCTTCACTTTAAATTCCCGGAACGCAAAGTACCGCAGCTATCGTTTTAGTGAAAACTGTGTCGGAATAAGCAAATTTTTATGCCTTAGAACAGCTACAAACCGCTCCCGGTAGAGTTCTCGCGGAATTCCCGGTTTCAATAATATCACACATTTTATTACATTAAATTTGCTATCGGTAACTAAAAAAACACATCACAATTCGAAATTGTTTATTAATCCATTTAGATAATTTCCATAAAAATCCCCGTGGGATTCTCTAAATTAAAAGTAGCGCAGAGTTTAAGTTGATAGATCAGCGAAAACCGCATCGAAATCGGCCCAGTATATTTACGTGAATCCCGAACAAACAGACAGTATACCTACGAGTGCATACTTGAATACCCATTTTAGTTTATTTTTCGGTTTTTTCAATGTATCTCGCTATGTTTAAACACCGAATAGATGTTTTTCTTTGTTGCTAAGCCATAATATTGGCACGAATACTTCTAATTTCATTTAAAATCTAATTTTGTTACATTTATAACGTACTTTGTTTACATGTGTATTATAAGTTTTATTGTACCTTTATTCGTTTTGGCAATAGTTTTGTAATGGCCATACGAAATCCTGTCATATTTTTGATGAGGATGATGTTCAATAAAAAATTTATAAGTAAGACTATATCCAAGAATCTATTTAATATATCATTAATTACAACATCCAGATGTTCCACGAGATCAGCTTTATATCTAAGGGTCCATTAATAAACTCTTTTTTATTATTCAACAAAGAGTTCACCTACTTGCTTATTAATTCCGAACCAAGATTACATCCCTATTAGGGCTGTGGAAGTTGCTAAATCGGCAAGCTGAAAAACTTTAGGTAATATACCTTATTACCTTAAGCAGAAAAACTTGCCGATAGAAACTAGTCATGGACGTCTATGAATATAGTAGTCTTGAAGAACATTCTTAACACATTGTTAATAACCCTAAATAGTAACGCAAAGGAAAAAGCGCGGCGTGAAGTTCCCTCCAGAACTTTATTGTGCGTATAGTAAAATTATTGTACGTATAGTAAAAGTTATTAAAGAACCTCTGTTTACTGGAGCATGATAGCTCAAGGCAACATTCCCTGGAGATCAAGTAGTCTTGAAGACCATTCTTAACATATTGTTAATAACCCCAAATAGTAACGTAGAGGAAAAAACGCGGCGTGAAGTTCCCTCCAGAACGTTATTGTACGTATAGTAAAAGTTATTAAAGAACCTCTGTTTATTGGAGCGTGATAACTCAAGGCAATACTCGCTGGCGATCATTATAAGCAAATGTTGCCGGAGCGCCTTCAAGAACTTTAAAACAAAGCTTTGTTTTAATTATGTCACAGTTTTAGGTTATTCCCGTAAATAATTAAAATTATGAGTCACAATTTAAAAAGACAACTCAAAAACGTTGTGATATTTAGTCATTCTATTTAATGTTTGGGGGATCCCAAATTATAGTAATTTTAGAAGGAGCACGTGTATTTTTGAAAGAACTGACTTGTGACGACTATAATAATAGTCCAACTGGGGCTTCCCCGTGGCTTCGACTACGGGGACTTTGGCTATGAATCGCACGGAAACATTTGCATCTACCGGGATCAATTGAAAGCAGTTATGTGAACAGAAAATAATTATATATAATAAATTAAAACTAAATAATTAAAACGAACACGTTGGCGGTAGGCTAAATAAAACATGAACAATACCCGTTGACAATTGTTATCTTTGGCTTCCGTGGTCACGGCAACTGAAAAGCGGCCAAACGTCGGAATAACCAAAATCAAATAAATTACCGAGCGTAAAACCGTTAAAACGTAGTTTTATTATTTATGTATACAAATCGCGAAACCTTAAGATAATATTATTAGAGAATTTATTCGAAACCATTATCATAGTGTACAGAATGAATTTGGTATCGCAAACTACTACTGTAATATACTACTGTGTTGCAGTTGTTAGCGCCCACCTCCAGACCATTCTTTTGTCATACAAATTAAAAAAAGAAAATTATTTTAAAGTTTATACATTTGGAAATTTTCATGTTGGTTGAGCTTTGTGGTTGAGCGGGCTAAGCCTTTGCCGGCCTACCTAACTGCAAGGTAGAGGCTCCGGGTTCGATTCCTGGTATAGTAAATTTCCGAAGCGTATTTTCTCCGTTATTTACTATGGTCTGTGATCGGCCCCAGAGTAGAGTCGTTCATTGTATATTACCCATAACACAAGCGTAACTTGCTTAGTTTGGGGATATAAAATATGTGTGTTTGTCTGCCGAGTAAAAAAATATGTATAAGTATGTGTGAATTGATGTATATATGTATGTGGTGTGGTAGCACATTGACAGTATCTTTGTTGCTACAAATGTCTATAGGCGATCGTAAACGCTTTCTATCGGCCGTCCGTGTGTCTGCTGACCTTTGTAATGTAAATTTGATTCTGCAGAGCGCAGTCTAAATATTTCTGATTCCGTGTCGTAAAATATTTGTTGACAGATCTAGCATCAACGCGGGTACGTCGATGACAGAAGCTGTGGAGTGGTATACCAATGCCAACGCAGCTCTTCTCAACCACCTGACCAAGGAGATAAAGGACACAGACAGCAGCACTATATGGAGGTACGGCATAATAATCAAGAGGGCCAAAAGCGATCGGCTTTGTAAAATCCTATTATTTAATCTTTGTAAAAAAAAAATTATACGTGCAGGAATGGAGAAAGAATACAATTTCCTGCGGCCGGGCAGCCTGTCGTAAGAGGCGACAAAACAACCCACAGCGAGGTGGTAGGGCATTTGCCCGACTGGATGGCGACCACCCCTGGTCTAGAGTATGCCGCCATAACAACGTTGTGTTGTGTTCCGGCATTAGTGACCAGGTTCCAGTCTCCTTTAACAGAACAGCAGCGCATTTGTAGCACCTTTGGTGTTCCAAATGTCCATAGGCGATTGTAACCGCTTTCCATCAAGTGGGCCGTCTGCCTGTCTGCTGAACTCCTGCAATAAAAAAAAATCGCTTAGTGAAATTGACACGTGTCCTAGATATACTGTTACTTGTAAGACATACATTTACATTTTATTTTGACACTTATCATCATACGAATCTGAATCTCTTTAGGCCCTCTGTAGGGTTGTTCACAAACGCCGGGAAAGATTTCGCGCCCGAACGGGAAGCTTCCGAACGAATGAATTTGCTATTCGACGGAACGTGAAACGCTGTTATAAAATCTTGTCGCAATCACATTCTTGATTGTATTCGTTTCACGTTCTGTTGGATAACAAATTGATTCGTAGTAGTAAATAATAATACGTAGGTATTCTATAGACGTATGCCAATTATAGATGGGCAATCCACCGGGTTTAAACCCGGTGCTTTGATAGAAACCCGATAAACACCCGCAAGCACCCATAAACATCCAGAAAATTGGGTGTTTATTTAATTTGATAAAATTAAATTAGTGATGTTAAAATATATGTTTTAAAAGTGATTTTCATTCATTTCATTTCTTTGTAGGCAACATTAGTTTGATCATGGAGGGTAAAAAAAACTTCGTTTAAAAAACGAACTTCAAAAACTAGATAGTATAAAATAACTTTTTTCTAAAGCTATTTTTAATTATAATATTTTATTTTTAATATATATTATCTAAAACATCTTGAAGTCGGTGCAAAGTAAAACTAAAAATTACTATAATTTGAAAAGCTTTAGAAATATGTTATTTTATACTTTTTAGTTTATGAAGTCGGTTTTTTTGAACTAAGTTTTTGTTTTATTTGATACTTTTTAGATTCTAGCTATGGATAGGCCTTCGAAAGGTGCCGCGCGCCTTAAAAAATATAGGTCTCAAGAAACGGGAACGGAAAAAAAAACATATTTTTTTTTCGTAAAATGAAAACCACTGGGCCGTACTATGTTAAATTTTAAGAGGACTAAATAGCAACTATTCCGCATCGAACTAAAAAAGAATCACGTAAATTGGATCATAAATTTCAGAGTAATCGATTTACATACATAAAAAAACATACTGGCCAAGTAGAGAACCTCCTCCTTTTAGAAGTCGGTTAATAAAATGGTACGAGGTAAAAACAAAATTTCAAAAATCACATTTTCTATTATTTCAACTTTTGAATAGCTTATTTTATCTTTTATTTTGTAATTAGCGTCGAAGACTCGAGTGTCAGCGTGTTAGTTGTCATATTCTTCATTTGTAAGTTCATTTACATGATAACCCTTAGCTTCCTGTAAATACTTTAAGATTTGTTCATAGCATTTGGTGCGCACACATAGCTTAATATACTTAAATTCCTTCGCCACTAATTTTCCGAAGTGCTCATTTCTTATGTCTTCTCCTTCTCCAAAAAATTATCTTTCAATTCTTTTCTTCTTTTTATATCCGTGGGGACAGAAAGAAAAGATGGAGAACTTGAGCTTTGATGGTGACGGTAAATCATCTAAACATCCCTTTCTAAAATGTTTGACGACCAGTCCCGATAGTAAAGTTTGTTCTTTTTCTCTCCTATGATTACATAATAAAAATGAAATTAGTTGGGCTATAATACCTACATAATGTTGCAGAAGAATTATCAGTATGTATCTAATTTATTTACAATAATAACGGAGAATCCGATAGTGATTGATTGTTAAGTTTTTTTTAATAGCACCATAAAAAAGTTTTTTCTTGCATTATTTTATTTCACCTAATTATGTATAATTCAATAAAAGAAAAATAATTAAAAACTTAATGTCATTTATGTATAATAATCATTTACACCCGAAATTTGGGTGGAAATCGGGTGTTTATGCCAAAACACCCAAAACACCCGATTTAAACCCACCTGGGTTTAAACCCGGGTGGGTGGATTTTGCCGATCTATAATGCCAATAAATAAGTAAACAAAAGAAGACGATCATAAAAGAATTAAATAATGTTTTCTAGTGTTAATGATACAATAGATTTAATTAGATAATAGCGTATGTGTGTGTGTATGAGTGTGCATGTGTGTGCGGGAGTGCGAGTGCGTGTTTGCGTGTGTATGTATATAGACACATACGTGTTTACACATGATTAGTTAAATGTTATTTTTTCTGTATGCACCTGTCTTGGATTGCAATCCAGATTTGTTTAGTTACTAATTTAATATTTTATTTTCTATGGTTGTAATTTGTTTTGTGCATCAATAAATAAAATAAGAAATTACAATTAGTTCAAATGCCGACAGGTAATAAAATGTGTTTATTACAGATATGCAGGTGGAATTTGTTTTTGTCGGCGCCTAGGTTGTAACAATATAAAAATTAGTTAGGAAATGTAACAATATACAATAATAAATACATTTATATTTTAAAATTCATCTCGTTATATATGTATTGTACGAGTGCGGGACTCGAATTAAAATGCCGTTGGAATTATTATAGAATTTATTAGAACTATACAAACATGCACAATACAATAACACGCGCATAGTCCGTCGCTATATAGCTTATCGAATGAACACGTCTTGGTCGTATCGTAATACTCGCTTGACTCCCTCACCCCTCTGTTCGGGCATTGTTTTATACCAAACTATACAGTACAACAATCGACCGCGTGGAACGAATTTTCCAAGAAACCGTAATCTGCACACCTGCGGCCATACACACAATAACAATAGAATGTTTTCTTAATTACAAATTTTAAACACAAAGTAAACAAAAGAAGTCC
Organism: Dendrolimus pini; assembly: GCA_949752895.1. Taxonomy (NCBI): domain Eukaryota; kingdom Metazoa; phylum Arthropoda; class Insecta; order Lepidoptera; family Lasiocampidae; genus Dendrolimus; species Dendrolimus pini. Next base: position 18,180,264 of record OX457138.1, on the reverse strand, counting down.
AAATGTAGGAGAGGTAATAAACTACAGGTGTGCATTCACTTTGTCGGCGTGTAACAGTATATTGTTACCTGTTAACTTGTTTCATTCTCCTTTGCGCAATTGACCGTCGTATTCGGTACACTACCATTATTTAAAAAAAACACAACATAATCTTTATATATATAATTCTTCTGTACGTGGGTTGACAGTGAACTTCCTCCTAAACGGCTGGACCGATTTGAATGAATTTTTGTATGTGTTCAAGTGGATTCGAGGATGGTTTAGGTTCACAAATAAGCCCGGCAGATGGCGCTGCAGTCGGGTTCTAAATTTTATTTCTTCAGGGCAGGACAACGTCTGTCGGGACAGCTAGTTTCTCTTTAAAACTATGATACAAACATCCTCTGAAATCACATCCAATATAGTTTATATCCACTATTATTTATGAACAAGTTTCTTTCAAAATAATACCAAATAACCTAGAATGTGCTAAAAATGTATTTACCCGTTAAGTTTTGAATCAGAAACTAATTCGAGGGGAGATTTTGGGTTATTATAAAGGAATTTACCCTGAGTCTATTCAATATTGACAAGTTAGTATGTAGCATTACTTGCGGTCTGTTTTTTGTAATTATACTAAAATATCCCCGGGACTTCGTCCACGTTTGACTTCAAATTCCTGCGGGTTTGCTGGGTCACAGAGTACTTGATTTTCAAATAAATTACTACGCTTAAAACCTTCAAAACGTAGTTTTATTAAGAATATAAGCTATTGTTTGAGTGAAAACTATATCGGAATAACCTAATCCATCCGAACAGCTATAAAGCGCTTCCGGGAAGATTTCCGCGTCAAAAAGTAGTGTAGATTTTAAGTAAAAAAATTTGCTATCAATCAGCGAGAATCGCATCGGATTCTGCTTAGTAGATTTTACGTGAATCCTAAAACAAACAGACAAGAAATTCTCAAAAATTGCATCGTGTCCTTTATATAGAGTATTTCAGTTGTTTTCTTTAAATAGCTTCAATGTACAGACATGGCATTTTTAGAATTATATAATACCAGTGGTCGCCCGTGGTCGAAATTCGACCATAATAATTGATTTAAATTATAAGTTTGAACATTATTAAGGTTCTGTTGTCAAAAACTATACTTCTATAATCACAGATTTCGCCAAGGCTATACTGTTAATTTGATTTTAACAATAAACAAAAGAGTATATATAAATAGGTATATATACCTACATGTATGTAAAATATATGGTAAAGTGTGTAATGTTTTTTATTGATTTAATGTATTTTTTATGCATAATTTAAATAAGCTTTTTTTAAAAGGTTTTTAAATACAGGCTTTTGAGATCCTGGATATCGTGTAGCAGCAGAGTACTAGCCAAGACAAGTAAAACGAGCACAAACACGGCGGGTTTATCTTGTTTAGTACAGGAGTTCCTATGACCACCTTTCGGCTTTATCATTAGATCAGCTCTATGGTAACATATTATTGCATTGTCACACGATATACATATGCTTGCAAAATTTCAGCTCAATCGGAAACCGGGAAGTTGGTCAAATTTAACTTGCAAGATTTCACCCGAACTTACATATATACATACAGGTACATACATACATAGGTACATCCATTGCAAGTTGAATAAAAGCTTGTAAAAAAATATTATCTATACATATAATATAATATACAAATTATAAATGTGCGAAAGTTAATACTCCGCCATCCGCGCAATTTTCGAAAAAAATGGGTACAAAGTTTTTGCTATGTTTGTGCTTCACTTATTAATATATAGATTAAAAACAAACTGTATTGGTTTATTTTTCTAACTGTAAGAATAGGAAACTGTAAGTGTTTAATCAGAAAAGACATTATCTGATTTAATAAAAGGTTGTTATCAATAACCCAGTTTCTCTGAACTTGATTGCATCACATTGCGTCATATTATATCCAGGGATAATCGAAGATCAAGCTTTCAAACCAATTAACCTCAATACTTGACGTTAGTTGAAAACGGAAATTGATTTTCTAGCTAGATAACCTCGAGAATAAGAAAACTTCTTACACTCTAAATATGAGATTTTTTTAAATATAATAGGTTGGGGAAATAGTCTTTTCGGATATAGTATGTATGAACTTGTAATAAGATCTCTTTGGCTATACCATTTATATCTGGCTGGTTTTGGTATCATTAAAAAGTTTTAATTTTAAAGAAGATAATTCCAAATTCAAATTAGAAAAATGTGTGATTTTCATTTGTTTTTCTTATTGTTAAAATGAGTGAATCTAATGAAGAAATTCGATACATTTTAAAACTTTACTACAAAAAGGTAAAATGCAAAACAAGCCGCGAAAAAAAGTGATATTTATGGATCTAATGCAGTATCTGTGAGAGTAACGCAAATTTGGTTTAAGCATTTTCAATCCGGAAATTTTGATATCAAAGATGCACGTCGCTCTGGTCGCCCTGTTACGGATAAAATTGATGCCACTTTTGAAAAAGTGGAGCAAGATCGGCATATTAGTAGTTACGATGTAGCTGGAGAACTGGGAATTGACCACAAAACGGTTTTGGCGTATTTGAAAAAAGCTGGGTACACAAAAAAGCTCGATATTTGGGTGCCTCATGAGGTCACTAAAAGAAACCTAATGAACCGTGTCCTCATTTGTGATTCTTTATTACGACGTAATTAAACCAAACCATTTTTGAAGAAGCTGATAACTGGTGATGAAAAGTGGATCACGTACGACAAGAACGTGCGAAAAAGATCGTGATCAGAGGCCAGTCAGGCTTCACAGACTGTGACGAAATCCGAGTTAACTCGCAATAAGGTGATGCTGTGTGTATGGTGGGATTGGAAGGGCATTATTCATTATGAGCTGTTACCGCCAGGCAGGACCATCGATTCTGAACTGTACTGCGAACAACTTATGAGATTAAAGCAAAAAGTTGAGAGAAAGCGGCCGGAATTAATCAACAGAAGAGGTGTGGTTTTTCACCATGATAACGCTAGACCTCACACATCTTTAGCCACTCAGCAAAAATTACGAGAGCTTGTCTGGGAGGTGTTAATGCATCCGCCGTATAGTCTTGGCCTTGCACCTTCAGATTTTCACCTATTTCGGTTTCTGCAGAATTCCTTAGGCAGTGTCAGGTTAACATCACGAGAGGACTGCCAAAACCACTTGTCGCAGTTTTTTGATCAGAAGCCCCAAAATTTTTATAGCAATGGGATCACGTCCCTATCTACAAGATGACAAAAAGTTATCCAACAAAATGGCACCTACATACTTTAGTCAAATGTAAATTAACTTTATAAAAAAACCTTTTGAATTTTTATATAAAATACGAAGAAACTTTTTCCCTGACCTAATAGATAAACAATATCCGTTTATAAGATTTCAAATTCAAAAGTTTTACTTCAAACAAACTTCCATTGGAGAACATTTAACTAATAGGATAACATTATTAAGGTTCTGTTGTCAAAGATTAGGTATACTTCTTTAATCCCAGATTTCGCCAAGGCTACATACACTGTTAATTGTTGACTTTAACAATAAACAAATGAGTATAATGCGTGTGTGTCAAATACGTGGTAGTCCGTGTAATGATTTTTTTAATGATTTAATGTACTTTTTATGCATGATTTTTTGAATATATTAGCAATCGTCGCTTCTTTTCTATATAAACTATAAGCGTGCGTAATTTCATACTCCTCCGTCCGCGCAATGTTCGTAAAAATGGGTTTTTGCTCATGTATTAATGTAAAATTATAAGAAATAATTCAAAAAAGTGGTCCGTACTTTTGACCAGAGTAATCTATGCTTATGAATTTTGAAGCGCTTAGTCCCAATCTAGGGTCAGTTTGGTCCATACACTCTCATGAGTCGTTGATTTTTTGGTGGTCTAGTGTAATCTAGTGAAATGTGATATTAGAGGGAATAAGTTGGAAAGAAAAGAAGACCAATGAAGAAGTTCTGGATATGGTAAACGAGAAACGCACAATTTTAAAAACCCTAGAGGAAAGAAGGGGGACGATGTTTGGCCATTTGCTACGACACGACACCTTCTTATGCACGTTAGTCGAAGGCAAAGTGAAAGCAAGGAGAGGGAAGGGAAGAACAAGGCGAGCAGTCATGGATTAAATAAAAGAAAAAGTGGGTGTCGTGTCTTACATAGAAGTAAAACAACTGGTCCATAATAGAGACGATTGGAAGAGGCAGCACCGACAAGAGCACAGCTCTTAGATGATAAATGAAATTAAGTGTAATTAATGCGTTATTTGACTCATTTTACTTTTACATATTTGTGGCGTCAAAAGTATGTACCCTCGTATGAATCTATGAGACTGCAACGTTTTGCATGATGATAATAAGTATTAATTGATATTTGAGTATCTTTTGATTGGACTGTCTGCTTCCTTATTGTGTCACCAAAAAGCGAAACTTGCTTAGATTGGGAATTTACAGTAAGGGCCGCTTGCATAAGGTTGCTTACATTTATTTAAGAAACACAAAACGCATTTAACACTCTTAAATACAATAAGCGTCTTGCACAACGCAAAATTTGCCCCTAAATATGTTTAAGGAACTGTTAATACGTTTTGTGTTAAACATATTTAGGCAGTTTAATATGATTAACTAATTTTGTTTAAAGCGGACCTAAGTGTTACTGTCTGATTTTGTTTACTTATATGTACCCAGGCGGCGAAACTCACATAAAATTTGATATCTTAGAGAATATGCACCACATCGACGACATTAGGTGAGTAATAGTTCTCTGATCCGACACGTCGAGGATCCCATACTATCGAATAAACGTGTTATGGATGCGGCCAGCTTGTATTACCCCAAACATCGACCTACTACTACTCGGAATGACCTCGTGTTGTCGGTCCAAGTCATATTCGGGAAATTATTGCGAATGGGACAGCCTCTCCTCCTTTTATGAGACCATATTGTCGCCTAAGGATACGGTTTGGAAACAGAGCGGATGGCCCCCTTTCGCACAAATAGGACAAGACGGCGCCAGAGAGCGTCTAAGGATTTCCGACCGTTGTATACGTACGTTGTTGTACGTGCTTGTTAATACCAAGCCTATCCTTTGTGCAAATCGGCTATTATTAGCACAAAGACCCCTAACCCTAGGGCGCGCTGTTAGAACTCGCATAGACGACACGACAAATATGACGTCCCGCTATCGCGCTGCTATTCTACTACTTTCTATATGTATGAGAACGAGATCTGCCCCCCATGTGGTCATCTCACCACTGACGCTTGCTCGACCAGTAACATCGGCGTCAGTCGGTGTCTTCACATGCACTTTCACCTGCATGTGACCTTAAGACCTTGGGGGTTGTGTCTGTAAGACCAGCCCTCTGTTTACGATGGACCCACATCGGTTAGTATGATGAATGAATGAATAGCATGACGAAATTGTACTACCATACTGCAAGTTTTCGAACAAAATATCAACCTACCATCTGTATACATAACGAATTTGGTATGTAGTGATCAGGTATAAACGAAGATTTGAGATGAAATACTCCTTTATGGTAAGGGCCATATCTTGAGGCTAGGCGATGTGTTATGCCTTTTTCGAAGGGAAATTGGCTTGAGGTCAAGCCATCGCGGGGGAAACGCGGAAGGGCGTGCGGTATGCGCTACGTTGGGGTTACACTAGCACTCCGGCAGGAGTTCTGATGGCCCATTTCCTCCACTTCTCCTATCCAATCTTGGTTATCCCAACCTCGTATTCCATTTATTCCATTCCCCTATTCCATCTCCTCTATACCATTCCTTGTCTTGTCTCTTCCTTCAATTCCATCCGCTTGAAATCTATCTATAAGATTCTAAAACTCTAAATTAAAAAAACGACTGGAAAAGACTATGTAAAGGATGGAGAATAGGATGCAATATTTTTACATTTCTTGTCTGTTTGTTTGGTATTCACGCGACTGGGCCGATTTTGATGCAATTTTCGCTGATCGACAGCTATTCTTAGGCTTAAGCTATGCGCTACATATAGCCTGGAAACCCCGCGGGATTTTATCTGTGCCATATATAAACAGTTTGAAGATGCCGGGGGATAAACGTAGTCTCGCGGCAATGGATGAGTCCGGTGGACCACAGTATGTCAGAGCTAGCGGAGAGGGTAGCCCATGTACCCGTAGACCTGGGATGAAGCGAAGGACGAAACCCAGGGGCTTAGTGGGTATCTCTGAATATGGTGTGGGAATAGCATTCTAGTTCTGACTAGAGGCGCTAGTGTCACCCCGGCCTGGCAAATCCCACACACGGACCGCGACTTTCCCCCATACGCGTCCTATGGGCCTCAATCTGATTTCCCCTGGCTATAAAAAACTATTTCCATAGAGCAAATAACAACCATACACAAAAATTGAAATTAAATAATTAAAATGTACAAGTTGAGGGTAGATTAATTAATAACTTTAACATTGCTCATTGACATGTTTTTGTGTCCCGTGATCACGGCTACCGAAAAGTGGAAAAAAATATCAAATAAATAAAATGCTGCGCTTGAAACCGTTAAAACGTACGTTTGTTATAATTATGTGTACTAGTTGCGAAGACTTAAAAAAAAGTTCTGTTAATAAAAAAACATATTGGGTAATAGAATTAAAAAAATTCTTACACGATAATCAACATATGTGGACGATTTGTCATAATTTTTTATCCTCCTTTATGACTTTACATCCGTTGCATTTGCGGTTTACAGTAAGCATCCTTCAAATTCCATATTTTTTACCTAAATCTTTTGGAATTTTAGGACGTAATATACATTTCGCAATAAATATTTGTGGGTTGGGTTTGTATCCTGGTAAATAAAATGCAAACACTGTGGTTTATTGGTCGCTACGCTTGTTTTAACGTAATGACGAACCACTCTTTTTGTTACAACTTCAAGCGAATGAAAATTTACTCGTATACGGAGTGTAGGTTCGTGAACAACACCGTCAAATGAAATGAAGTATTGTTTACAAACTTGTGTATTTTTTTATTGCAGGAGTTCAGCAGACAGACGGTCCAGTTGATAGAAAGCGCTTACCATCTTCTATAGACTTAGGCAACACTAAAGGTGTTACAAATGTGCTTCTGCTCTCTTAAGGGAGACAGAAACCTGGTCACTAATGCCGGAAACAACGATATATGGTGTTAATACCAACGAAGCGGAAGAAACGTTAAGCTTCCACTTTTATCTTACGCACCGCTGAAGAGTGGAACACTTTACCGTCGTCTGTTTTTCCTGAAGAATACAGTCTAGGTGTCTTTATGTCATATTGGGTAGGTCTGAAAAATCGGACATCACAACATCTAATTTTCATCCCCCTAAATGTTAAGGGTAGTCCACCCCTAAATATTAATTTTTAGAGATTTTTTTTATTTTTTTATTATACAGCATTAAAAATACATACGACTCTAAATTTTCAACCCTCTACGATCAACCCCTATTTTTTAATAGTGATATTAGTATTTTTATAATTTTCTACTGGGATGATTTAGATTTTAATTTGAACCAGGTAGATGGCGCTGCAATCAGGTACCAGAATTTAGGTGTTCTTTTTGTTATTGTATGTGTTGAAGTTTGTCCCGGAATGGTTTAAATAAACGATTGGACCCAGTAGGTGGCGCCCCGATACTCCTCCTAAACGCTGGGCCTGATTTTGATGAAATTTTTTGTTTGTTCAAGTGGATTTGAGAATAGTTTAGTTTACATTTGGATCAGGATCAGGATCTAGATTTTTATCGTTTAAAGGCAGGACAACGTCTGCCGGGTACAGCTAGTATTATTATAAGCTCTCGTAATGCACTGCGGCGCGATTGGATTCGGACTCTTTTAGTCGGCTTCGCTCTGAGATATTACAATAAACATAAATATTTAAGTATCACCAACACTTTTTTAAAACAATTCAAATGCAACAATAGGCTTACAATAAAGGTTTATTATTGAAATGTAAAACTACTTATTACATTCTCATTTTTCTTAGGAGGTCCTTTTTTGTACATTATAAACAGGATTTTTACAATGAATTACACTATTTCACGATGTTTAAATGTCTTAGACAACATAAGTCACATCTAAAGTTAGATATCGATGTAGAAAATGTCTTATATTAATCACTTAAACACACAATTTAACTAAATTTTTATCCAAAAATTATCTTGGAAGAAAAGTACAAGGTATAGGCTCTATATAAAGATAAACCATGTGCACAATAATTTGTTTTTTATTAACAAAATAAATACAGTTGTGTATAAGTTGAGTGTAGAATGTTACAACAAAAACTGAAATTGAACAAGAAAACAATTAATCTGTTTAAATGCAGTATTGATCACCTAATGATGACCTATAAGATTAAGAATTTTTTGCAGTTATTTCTGGGAAATACTACAACCACGAGGTTACATGAATCACTTAAGAGCCTTTAAACTAAACGAAGAATCTGAGTATCTGAGGGCCCAAACAGGTTCATATCGTTACGAGCTACAGGACTCGAGTTAAAATGCCGTTGGAATGACTATAGAATTATTAGAACGTATAAAACAGGTACAAATATAACTGGGCACAGCCAGTACACGTCCGTCACTATATCGCTCATCGAATGCACGTCTTACTCTTATCGTAATCCTCGCTCGACTGCCCCACCCCTCCGTTCGGGCATTGTTTTATACTAAACTGTACAATACATCAAAGGACCGCGTTCACTGAGTTAATCCGCACACCTGGCAAGCTTCGACGCAATGCAATAACAACAAGGATTAGTTCGACACTAATGACGGCCGTAAAACAAGTACGATGACAATAGGATGTTTTTCTTAATTGCAATTTAAACACGAAGTAAACAAAAGAACTCCGAATGCAAGAAAGGTAATAACTGCGTTTTTACGACAAGCGAGTGTGCGCATTTCTTTGACGGCATTAAACAATATGATGAACAGGGCAACTATCAATACGATACGATAAGATCCGATTGTCTGGGTGTCTGGGATCGACCCCAGAATTAGTCTGTTGTATATTATTACCCTACACAAGAGTAACTTACTTAGCTTGGGCATATACAATGCGTGTTACTCTCCGGATTATTATTTGTTGTTTAGAATGTCGGCGCCTCAACAGTTGAGATGAGTCAACCAAACGTAGAGAGCACGATTGTCGTGCTATCGTAAAATCCCGAAATTTACCACTGGTGGTACAAGTGGTAAAGTTTGTAAGTTTGTTTGTAGGAAGTAATCTCTTGAACTACTGAACCGATTCTGAAAATTCATCCCCCAGAAAGCTACATTATTGCTGAGTGACATATATTTGTTTTGACCCCCACGAAGTGGACACGGGTCAACTAGTCAAGAATTCATCTTATAAGAGATTTTTTTTTATAAAAAAATATTTTGTATTGTATACATACTTTTCTAAAAAAAACGACATATGATGGTTTAATGTGACTTCATCCCATGACACACTCTAGTGAACTTTGTAACACATAAAAATCAAAAACAATTGTTATTCATAGAATGCCCTAATCAGATATAAGTCAACAAGGTTGTGTTGAGGATGACAAAATTGTGGCAACAATCAATTTCTCCTTAACCAAACAGTGAATCACCGCACGTGTTGTATAATTGTTCTCGTGTGGACCGGATCAATTTAATATATGACTAACTCGAAGTCATTGCATCTCAGAATGTGTGATAATTTACAGTTTCTTAAAATCATGGTGGTCGTTAGTATTTCTATTACATTTATATGAATATTTTGTTACAGTCATGACAAATTTTAATCTATACTAATATTATAAGGAGGCAAAGTTTGTGAGTTTGTGATGTTGTAGGGAGTAATCTCTGGATCTACTAAACCGATTTTGAAAATTCTTTCACCAGTGGAAAGCTACATTATTCCTAAGTGACATAGGGTATATTTGATTGTGATTAATAATAAGTATTTTTTTTCTGATGCCCAGCAAAGTGGGCACGGGTCAGCTAGTAACATATTAATTCAAAATCTCGAGAAAAGCGCAATTATGAATTTTATTTTTAAATATATATCTTCAAATTTCTGTACACATCTTTAAGTAATATGTTAAAATAGAATAGAATACATATGTATTTATTGCGAAGGTAATGCATGCATAAGTTTGTTAATTTTGTCACAATATCAATCCATTCTTTCCATAACAAGGTATGTAAAATTAATCGTACAATATTAACTTACCTATCTTATAATTATTATATACTGTTATATTATAATTATATTGTGACGACTTACATAATATAAAACGGTTTTATGTAGAAATTGATTGATTGATGTTAAGAAATAATTTATAAGTATGTGACATTGTTGCTTCTGTAATGATATTGTTTTATATAAATTTAATTTGGTAATTTACTGATTAATTAATGCTATAATGGACAGGCACTATTATAAATGGCCCGTAGTAGTCAGCTCAACACCTTCTCTATAATTTTATGTTTATAACAGTTTATATAACAAATGTTATTACATTCTATTCATATTATAATTATAAAATACAATAATCATTATCTAAATAATAAAGTCGCTCACAATTACGGTATGGCGAATATATTCATGTAAATTTATAATGTTTTATCATGTTATGAAATGAAAGCTATAATTTATTATTTTATCTATTGTTAAAATTTTCCGTGCACAATAATTATATTTAGTCTCTGATTTTAGCTTGTTATTTTTTTCAATAAAATTCTTTATTAAGTTTATTTCTATTAGTAACATGTCAGTTAAATATACAACAAAATAGGAAACAATTTCAACTTTAATAAAATGTAATAAAACAGATTTGGCAAAGCTTTAGTTATGGTACTCTCCCTGACAAAGAGGTTTTGTATCAAGACAGTGTTATTTTTCACTGCTAGCCCAAGAGTAATTATCGGATTGAAGAGTTTCATGCAAGTTTCTTTTAAGAATGTCTTTCCCGATGGATCCATTATACATTTTGTATTGCGTTGGTTTGCAGATACTTGGTTGGATTCAAGAACCTTCTTCGCAGCATCGAATGTAAAGGCATAGCTTCTGTCTTGGGAATAAACTATTTCGCTCGAGGATACTTACAATCAAGAGCATATGAAAGGTACTTCTTAATAATATTGTTACATCCAAGTTTTAAATTAGGATAAAGGTTTTTTACGCATGTGGTTTCTGGGCAATATCGAATGGTGTCGCAAGAAATTGAATCATTCTCGGGATGAAATATATCCTAAATTATATTCTATTATGTCTCAACTGTTAACACAAGCAGATGATTCACCGTCACTTGGTCAAATTGCGGTTTTTATTCTGCGGAAACGGTTTTCCGGAACAAAAAGTATCGCACACCCACAACGATGCCACGCTGCACCGCCATTTTATGCTGCTCCATTCCTATTGCGTGACTGCACCTTTGCACCACCTTGGCCTTGCCTACAAGTTCCTCGCCACGCCACATGCCTTCAACGCTCCTACCTCCAACGACCCACCAGGGTCATCCTCTTTTTCCGCTGTTATCGCTCCGCTCTATCTTCATATTGAACACTCCTCCAATTGTCCTCGATTTTTTTTATTGTATGAGTTCAACGTGCAGGCAGACGGCCAACATGATGGAAAGCGGTTACCATCGCCTATGGACATTTGCAACATCACAAAAAATTAAAAATTCGTTTAAAAAAACCGACTTCAAAAACTAAAAAACTAAAATGTATAAAATAACTTATTTCTAAAGCTGTTATTATTAATATATATTATCTAAAACATCTTAAAGTCGGTGCTTAGTAATTTTCAAAATATAGTAATTTATATGTTTTACTTTTCCTTCCTGAACCCTTTATTCGAGAGTTTCAATCTCCATTTCGTTGATCTTTTGTAAATCATCTATACCTTTCTAAGATGTATCAGTCCTTGTATTTAACTACCAGAATCTTCTACATTTTTCTGAAAATCTTTAAACCAATTCATGTCGCTAAAATGTTAATTCCCTCTATAAAAAGTGGTAGCGTACCGAATTTTATTATAACCTGCTCCGTTCCAAGTCTGTGACAATGGAATTAAAATAAGAACGATCATATTATTTTATTAGTAAAGATATACTTTTTTTTGTCAGATACATAGCTCACATGGTGTTGGGACGAGACCTACTGGAGAATACGCTGAATCTGGTACCATCCTTGATACCATTACACAAAGATATAAAAGAAGACAGCCCTGAGTATCAAGTTTTAGAGAAAAAGTACGTACAACCAAACCCTGTTAATAATAATATTTGTAATTGAATTTCTTTATATTGCGAAGTTGACGAACAGGGAAAGAAAGACAGTATTTGAAAAAATAGCAACGTTATTTCCTCAAATCAAATCATTTATTTGCTTAAAAACATTGTTAGTATTATATAAATATTAGATGACAATATATTGTGTAATGTTTAACATGTTTTTGCCATTTCAGGCATGCAAATAGTACTAAGTTGAAAATCAACTAATTTACAAAAACATAGTGTAGTCCACTCAATCTACAGACATTAATTTTACTTCTTTTTCTAGAATTATACAGTAATTATAGACAGTATGTCGAGTGCAGAGTTATTCTATGTAAATACAATGTCAAAAAATGTATAAAATAAAATATTAGAGAAATAAAGTATCTCAAATATGTGTCAGTCAAATTTAATTTACATTTGGTCATAAAGAAAACTTTTAGGCCCGCTCGCATAACGATCGCCTTTAAATAAAATTAGTTAAACAAATCAAATCAATCGATCATTTTTATTGCGAACCAAGTGTTACATAAAAGGTACATAGGTCTTATTAAATTCCTTATACATTATTATAGATACAGCCGGCCTTATGGAAAGTGGTTACCATTATCTATAGATAGACGTTTGTAATATTTATCAGGAAGCCAACGGTTTGTCTACTTCTAGGATGGGATAAAGGGCCAGAGTAAGACGGATGGAATGAAGAAGACGGTATTTTTTTTTATTATATTTTATTTTATTAGGAAAACATGTATTGTTTATGGCTATGTAACATACTACTAAAAATCTATAACCATTTAATTATTTCCACATTTAAATATCTACAATTCTTGCTAGTAAATACTTTATAATCTATTAAATTGATTAAAAAGAGGAATTGAAATGAGAAAAAAGTATTGATTATTTTAAAACTGACCTATTATTACATGCAACCCGATAATATTCAGACCAAGCTTTACCAAGACCGTCTTAACATTTTGAGGATTAGTAACAAATAAATCTATATCAGCTAAAGGATTATAATTAATTGGCACACGATTAAAATAAGAATTTGCCCTATAATTACTAAATACCCGAGAAACAAATAATTGTATTGGATTCTGGAATCGTTTTGTTGCCACTTTTAAACATATTTTAATCATAAGGCGAATTAAATAGACAGGTGGGATAGAGAACTGGAGGCGATAGGGGTTGCCTGAAGAATAAGTCTTTTTCTCTATTTTGTAGAAATCAGCAGATAGTTGATAATAAACATCAAGACGGCAGTGTTAGCGAGGCTATCGAATACTTCGATCAAACAGCTACGTTTTTGGATAAATTGAGAGCTGTGCAAAAACAATTACGGGAATATATCAGGTAAAATTCAATTTTCTTTTACTGCTAAAGTGCAGCAGACAGGCAAACGGCCTGCTTGATGGAAAACGGTTATCGTCGCCTATAGACATTGGCAACACCAGATATGTCACCAACGCTGCCGACCTCCAAAATTTTTAAAAGACTCCATATTGTATTGCTGTGGGAAAACCATGATTGGGAGCTCATTGCAATTACCCATGTGCGCAAGAAAAACGTTCTAGAGAACCGCTGCGTACAAGAGCGAACAGGTTCAAGGAAGTGGGGATAAACGCCCAATCGATAGCGTACGGTGCGGTGGTAAAAAAAGACGAAGGGACCATTCTGAACAGTTCCTTGGAACGCTCTCCATTGTGCAGTCAGTAGAATACGCAGAGAGATGCGAAATATCTCCGTAGGCCAAGCGTATCTAAACCGTTTGTGAGTAAAGGGATCGACGACAATGCGAACGGCTCGTCGTTAAATACTGTCCAGGGGATTTAGGTCATAGGAGGGTGCCCGGAACACCCGCCAACAAGCATTAATTATTACATCAAAATAGATATAATATGTTTAGCGCCTCGTATTATAAATACATTGAACCAATCACTCTTTAGACTAATGGCACATATCATATTTCAGAGATGGAGTAACAGAAAGTCTTACAGAAGCAAGAAGAAGTGAAGCGGTGTGCGCTGCTATTTTAATACTTGTCTGCGTTGTATCGCCGATTATCATCGCTTTAGTACGAAATGCCGTTAACACTATACAGGTCTGCTTTTGTATCTTAAACTACCCATATAGGGCTAGATCTAGGGGGGAAGTCGGGCGGGGCCCATGGTCCAATTCAGAGGACAGCAACTTCGCAGATAAATACACAGCTATCATTAATGCAACTTTGACTAGTGATACGTCCAGTACTTAAAGCATATAATTTTATTTCCCGGGGCGCGTAGGCATAGATTATAAACAACAGACGCACGCGTGTCCATCAGTGGGCGTTTGATGGCTGAAATAATGATGATGATTAAAGTAAAAAGATAGGCTACTAGGGGCGGCACTTTCCAGTTTTTGCCACCCCCGAAAACCTTCAAGATACGAGGCTATAAATATGACTAAGTTTTTGAAGTTAGTGAAAGACTCAAGTGACTCATTCGTTTTCAGGAATACCACATTATCATACTCCTTTATGGCATACTATTTTCTCCTAGTATTTGAATTACTTCGCCTTTCTACGTCCCAAAATTTGCGCTTTCATATCGTAAACTCAGGTCACTCAAACATAGGTCACCTGCACACTTCACCTGTTTATTATAACTTCTTTGTAGTTCAGACTGTCAAACTCTGGAATGGCTGCTTCTTCCGGTCAAAGACGCCAAAACAGCTCATGGTTTAAGGAGAACGGACGATATGTTCTCTGTGCTTTTTAAAGTCAGATTAACGGGTTTCATATTTACAATTTAGATGCACGGGTTTCTTCGCAATGCTTCCCTTCATTGTAGAGTGCCATGGCCTATATTGATAGCTATAATTATTAGAGAGAGCTGAAGTTAGTCAATATCAATGATTGAATAACACAAACAAATGCATACATACATAATTTCACGCCAGGTCCCTTTCGGGGTAGGCACGAACAACAGAGCGCCATTTTGGCTTATTCTTACACACCTCACTTACTTCTTTGATATTCATAGCTCTTGTCATGCACGCTCGTCTGTTTTTAAGGCTCCTGATATCACCTTCTGCTAGTACACGATCAATTTGATCATGGAAGGAGTGTCGTGGCCTTCCGCGACTTCTGCATCCATCCACTTTTGCATTGTATATCTGTTTAGTAATTCTTCCATCATTCATTCTTTCCACATGCCCGAACCACCGGAGCATTCCTTTCCTTACCTTCACCCCGACACTCTTTCAGGCCAACTCTCTTTAACAATACACACTTTATACTTTACCATCAATTACAAACTAAATAGAATATTGCTTGAAAAAAGAGCTGCCTTATCGCTTAATTCCCAATTCCTATAATTTACCGATCATTAAATTTGCCTTGCTATCGGTGAAAATTTGACATAAGCTCCAAACATCTTATGTGCAAATTCAACCGATGGTAGGGCATGTAAACGAATAATAAGACATAGGAACCTGCCGTAAAGCGATTTTTTTCCATGCAACCTTCTAAACTTAAGACAAATATAGGGTCCATATAAAAAAAAGAAATATTAATAATTATATTATACAATAAATAATCAGCATTACTTATTCTGAGACCATTGGTACGCATGTCGTCAGCATTTCTTTCTTCCCCTTCTAGTAGAACGTGGTGGAGGCGAACTGCCTGTATTTAGTGTC
The DNA here is from genome assembly GCA_949752895.1 of Dendrolimus pini. Classification (NCBI taxonomy): domain Eukaryota; kingdom Metazoa; phylum Arthropoda; class Insecta; order Lepidoptera; family Lasiocampidae; genus Dendrolimus; species Dendrolimus pini. Next base: position 18,164,319 of record OX457138.1, on the reverse strand, counting down.
TAATTATAATTCAACTTGCAGATCTATGCCAGGAACTTGTCTGAAAAGGCAAAAGAGTTGGAATATGAGAAGGAGTTGAGTGACTCTCTGCTATATCAGATGTTGCCGCCGAGCGTCGCTAAACAACTGAAACAAACACAGCAGGTAAGAACAATGCTGCGGCTGCACCTGCGATAGTGTTAAAGATAATATTTGTAGAATAATGTGTCTTATTTATACTTGGATATCCATTTTATTGTAAATCTATATACACGTACGTTATCTGTATACGGTAATACGGTAATGTTTATCGTCATCAACAATTTCGCACTTCAAATAACGCATGAAACCCACATTTGCGTAAAACGGCTTATATTTGTAACATTATCACTGATGAAGCCCCAATATTAAAAAATATATTAAAAATGTTTTTTCACATCAAATCATATTTCAAATTCAATCATTTCACACTGCTTAGCGACAGCGGTCTACTCTAGTCCGGCTGGACCGATAGCATTAGATACTATTAAGTATTGTAATTAGTTAAATTCATAAACTCATTTCTATGAGTAATTGGTACATAACGATATATTATTGTGCTTTAAATATATATAATAATTATGTCCTTGACAAAGTTTCATTGTCTAAAAATCTATTCTTTAAAGTTGACAATATTTCATTTCTGTTAAAGTGGAAGACTGAAATGAGTCGTCTATTTTCCGCATTTGTATATTTTTGGATGAGAAAGTAAATATAAGTTCTATTTTGTTCTAATGTAGGAGCTTTTAGTGTTATATTTTTATTCTAAAAAATAATAGGTATGCTATTATTTTTTCCATTTATTACTTTAATACCACGTAATACATTAGTAAAGATGAGGTTTGCCATAGGCAGGAAAATAATTGATTGCAAAACGTCACTGCCCTTATATGGGCTTTAAATATGACTCCAAAGAGGTAATGTGTTTTTCCACTTACATTAGTAATTGTATACTTCAAGAAATGTTGCTTTAAAAAATATTAAATTGCATAAGTTTCATTGAAAATAAAGATCTTTTATTGTTCTTTGATCCATGACAGCATGCAGAAATAATAAAAAACTGAAAACTGGTTTTAAATATTAATACTCGAAAAATATTTAGAAATATAATTGAAAAATACACTAAATGACAATTGACACATAAAGCTTTAGTAAAGTAGTCAGTTGTATAATACTCCTATGTTTTTTGATTCCATACTCCCCTGTTCTGGTATACGTAGTCTGTTACATTACGAGTCGTTGTCGTTAATCGTCTATCGTCGTTAATTTACAATCGTGAATCGTCTTCCTCTAAAATAGGTCACAGTTGTACTTTTATCCATTGTACTTACTCATAGTATCATGTATTTAACTAGCGGTCCTGGCCGCAATCAATTACGACCCCATCTATAGGATCTAATCGTGAATATGTTTCATCAAAATCAGCCTAGCGGGTTAAGGGTTCAGTGACTTACACAAGATAAGATGTACGGCAAGCGCACAACTGCATATTTACGTGGTTTCGCGCTTGTTAAATGACTTCCTGTTGAGTTTATAGAAAGCATTACATCAATAAATATAAAAAATAAACTTAAAATGCAATTTTTAAACCAAATATAATGTTAAAATTGTTAAATGCTACGGACGTAGATACCCATATTACCAATAATAATAATAAATAATAATAAATCTTTATTGCCAAATAATTTGATACAATAACTTATAGAAGTCCCTAACTCCCGAGCTAGACATGAAGCCTGTGTTTCGGGAATCAGTGCCCTCTCACATTAGTATGTAGTTTTGAACACAAAAAATACAAATCGGTAACAGAGTGCTTATGTTATAGTGAGTAAGCGTGTGGTGTAATGTACTTGAGCGCCCGCCCGCGCGCACATCGTGTGTGTGTGTGTGTGTGTGTGTGTGTGTGTGTGTGTGTGTGTATGTGTTGTGTGTGGGTGTGTGTTGTGTATGTGTGTGTATGTGCGTAACTATGTATGTACTGTACGGTAGCTATTTTATAGATAGGTTAAAACAGTGCTTCAGTGGTAGCGTAGTCAAGGGTAAGTAGCCAGTTTTTTAGTTTAATTTTAACTTCCCGACTAGTGAGTCCATGTACATTTATTTGTTTATTTATCTTATTATATAGTGTCACAGACATATAGCATTGCTGCCGTCTTGCAAAGCCAGTACGGTACATTGGAGTTAGCAGTATGTTGGTAACAGCACGTTTCTTATCACTAATATTGTTACTTTTTAGTGTAATTTTATGTTGTTTTAGAGTTATATTGTATATATATAACTGCCTAACGGTTAACACGTTACATTTTTCATATAACAGTTTTGTGGGAAAGCGATAGGGACTGAACGTTAAAGTTCTTAATAACGATCTTTGAGGTTTGAGCCCTTTCTAGTTGGATCATATATGATTTAAAAGCGCTGCCCCAAACGATAATACAGTACCCTATAACTGACTGCACTAATGCAAAATAGACTGTACGTAAAATGTTGAAGTCTGCAGCATATCTTAATTTTTTAAATACCCAAATAAGTTTTCGTACACGTGTTATTAGGTTATCAATATGAGCATACCAATTTAAGTTCTCATCTACAATTACTTCTAAGTATTTAATGTTGTCTGCTTTTGATATAGAGAGACAATTACAATGTAAAAAAAATGGAGTTTGGCATACCTATATGTATTTTAATTTCAAAATCATATTGCTTAATTTTAGATGCCGTGAATTGAATGAATTTAGTTTTAGAAATGTTAAGAGTAAGATAATTAATTTGTAGCCACCTATTTACTTTTTGTAGTCCGCTTTCAGTCATGCTTAACTTCTTCCCACGTATCAGCTTGACTAATACGAGCTAACTAATACGAGTATAAACCCCAGAGGTTTTCTATGCTATGTACAATGTATAATTCAACAAGGTGTAATAATTTTGTTGTCTTGTTAAATAAATAAAAACAAAAAAGGACAGAAGAATTATGTATAGCTTATGTATAACTGATTTGCTTTTACCCGTGTGTCCTCGCTTGCATCCCTCGTGCCCTAGGAAAACCTACCGGGCTCAGAGATAGTGCTTAAACGCATTTTCCAGAATTATATAAACAAAAGGATATTAATGTCACGATATAACAATAATATAACAACAGCCGTAACATAACAGCATAACAACGACAGTATACCCGCCACGCTTGTCCAAGGTGGCTTGGCAGGTTTGACACATCGGTCATCTCGATGTGCAGGTTGCATCACGATGTTTTCCTTCACCGTTGTTAGCACGTGGTAATTGTAACAATATGCACATTAGGTCAGAAAACAGCCTAAGTGGTGCAGGCGTTCCCGCCAGGATCGACCCCGCGACCTTTGAGTTTAGCACACGTGCGTTAGTAATGACTAAAGAATGAATAAAGTCGATGTCGTGGTATGACGTGTTACAATTCTTATTATTAAACATAATTTTTAATTTAAAATACCCGTAACACCATCTAGTGAAGATGGAACTAAGCACGAGAGCAACACATTAAAATTGCGGCATCAGTTATTATCGTTGCCATTACCGTGTAGTATTTATTATTGAATGCAATCAATGGTGGCGCTAGTAAAAAGCGATCAGAGCGCCATTTCTGGATGAAAGGCCATGTCCTATCATATTTCATTACCTTTATTCCGGTAACTTAAAGTCTCTCAGATCCTCGGAAAACTTGTTACTTAAAACTCCTCTGCATACAACTAGCTCTTATGGGAAATCCTTCACAGTCCAATTAGTTCGTCTTTGGAACGCGCTGCCTGTTAATATAAAACTAGCCAAATCACTGCCCATTTTCAATAGACTTGCGAAGGATTATTATAGCTCAAATTAAAGATGCAGCAGTCATTGTCATATTTTTCTTGTCTTATATTTATTTATGTAAGCGTGTTTATAATATTTTATTTAGATATATTTTTTATTTTTATTACTGTATGTTAGTATAATATATCATGTATTTATTTATATATTTATAAGATGCTGATCGGTAGTGAGAATAATGCAACATACCTCTGTTCTAATCAATTTTTTTGTCCATCCAAAGGTTGTCTGGAAGAAATCGCTAATAGTGATAAGACCGCCTATTGTATTGTAAAAATTTATTTCTGTTAACTGAATCCTTGAAACACTATAAAGCATATTCATTGATTCATTCATATACCTCGGACAATGTATATGCAAAATTTCGTGACGGTCTGTTCCGTAGTTATAGCGTAAAAGCGGAACAAACAAACAAAACACACTTTCAAATTTATAACGATAGATAAAATAATATTTTGACACTCTAAGATTTTACAATTGAGTAATAACAGACGTGGATTGGCGTCAGTATGTCTACAGTACAGGGTATTTACGAGTATTGCGCAATTTTGTGACGTTTCTGACGTAAGCCGGCGTCTAACGTATATTATAATAATCATAATAACATGAATGTAACGCCTAGTAACCTCGTTAGGTTACTAGGCGTAATATTCATGCTATTATGACTATTAGACGTCTCTAACTATTATTGCTAATTTAATTTAGTCATAGTAATTACCCAATCAAAACAGATGTAAGTATGTACTAGTGTAAGACTTGTTGGTTGTTCTCATAAAAAAAAAAATAGTGTTAAATTTAAAATTTATCTAGTGTTTTGGAATAAACGTAATGTTACATGCTGTCAAAGAAATGCGCACACCTGCCTGTCTTAAAAACGCAGTTTATTACCTTTCTTGCATTCGGAGTTCTTTTGTTTACTTCGTGTTTAAAATGTGCAATTAAAATATCCTATTGTTATCGTACTTGTTTTATGGCCCTCAGTAGTGTCGAACTAATCCTTGTTGTTATTGCAATGCGTCGAAGCTTGCCAGGTGTGCGGATTAACTCGGTGAAGGCGGTCCCAAAGGACCGCATCAAAATGTATTGTACAGTTTAGTATAAAACAATGCCCGAATGCGGAGGGGTGGGGCAGTCAAGCGACGACTACGATACGAGTAAGACGTACATTCGATGAGCGATATAGTGACGGACTTTGCGCGTGTTATTGAATCGTGCAGTGTGTACTGGCTGTGTCTAGTCATATTTGTGTCTGTTTTATACGTGTTTGTACAATTCTAATAAACTCTATAGTATAGTATAGCAAAATCTTTATTTATTTAATCGAGAATGTCTTGCTGGCACTTGTTCTCTAAATTTACTTCTAACCGAACTTCACTAACATAACTGTGATTAAATTGAAAAGTAATTAAACATTTCTCGATGAAACCAAGAGAACTCTGCGTGAAAGTTTCAAAATTAATAAACAAAAGTTGGTTAAGTTTTGAGCGTCGTCTACTTATTTTTTTATTTCTTTATGGATATTTTAACACATGAGCCAAAATGTTCTAATAAAAATTAGTTCCAATAATAAACAGAGTCAGAAACTATCCGAAAAGTTTTAAAAGGGCGTAAACAGATACGTAGTCTCAACGAGGTAGTCAACGCATCGCCCCCCTTCCCTTAATGTTGCACATGTTCTTGGGTGACAGTAAGCACCTACCACCAAGTAGACCATCAGCCAGTTTGCCTACAAGCAAACAAAAAAAAACATATTTGGTTACGTTTTCGGAATTTCATTTCGGATATCCAGCAGTTTTGATTACGGATATGGAAAAAGAATATTCTTCTACCATGCTCACGGATATTCATAACATCCTCCGACGCTAGAAGCGGCGTCCAGCGTCAATTGACGCTAGATGCTTCTTTCAACATCTGTGATAGACTACACCTAAGAACAATTGACACGCCAATTTCGTGACTTTTTAATTGTTAATAATTAAAGAAAGTCATAGTTACTTTATTCACATATATATTATGAGTTAGATTTAAATGTGTAGGCTCCTTTAAGGTTCCTAAAGAATATCTCCGTCTTAGCCCATAATGGTGATAAAAATGGTGATAAAGAGGTGATAAAAAAATTAATGAGGCCGTAATTATATAAATAGTATATTAATAACTGGCTGTACCTGCGACTTCCTCCGGGTAGAGGTATTTTCCGTGGAACCCTAGTTCCAGAAAGTAGCCTTTGTAACTCCTTGTAACATCAGCTATTTGCCAGTGAAAGTCCCGTCAAAATCGGTCCAGCCGTTTCGAAGATCAGACGGAACACCCAGACAGACTGACAAAAATTCCATTTTCGGAAACTCCTGGTTTGAATTATCTTCCTTTTTTTGACATTATAAATAGACCCTTTAAATTTATTTATCTATATAGAAGATGTATTGATAATATACATGAGTTTAAGATTCACTGCTCCACTCCCCTTAGTCACTCAAAGCTAAATGCCCCACGTCAATCTTGTACGGTATTTTTTTGGAGCCCATGCAGAGAGTGGCGAATCACCGTCTGCCCATTTTTCTATGTTCTCCAATTGTTGCGACGGACAGACGCCATAGTACGACGCCGTAGTTATTATTCACACTATATATATATATATATATATATATATATATATATATATATATATATATATATATATATACATATACATAGAGTAATTCTTTCAGCGATGTAAGCTCCGACCTTTCGATCGTATTATATACACGTAATACGACAGTATTGTTTTTAAATTGTATGCTTCTTTTGAATGGTTTACCGGTTGATTAATACTGGAATAAACAAGGGAAGCGACAAAAGAAACAGAACGGAAATACCCGTTTTCCTTGTTTTCATATTTGTGACGTAGTAATGTGTCAATTATTTCCACGAATAAAGTAAGTGATCTCTTTAAATTGACGACAATAAAACCCTTAAATAGAACAAACAATAAACAATAGTCTGTTGTATTTCGTAATGGTTTACCCAGTTATGGTTTTCTACTTTCTTATTATGCACGAGTTCATCAGACAGGCAGACCGCCCACTCGATGAAAACCCCTTACCATCGCCTATAGACATTTGTTGCACACTAAAGGGAGACTAGAGCCTAGGCACCAATGTATTAACACAACTCAAGGTGTTATGGCGGCAGGCTCTAGACCAGGGGTGATAGCCATCCAGGTGAGGAAATGTCCTACCATCAGGCCGTGGGTTGTTTTGTAGCGTCTTACGACAGACTGCCTGGCTGTAGGAAATTGTATTGTTTCTCCACTCCTGCACGGTTAAACGTGGTTTCCTAGGGCCCGTTAAAAACGATAGTGACATAAGATCATTGCCTGTTCCTATATGACACCAACCGTTCATTTGCCTCACTGTCCGTTAAAATTTAACATACACTGGATGGGACGCCGTAGCGCGTTATGCTTGCTTGCTAAGGAGGAGGCGGAGCGGGAGTGTTATTGCACATCTTTGCTCCGCTCCCGCTAGATGAGGACTCGTCGGGGCCGAGTTTTTAACTGCTTTTTGGTTTTCGATTTATTTCTTCCTGTTTTTTATTATAAATAGTTCGAAATTTTGGTATATATTTGTATTTCTTATAGTTATTTATAGACAACAATATTTTATATTTTAAAGACAAATATGTCCTTGAAAATACTCCACAATCTACCGCAATGAACCGACTTTTTTAGTATTAGATCGTCCTTCTTAATTGGTTCAACGCCTTATATTACCTCTGTATCTGCTAGCGCCCATTGGTCCCCAAGGAAGACTCCTGCGCCCATTGGGGGCAGTACAGTTTGAGAATCTATGTTCTAAATCTAAACCAATGTGGAGCGTTATTTCACAACTTATTTATAGCAATACGACTTATTAAAGTTGCGCATAAATTTCATTCTCGAAATATTACAGGAATAATTCTACATTAATTCATTGCTAATTTACAGTAATTATAGTATTTCCATATTTGTAACTGTAAATAACTAATTACGTCATGATTGTTATATTTCATTCATGAGTTATTTCCATTAATTAACGAGCTAATCTATACTAATACCTATTATAAAAAGGTAAAGTTTGTGTGTGACGTTGTCGGGGGTAATCTCCGAAACTACTGAACCGATTTTAAAAATTCTTTCACTGTGGGCAAGCTACACTATTTTAGGGTGGCATAGGCTATATTATATTTACAAAAAAATTAGGGATCCTTACTAAAACTCCAATAAAGAAACCCAAGGTGTAAAAAATACCTAAAATCGCGTGCGCTGCGAAGACTATTGATGATACAATAAAATAATGTACTACGACTTTGCAGAACACATCATTATTTACAAAAAGTGTCGCGACACTATATATCTAACTATTATAGTTATGCCACAATAAGTGTTCTTTTATTTTAAAAATTTAATTAAATTGCCGCCGCTAGAAAAGGCTCTTTATTTGTATCTTCTATTCATCCTTACCAAAGTAAATTACTTCATATTCAAGACTGCTTCAAAACGTTTATATAACTTTTTGAATGATTCAATTGGGACATTTCATTCGAAAGATATCACGAGTTTAAAGATGTAATTATTAGAAAAAAAGTTGCGTGGTCGCCGCACACCTTAATCCGTTAGATAGGCTTATGCGATGATGATTTTGGATTCGCTTAGTAGGTAATTGAACTCAACAAAAATAAAGAGGTAAGTTTGTGGATTTGTGACGTTGTATTGGGTAATCTCTGGATCTACTAAACCGATTTTCAAAACTCTTTCACCAGTGGAAAGCTACATTATTCCTAAGTGACACATGGTATATTTGATTGTGATTAGTAATATTTTTTTTCTGATGAATGAGCGTCAAATGCGGCCATGCTTGTAATATCATTCATATACATACATACTCGTAGTAAGGCCAGTTGCGTACTACGAACTGCTCTTATCAATTATTACAGTGAATGAATTACGTAATGAACTGATTATGAATAAACTAGCATATTAATAGCAATTACATACCGGAAAATGAATAAAACATGCAATATATTCAAAGAATAATAGTTATTTTGATAATAGTTAATATTATTATGTGTCGCGGGATTCAATGGTTTTGAAATCTGCGGACCAACATGTTTGCCCGGACTAATCATTATCTTATTCCTGAGTTCCCTATCATCATCCAGGATCTCTGTTACTTAATGCACATTAGGACCCATCTTAAGGGGGAGAGAGGGGTTGACGAAGTGTGACATCGTGTGGGAGAGCCATAAATTTCGTCACGTCACATTTCAAAATCTAACATATTTAAACTTTAAAACTAAGCTTCTATGCGTGCAGGAACGGAGAAAGAATTCAATTTCCTGCGGCCGGGCGGCCTGTCGTAAGTGGCGACTAAACAACCCACAGCCAGGTGGTAGGGCATTTGCCCGTCTGGATAGCTACCATCCCTGGTCTATAGTGTGCCGCCATAACAAACAACCTTGAGGTGTTCCGTCAGTAGTGGCCAGATTCCAGTATCGCTTAAGAGAGCAGCAACGCATTTGTAGCACCTTTGGTGTTGCGAATGTCTATAGGACATAGACAGGAATTATCGGGAGCGATTTTAACTTGTTCTAATGCATAAAAATTTACTTATTTCAACACAGTTTTTCTTCACTAAAACCCTTTGTATCCTGGAAATCTCGTGGGAATTTCAAATCAAGCATGGACGAAGTCGCGGACATATCCTAGTTTTATAAGATTATTATATATTTAGTGATAAGTAAATAGATAGGTTGACAGGCGTAGAGATATAAATTTCATTTACTGATTGTCTAAATAGTTTTCTGATATATTATGACCTGTATTCAGTAGTTAACTGATAAAAATAGTATTGTTACGAGTTACGGGACTCGAATTAAAATACCTTGGTTGGAATTACTATAGAATTTATTAGAACTATACAAACACGTATAATACAGGTACAAGTATAACTGTACACAACAGTACAAACGTAATGCACGATTCAATAACTAGCGCAAAGTCCGTCACTATATATCTTATCGTATGTACACACATCTTGCCTCGTTTTACCGCCCCTCTCTATATTGGGGCATTGCTTTATACTGCACAATTACAATATGTATCTCGGCCGCGCAGACTGAATTTCTAAAAATCACACCTATGGCTACCATAAAAGATTACAATACACAGTGGGATGTTTTTCTAATTACAAATTTTATACACAAAGTAAACAAAAGAAGACGGTCATAAAAACGCTTCAATGTTATTAGCTCAAACGACGCCGGCGGGTAATAAATGTACTTTATTTGCAGGTGGCCCAAATTGTAACAGTACTATCTATGCGAAGTCCTTCATATGCATGATTCTGAACATTTCTTTTCATATTTTTATAGGTGCCTGCGGAATTCTTTGCATCTGTAACCGTGTATTTTAGCGACATAGTTGGATTTACCGCCATCGCTGCAGTTTCAACACCGTACCAGGTAAAATATATAAAAAATAATTAAATGAACAATTTATTATTATATCGTTCAAATTATTAATAGTTTCATTCGTTTTATTGACTGCGCAATTGATATCGTTTCATACTGTTAGTAACAGCACAGAAAATATAATTTAATATATTAAAAGTTTAAACCATTAATGATTAATATAATAATGAAATTTAACATGTGCTCGCAGAACGTTAAATGAATCAATTGGAACATTAGCGAACCTTTTCATGCCGCGACTGTACATTATTTATAAAAAAATCCAATGTCCGAATTTTGTAAAAATAAGGCTAAAACCCTTAAGGTAAAATGTTAATAATTGAACATATTGCTTGTACTTCTAGGTTATTAGCTTTCTGAACTCCGTATACAAATTGTTTGATGAGAGGATTGAATGTTATGACGTTTATAAGATTGAAACTATCGGTGATTCATACATGGTGGCTTCAGGACTACCTGTCAGGAATGGTAAGCTTTGAAGGTGATTTTTATTAAGTATAGAATAGGATATAAAAGACTTCTTCACCAAATAAACAATTACTGAATAAATAATTACAATTATTTAACGGCAAAACAAAAGGCTCATCGCTTAAAGCGATCTCTTCCAGGCAACCTGACTGAGGGGATAGTTTTAACAATCTATGTCTAGATATCATTAAAATAAAAAAGGAAACAGTACAATGTGGACAGTAAACAGCTAAGTTAAGAAAGAAGAATAGAAAAATATATATTTTATTATAAACTAAGGTAATGGTTTTTGACAGATTTTTTGAATATGGCAAGTGATTTAGCTTTTCTGATATCTACGGGTAAAGAGTTCCAAAGGCAGACAGCCTGCACAGCGAAGGATTTGGAGTAAAATGTTGAAGAATATAACTATACGTAGAGTTGTACCTATATATGTAGGTATGCAACAATGTTGTGCCCATTTGGACGATGCAGTCTTTACAAAACATCTCTATAAAATGTTTGAAATTTCTTTGCTTCTTCTTGACAACCTTGGCTATGAAGAGATTATAACACAATTAGGTTTTGGTTCCCTGGTTAGGGCTCCCACATATAAATTGTTAACAGTCACATAATTTACAATATAAAACTGTACAATATGGATTTATAAATTTCTGAAATAAATGAATTATTATTATTATTATAAACACGATGCGACGTCGCGTCGTGGAAATCTTCGACGCAACGTCGTAACGTGCCACGATGCACGGCACGACGCCGTCGATACAATAACGGGGGAATTGTCGTAGTTAATTTTGTTTTTTCTTGATTACTTAATTCTTGAAAACCAGGAAATAAATTTTCGCCCACCTCTTTCCATGCTGTTGTTTTTATATTGTTATTCTTGTATTCTTCATATGTTTTGTCCCATAGTACGGGACGCTGCTCGATAAGGTTATTAAATGATCGACCTCAATATCGTCCGTCATCTTCGAATTTCGAAAAACAACTATGGCATCGACGCAGGAATGCATCGTGACGTGAGTTTCTCCGACGCGACGTCGTGTCGTGAAACGACGCCGCATCGTGGTACAACGTGACGTCGTATCGTGTTTATGTGTGGGAGCCCTAAATGGAAATAATATTGTTACGAGCTACACAGGACTCGAATTAAAATGCCGTAGGAATTACTATAGAATTTATTAAAAACTATACCAACACGTATAACATAGGTACAAATATAACTAGACACATAAGTCCCAATGTAATGCACAATTCAATAACACGTGCAAAGTACACCGTCACTAAAATGTACACACGTCTTGCCTCGCTTGTGTTATCGCTTGGACTGCCTCACCCCTCCGTTCGAGTATTGATTTATACTAAACTGTATAATAGAACAAAGGACCGCGTTCACCGAGTCAATCTGCACCTGGCAAGCTCCGACGGAATGCAATAACAGCAAGAATTAGTTCGACACTAATGACAGCCATAAAACAAGTTCAATAGCAATAGCATGTTTTCTGAATGACAAATTCTAAACACAAAGTAAACAAAAGATTTACTAAATCAAAGAAGGCAATAAACTCTTGGTTTACCTAACCCACCGTTGGGCTGAAGCCATTGAGAGCAAAGGGGAAGCACTGGCAGTTAGCCTAGATATTGCTAAGGCCTTCGACCGGGTCTGGCACAGGGCTCTTCTATCGAAGCTGCCATCGTATGGAATACCTGAGGGACTTTGCACCTGGCTATCCAGCTTTCTTGATGGGCGCAGCATTCAAGTCGTTGTCGACGGTTGCTGTTCAAGTATCAAGCCCATCAACGCTGGTGTGCCCCAGGGTTGTGTGCTATCGCCAACGTTGTTCATCTTGCATATCAATGATATGTTGTCTATTTGCAACATTCATTGCTATGCGGATGACAGCACTGGCGATGCGCAGTACTCTGGTCGTGCAAACGTCCCTCGATCATTTGTGGAGGAAAGTCGGGTTAGACTTGTGTCTGAAGTAGAGCATTCCTTAGAGAGAGTCTCAGAATGGGGCAGACAGAACCTTGTCCATTTCAACCCCAAGAAGACACAGGTCTGCGTATTCTCTGCCAAAAAAACTCCATTCGAGCAAGCGCTATAGTTCCAAGGAACTCCCCTTACCACCTCCAAGAGTATAGGGATCCTTGGTGTTGACATCGCGAACGATGTACAGTTCAGGGGCCATCTTGAAGGCAAGGCAAAACTTGCCTCTAAGAAGTTGGGAGTGCTAAACCGGTCCAAGCAGTACTTCTCACCTCGGCAACGCCTTGTGCTTTATAAAGCCCAGGTGAGGCCGCATATGGAGTACTGCTCACACCTTTGGGCTGGAGCACCTGCCTACCAACTCAATCCCCTGGACTCTATTCAACGTCGAGCCGTTCGCGTTGTTGATGATCCCATACTCACAGACGGCTTAGATACGCTTAGCCTTAGGAGAGACTTTGCTTCTCTCTGCGTATTCTACCGACTGTATAACGGGGAGTGTTCCGAAGAACTATTTAGAATGGTGCCTTCGTCCTCTTTCTACCATCGCACCGCTCGCCATCGGTTGGGAGTTCACCCCCACGTCCTTGAGCCACTTCGCTCATGTACGCAACGGTTCTGTAGAACGTTTCTCTTGCGTACCGTAGGAATCTGGAATGAGCTCCCGGCCGTGGTTTTCCCACAGCGCTACGATATGGAGTTTTTCAAAAAGGGTGTCATAAAATTTCTTCGAGGCCGGCAGCGCGTTGGTGACATCTCTGATGTTGCAAACGTCCATAGGCGACGGTAATCGCTTTCCACCAGGTGGGCCGTCAGCCTGTTTGCTGTACTCCAGCTATAAAAAAAATAAAAAAACTGCGTTTTTACGACGGGCAGGTGTGTGCATTTCTTTGTCGGTATGTAACAATATCATTCTGTAGGTTTTTTGGAATCTTATTAATTATATTTTGTATATCGGAGATTCTTAAGGTTGATGGATGTTTTGTATCCACAGGAAAAATATTTAATGTTGATTAAATTTTACAATGTGGCTTAAATATTAGAATAAGGCATAATTTATAAAGATATTGTTTGAATTAGCTAAAATATAATGTTCGGTGTCATGTAAAAACGCTGTCGTTAAAACCCATATTATGATAAAACTACGTTTTAACGGTTTTAAGCGCGGTAATTTATTTGATTTAGGTTTATCCGACGTTTCGGCCGCTTTAAAACCGCGCTTAAAACCGTTAAAACGTAGTTTTATTATGTGTACAAGTCGCGAAAACTTAAGAAAATATTACCCATATTATGATGTTCAGCGTCGCACAGTGAGGGTTTATGCGGGACGAGTCAAATAACACGTGGCATCATCGCCTGCGCGACTGAAAGGCGGGCAGACGCTTGAGACAGACGTTGTTGGCTGGGGTCCTCCAGCATCTGGGGAGCGGAGGATCAAACCTTCTGTTGACGAAGTGAGTTTGCCGCTCCCGGGGCATTCTCAAGCACTCATGCGTAGGATCAGCGTGGGCGTAACTACACTGACGGACTCATAAACTGAATCAAAGTAATAGACGACTTTGAAATAAATATTTTAACCAACTTTCTATACAGATTTAAATTGAAACCTCTAGATTGTTTCGTGAACTTTAAAACAGCGTAGGGTCATATCCTTAAGTTTAAGTTTGTGTAATGGAAAGGACCTTAAGACTTTTTTTGAAGAAAAAACAGAAATTTAAGGAAAATTGGTTTAATTAAAAAATTGGTTTTAACAATAGACACAAACTTTATGCAAGGGTTTATTTATGTTTTAATACGATGTATTACCTCCACGTGCCCTTATTACGGATTCTAATCGGTTCCGCATAGATTTTATTAGGGTTATTAAAAGATTTTGCGGAATATTGTCCCATTCTTCTGAAAGTGCTGTTCTTAGTGCTGCCGCTGTCGTGGGCAAACGGTTTCTCGCATATACAGCTCTTTTTAAATTGTCCCAAACATTTCCCAATGTCCCAATTTTTATCTTGTTACGCCAAAGAAGTATAACTTCTAACGCGTGTACATAAGTACACACACATTTATTTTTTATTTACTATTACATATGTATATATGATAGTATATATTTTAAACTATGCGCACTGAATACCGATCCATTATCAGAAACGTAAAATTATCTCCAGGTTATCTGGAAGAAATCACTGTTAGCGATAAGACCGCCTATTGTACTAATTATATGATTACGTATTCGTCTGTTTTATTTTCTTGTGTGCAATAAAGAATATTCTATTCTAATTTGAATGTATATGGATTATACGTTGGAAGAATGAAAATTGTATTACATACTTGCATTGTCATATATTTGTAGGCAACAAACATGCAACGGAGATCGCCAGCATGGCCCTGGAGTTACTAGAAGCGACGTCTATGTATCGATTGCCACACAGACCTGACCAGGTATCTTTCTTAGGTAATTGTTAATTGATCAATGTGTTTTGATTTTCAAGCTTCTGCTTTATGTGTGAAATTTGAGTATTTATTATTTATAATGGCCTGCTAAGCTAGTCTTTTGGGCACCATCCTCTTGAAATTGGTCTGGGATTAGATTTTCTAATGTAATACTAACTTAGTTTTTATATAAGCTGTTTCGAATTAGATTCAAAAAGTAGTATATAATACTTGATTCCGCATGAAAAACACTACTTATTTACCGCGTAGAAATTTAACTCATAATACATAATTCACCATCATCACTTACCTCAATATAATATTTATCTGCTGTTAGTTGTTGAGTTTCGATTTAACATAATTTTGCTGCATTTGTCTTTAGGATATTTAATTTTTTAATATTTAACCTTATTTGTATTTGTAACTAACATTTAAAATATTAGTTAAGTAGAACACCACTCAGACCCAAATTCACTTAGACCCAAATCCAGTTTATCTCTGCATGAGCTTTTGTATACACAGTTCATTTTAAGTAAATATCCCATATATTATGTGTATTTTAGATAGGTATTAAAAATAGTAATTGAACAGTATTTGAAATGCCATAAATATTATATCTCAAAATTTACTTAACGGATTTTATTCAAAGTAAGCATCCACGTCCTCTGTGGTTGAGCTGACTATGCCTCCGCTTACCTCATTGCAACGCAGAGGCTCCGGGTTCGATTCCTGGTATAGTAAATTTCGTAAATAAATTTTCTCCGTTATTTACTCTGTCTGTCTGTTTATCTGGGATCGGCCCCAGAGTAGTCCGTAGTATATTACCCATAACACAAGCGTAACTTGCTTAATTTGGGGATATACAATATCCATATAGGTTTGTCAGCCGATTATTATTTTATTATATTATATTTATTATGTTCGTTCCGTCGTTTAGAAATCAATTAATTATTTTTTTCCATTTTTTGATTTTGAATGTCAAATGTTTGATGTTCGTTCCGGTTAAGTTCTGACCACATTTTTTTACTAAAGTTGAAATATTCTACAATTATCATTCAGATTTTTTATTTATTGATTCTGAGGCGGTACGAAGTTTGCTGGATTTGTCAGCTAGTATTAAAATATATGTATGCACATGTTACGGGGAATTTGAGAAATTCGGACGCTATGAATAGTGATCGGTCTGTATACATAACGCCCGTATCAAGTGGACAACAAAATCTGCATGCTTAATCACTTTTCCCGGTTAGTATGACTAATGACTACCCTAACTTGGGCAATATAATAAAACAGAATTCATCACATTGCCTGGCTCGAAGTAAGTTAGTATTCGTACTGTCCAGTCCAAGTGATAAATTTAAGTTATCTCGAACCATAATTATTTAACGGACCACGGGCCGTCTGGCATTATTAATATGGGCTGGCCCAATGTATAAATTTATAAAATTGACCGACGCTCTTGGCTATTATTTATAATGATTGGTCCATATCAATACTGCCCGATTAATCAACTTGCCTGTAACATACATATATATACAATATTACAAATCCCTTAGACTGTATAGTCAATTAAATCGTTTCCGAGAAAAATTTAAAAACTTCGTTTAAAAAACCCGACTTTAAAAACGAAAAAACTAAAATGTATAAAATAACTTATTTCTTAAGATATTATTATTAATATATATTATCTAAAACATCTTAAAGTCGGTGCTTAGTAATTTTCAAAATATAGTAATTTTTATGTTTTACTTTGCACCGACTTCAAGATGTTTTAGATGATATATATTAATAATAATAGCTTAAGAAATAATAATTTTTTATTTATAGATTTAATTATATTATTTTTGTACTAATGTTAATTACATTAAAATTAAATTATGCTTAAGAAATAAGTTATTTTATACATTTTAGTTTTTTCGTTTTTGAAGTCGGTTTTTTTAAACGAAGTTTTTAAATTTTATTTGTTACTTTTTAGTGTCTAGCTATGTATGGGTGGACCTACGAATGGTGCCGCGCTTCTTAAAAAATATAGGTCCCAAGAACCGGGAACAAAAAAATGTTCGTAAAATGAAAACTACTGGGCCAAACTGTGTCAAATTTTTAGGGGACCACATGGCAGCTATTGCGCGTCGAACAAAAAAAAAATCACGAAAATCGAATCATAAATCTCAGAGTAATCGGTGTACATATGGAACGGAGTGAAAATTATTTCCATGAAAAATGTTCATAAAATGAAAACTACTGGGCCAAACTATGTAAAATTTTTACTTACTTACTTACTCACTTACTCCGTTGGCTCAGCGACCCAAAGTGGGTCTTGGCCTCCGAAACGAGAGCATGCCACTTTCCTCGATCCTGTGCGGTGTCTTGCCAATTACTGGCTCCTATCTCCGACAGGTCAGCCTCTACTCTGTCCTTCCAGCGATATTTGGGACGGCCGACCGGACGCCGACCAACCGGCCGTCCCAAATATGCTTTCCTCACGGACGAATTGAGAACCTCCTCCTTTTTTCGAAGTCGGTTAAAAATGGCTGTGATGTGTAAGGGCAAACAGATGCACATGATGACTACATAATTGTCGTATTTAACCGTAAAATTACTATTTTACTTTGTTTTAATTTTTAGACATTATGCATGAGAAGCGGAATACACACAGGACCATGTGTAGCTGGAATTGTCGGCAGTAAAATGCCTAGGTACTGCTTATTTGGGGACACCATAAATACTGCGAGCAGGATGGAGAGCACTGGAGAACGTAAGACTTTAAAGATATCTTCTATCCAGCTATAGACATTTTTAGAGCGAACTTGAAGGGTGATTTTGTTGTACTTATTTATTTTAAACTAACGGCTCCGGCACCGTTGTCCTGCTCTGAAAAAATAAAAATCTAGGACCGGATCGCAGCGCCACCTTCCGGTTCCAATTGCGAATCTAAACTACCCGGGAACCCACTCAAACACACAAAAACAAAATCACCAAAATCGCTCCAGGTGATTAGGAGGATTCTAGAACCCGATCTCAGCGCCACCTATCGGTTCTAATTGTGAATCTAAACCATCAGGGAACCCACTCAAACACACAAAAACAAAATCACTAAAATCAGTTCAGTTGATTTGGAGTATTCTAGAACCTGATCTCAGTGCCACCTACGGGTTCCAACGGATTAAATGTATCCTATGTCCGTCTCCTAGTTCTAAGCTATCTCCTCACCAATTTTCAGCCAAATCGGTAAAGCCGTTCTTGGGTTATAAATAGCGTAACGAACACGACTTTATTTTATATATATATAGATTAAAATAATAATAAACCTGCAGGGAGAGGCTTTGTCACAAAGCCTTAGGTGAGTAGCAACACCTTGGACCTGACTCCGTGCTTGCCTTACCCAGTCGGCATGGAGTGGAGATCCCTAGAGCTGTAAGTGATAAATGGCATCACGTCAGAAGTAGCTTCGGTGAACCTGCAGCAATATTAACCTGCAGACAAACACACACATTGTATATCCCAGAGCTGAGCAAGTTACTCTTGTGTTGTGGTTAATATATAACGGACCACTCTGGGGCCGATCCCAGACACCCAGACCACAGAAAAAACGGAAAGTTCATTTAAAAAATTTACCAAGCCAGGAGCTCGAATCCACTCAAACACAGAGGGCGTCGTAAATTGTTATTATTATTATTTTTTATTGCAGGATTTCAGCAGACAAGTATACCAACCACTTGATAGAAAGCGGTTATCGCCTATGGACATTTGCAACACCAAAGGTGCTACAAATGTGTTGCTGCTCTCTTAAAAGAGGCTGGAACCTGGTCACTAATGCCCGAACACAACTCAAGGTTCTTATAGCGACATACTTTAGACCAGGGGTAGCCATCCAGTCAGGCCAATGCGGTACCACCTGGCTGTGGGTTGTTTTGTTGTCTCTTACGACAGGCCGCCCGGCCGCAGGAAATTGTATTCATTCTCCGTTCCTACACGGATAATTAATTCAATAAATTATGGACAAATATTTTATTGAAATTGTTTTAAGAACAACTTACTGTTAAACTAAAAAAAAATATAATAGTATATATATTGTCATCGGATCTAAACAAGCATGCACAATTTACAAAGACGTAAGTTTAAAGGAACTGCCTCTAATTCAGTTGTAAAATTGGACCTAAACTAACAAACATTTCAAGAAGCTAAATAAAAGCTTGTAAAATGTATGGTTTATGTTATACTAGCTTCTGCCCGCGACTTCGACCGCGTAGACTTTTTTTTCATAAAAAGTATTTTATGTTACTTCTAATACCTCCAAGAATATGTGTACAAAGTTTCATGATGATCGGTTGAGTAGTTTTCGCGTGAAAACGTAACAAACAAACTTACATTCACATTTATAATATTAATACAAAAAACTCTACTTAGGGCCAATTTTTCAATTACCAGATTTGAGTTATTCATGATTAAAGTATAACATGGAAAAATTAAAAATACTGGTTGCATTAATAAAACATTTGAAACATTTCACCTTTGAATTCACTCAGGTTATAATTTATTCCACTGTATTCCATTGAAAAATCGGCCCTAAGTAAGTTATTTCTAATGAGGTAAATATTGTTTCAGCAATGAAGATACAAATATCGGATGATATGAAAAGGGCTCTAGACAGGACAGGACTCTTCATAACCACACCAAGAGGAGTTGTTGACGTAAAGGTCTGTACTTATTTTTTTTCTTTTCTTTATTTATTATATAGGTTGTTATATTTCTAAACCGCATTAGCTTGCGGTTTAGGAATATAACAAAATAAAAAAATCATCCGTCATGTCGCGTTTGGGTTTTGGATGTTGAAGTAATTTGCATTGTTTCCTTTAATTACCTATAATTTTTCATACTGCAAATTCCACATTCAGACTAATGTATTATAATAATATGTATTACTGACCACATACAATATGGTTTTTCTCAGTTAGTACGGCTTTTTTGTATGCGATGAATCATTTCCATTTGCTTGGAAAATTCGAACCAATTTAAATCATGACTTACGATGTTATTTATAGACGAGTAATTAACTGATAACGGTCATATTCATAGACAGTTAGAGTAAGTTTGAATACTATGTTGGAGTCGTATTTGTTATTATAAAGTTACCATGTGACGGTAGTAATCGGAAGTCGTATAACCGGATGTCAACGTTTGTACGACTTCCGACGCATTTATTATCAAGCTAACGGATGTCGGAAATGGAGTAACCGGAGGTTGGAAGTTATACGGATGGCGGAAGTTGGTGTTATTGAAGTGACGCCAAAGCATTACCGGATGGTGTCGGTGCGGCGTGCTACGAGGACCTTAAATACGCGGTGTTCGGGCAGAAGAAGGGCAGTCTAAAACGGACAGTCTACGAGTCTAAAACCGACAGTCTACGATTCTACAACCGTCATTCTACGTTCATCGATTAAACAGCGCAGGCTCTGTTGGACAAGAGGCGCATAGTATATTGTAGTCGATGATTACTGTTCTATAATCGCAGTATTCTTTGAGGGCAAATTGCTGCTCGACACCTGACAAGCGTGAAGACATCTCTAGGAGTTGTCCTAATGTTTCTGTGTATTATTGTGCTGTATTTAATATTGTAATTGTAGTAATTCTAGTGTAATAAACTTTGATTATAACATTTCAGATTATTATTGTTTTATACTCCAAGTGGCATCCGCTCCCGGTGTGAGTGAGTGGAGCCGACAACTACTTTATGGTTCTTAAAGAAACACTCAAACTTACTCTCTCTATGAATAAGACCGTATTTTTGTTTTTTTTTATTGCAGGAATACAGCAGACAGGCAGACGGCCCACTTGAAGGAAAGCGGTTATCATCGCTTATGGACATTTGCGACACCAAAGGTGCTACAAATGCGCTGCTGAGACTGGAAACTGGTCACTAATGCCGAAACACAACTCAAGGTTGTTATGACGACATACTTTAGACCAGGGGTGGTAGCCATCCAGTCGGGCAAATGCCCTGCCACCTGGCTGTGGGTTGTTTTGTCGCCTCTTACGACAGGCCGCCCGGCCGCAGGAAATTGTATTCTTTCTCCGTTCCTGCACGGATAAAAATAGCATAATGTATATAGAATAGTCAATATATAGGTTGAAAGTGCCTTATGCGTATACCCCTAGTATCGATATATTTTTTTATCACCTTCTCTTCCATCATAGGCCAAGACAGAGTTTTTCTTTTCCATCTCATTTATTTTCTATTCTTTTCTTTACTAGAGATAAAGAAGAGTTGGTCTATATTTTTCTTTTCTTTTTTATATCAGGTACTTAGGACCACTTGTATAACGTTGCTTAAATTTATTAAAGAAACACAAAACGTATTTAAGACTCTTAAATAGAATTAGCGTCTTGCACAATGCAAAATTTGCCGCTAAATATGTTTAAAGAACTCAATACATTTTGTGTAAAACGTATTTAGGCAGTTTAATATGATTAACTAATTTTATTTAAAGGCGATCGCTATACAAGCGGCCCTTAATGTCTTAATAATAAATTTATATCTTATATTAATTTAATTGTCTATTCTATACATTATGCTATATTTACATTGTAGTTTACTTGTATGTATTAATTTACATTACATTTTCTTATTAGCTCCTATATCGGTATTTGGCTCGATTTAATTTTAAGATTGATTTTATTGGACAATTAACTTATTTTATTAGTTACTATACTAGCAAAGGATAGAGAGAACGGAATAAAGATGGGATAAACGGTCAGCAGTGATGGATTTACACTAGGGGCTAGTACCCAGGGTGGCTAAGTTTGGAGGATCATAAAAAGACAGCTTTTGCTATAAAAATTAATGAGCTTCAAAAACTAGGAAGTACTTGGTTTCATGCCAAATCTTAAAAATCTAGTTCTCATTGGATATTTACCTTTTGAAGTCTAGTTACAGTGCATAGATAATAGGGCAGTATTTTTCATGGTGTCCTAGGGCGGCACTTAAGTTAACTCCGGCCCTGCGGATCACACATATGGAATAGGATAGATAGGAGATGAGACAATGGGAAAAGGGGAAGTAGGTCATCAGATCCTCATCAGTCACTCATTTACTCCTCGTATGAAATACAATTAGCTCGAGTCTAACCGTTTCACGCCGATACTCCATGAGAGCGTGGTATCACATCAATTAAGCCAGCCCTAAGGTCTGTGGTCATGATAATTATTCAAGCATAGCTCTACCGCATCTAAAATGTCTTCCTGTAATGCCAAGATTATACAATTTTCTTATAATCAACATGCGCAATATCATGCAATTTTCTTATTATCAACACGCCCAATATTATGCAATTTTCTTATTAGCAACATGTCCGATATTATACAATTATCTTATTAGCTACTTACCGAATATTATGCAATGTTCTTATTAGCAACATGCCCAATATGCATGCATCTTTTATTGGCTACCTGCCGAATATTATCTGTTATTTAAAAAATATAAAATTCTAACAATACCATCATTGTATATTTTTGAAACAACAGCATTCGTTAATAATAATCCTGACTTATTTAATCAGCTTTCCTATGTCGTTGACTATAATAGACGGAATCAACACAAAGTTTGTACTAACCCTTCAAAGCCATGCCAAGCCAGCCATGATGAACAAAAGTATTTACTGCATGGCACCTGAATATTCAGAAAACTTCCGGAAATACTAAGAACCACAGCCCCTCTTACCATTTAAAGAGTCTCTAAAGACAATTTTGATTAATAAAAGTTACTATACATTAAATGAATACGTGTATATCTTATCTTTTCTTATACTAATATATAAAGCTGAAGAGTTTGTTTGTTTGAACGCGCTAATCTCAGAAACTATTGGTTTGATTTCAAAAATTCTTTCAGTGTTAGATAGCCCGTTTATCGACGAAGGCTATATCATATATATCATCACGTTAAGACCAATAGGAGCGGAGCACCGATGAAGAATGTTTCAAAATCGGGGGGGTTATTTAACTTACTTTTTTAAAACTATTCCACGCGGACGAAGTCGCGGGAAAAAGCTAGTAAATTATAAAGACAAGACGTAACAAATAAATTCTTAAATTATGAAAATAAACAGAACATTATTATATTATGATTGTAATTTCTATTATGGCTTTTTATGATGATTATATGATATTGATATTTCGATAATATTCTTGTAAGTTATTTAACTTGATATTGTAAAATTTTAATATCCACGCCTAACGAGGTAAACTGTTGTGATACTACAACAACATAAGACCTTATCAAAGAGTACATTGAATAATATAAAGACAACATATACTGCACATACATTTTTGACAGTAAATTGTTCTATTCTATTTTATGCAATTTTCTTTTTTGCAATATTGCCAGTCATCAGTGTCAGTTTTGTTTCCTAGGGTAAAGGCGAGATGAGCACACACTGGCTAGAATGCCGTACAGGACCGTCTCCGGTAAGGCCGACAACAGCTTCTTTGGACTGCACACCAAGTTTTCTCGCCAGGATTCATTCCCAAGGACGCGCATCACCGCGATACCAGCCCGGAAAACGTGCCAAGGATTAATGATTGTTATACCTTACCATCGTACTCAGAGTCGCATAATGACCTATTAAACATAAATTATTGTGATATTTTTCAAAGGAAAAAAAATCTAATGACAGTATGCGGATGTGTATTTAAAATTAAGTAAACATTATTATATTTTAGTTTTAATTGTTTTTTTCCACTTTTAATTTTATAAATTTAGCTTATAGTAGAAATATCATTTAAATCACTTACAATAATGATAACAATTCTTTTTGTTTAAATTTTGAACATGGTTACCTAAAGATTAAAAAGAAAATTTAAAATAAGTCAAATCAGAATTGAAACATAAGAAAAATGTACACAAGCAAGATAAGTTACTTGTATAAGTATTTTGTTTCTAATGCCATACAGATGGAATTAATGAAATAAGGAAAACAGTTTTTTAATCACACAATAAAATGCATTTACAATATGATGTAGATATTGCTGTATATTTTCTTGGAACCGTATTGTTTAATGATATATTGCAGTGATATACATTTTGTACTCAAAGATATAAATAAACAGAATAATACGTGTTTCTTCCTTGTATTTTGTAATGTAAAGCCACCCTTAAATTCTCAAACGCTAATCCGAACTTGTACGAAGTGATTCGGTCATACGTATAGTCTAAGAGATGCTGATCTGATAACCGACGATAAAATACAAGATTTTTTTAATTAAAATAAATTGATTTTATAATATAAAATTAAATATAGTATAAATAATAAATAAAATATAAATAATACCAGCTCATAAATGTCCCACTGCTGGGCTCGGGCCTCACATTATAGGGGGAAACGGACAGTATACCCGCCACGCTTGTCCAAGGCGGTTAGGCAGGTTTGACACATCGGTTATCTCGATGTGTAGGTTGCATCACGATGTTTTCCTTCGCCGTTGTTAGCACGTGGTATTTGTAACAATATGCACATTAGGTCAGAAAACTGCCTAAGTGGTGCATGCGTTCCGGCCAGGATCGAACCCGCGCCCTTTGAGTTGGGGACGCGTGCGCTAGCCATTACGCTACCACGACTTAGCTACTTAAGTATTATTTAAAGTATATTATATTTTTTTATATTATTTACTATAAATAATACAAAATATAATATAATTTAAATTATACTATATTTTATATCGACTTACATACTTACATACCTGCTAGCCAGGTAGCCATGAACACTTCGATTGGCCAGCTATCATAGGCGTGTTTGTAAATCAATATAATTTGACAAAAATATGGCTCATGGCTACTTACCAGATAGGTGAAGGTCTTCAACGTCTCTATTAATGGTAGAAAAAACATTACCCTCACAATGTTCATTTCACTTTGATTTATACATACAGTCAAGAACACAAAGAACTTAGCACGTGGTCGCGAAAGTCAAGTGCAGGTCACTTTTCACTCTTTGAACATCGCTTTGCACTATCAATGATTTAGCCTGTATTAAGTCTTGCAAAATATACTTTGAGCCAATAGGCAGCATATAAAGCAGTTGAACACATATGTAACCGAAGACTCGGCTAAATGTAGTAACTATTTATTAATCTGTGGCTAAATTATTTAACTTTTACAACCCTAAATGAAAGGGTTTATGTAAGAACTTGAAAGGCAAATTCCAGTAAACAAGAATTTTAAAACAAACACAGTTGTTGCTTAAGAAGTATAAATATTGTTACGAGTTTAACGGGACTTGAATTAAAATGCAGTTATAGTTACTGTAGAGTTTATTATAACTATACAAACACGTATAACACAGGTACAAATACCTATATAACCGAACATAACAAATCCAAACGTAATGCAGAAGGTCGTATATCAATAAAACGCACAAAGTCCGTCACTAATAGATCCCCGATTGTACACACGTCACGCTCGTATCGTAATCGTCGCGTGATTGCCCCCCCCCCCCTCCATCAGGCCGTCGTTTTATACTACATAAATGGAAATGAATCCGCATCACCTGGCTCATGATGCTAATGAGTGAGTACAATAGGACAATAGGCTATCCGTAACAATAATTTATTATCAAAAAGAAGACGATCATAAAAGGATTACAATAGTTCCAATGTTATTATTTCAATTGCCGACGGGTAATAAATGTGCTTCTACAAATCTATACGTGGAATTTGACTTTGTCGGCACCTAGGTTGTAACAATACTTTTCAATTAGGTAGATGATACACATGATTTCAGTATTCATAAACAATGTGTAATAAAAGAGCGGGATTGAAACTATTGAATTCGTTAAGAATTTGACGTCATAATTTTCTGAATTAGTATAGAATCTAAGCGGCAACGTTATGTTCTTACATTGATAAAATGTAATGTTTCAGTTGGTTTGACTATAAACTAACCTGGTTAACATTAAAGAAAAACTAGAGTTTGGCCCGCGGAAACACCGTGTGTCAAACCCTAGGAACTCGATTTATTTTAATTACATAAAAACTTAATTCGCTTTTTTGCATATAATAAAATTACACATTATAATAACAAAGAAGCTAAGTAAGTCTTATAATCTACATGACTGCCCTAAAATATAGAGATGGAGTTTTTGGGAGGAACTGAAGGGAGATGTTGTGCTGTGCAGTTTTACTTTCTAAAAATGTGTAAAATTACTCTAAAATGAACAATAGTTGTAGGATATTAATAGTTTTTGAGTAGTGATTATCTGTTTTTGTGTGAAATGTGAACTGTATAGTCAAATGTGGCCTTTCGAGTTTTCACAAGAACTCCGTTGAATGGCGTGGGTTGTAGCCTACAATACAACTGCGCTATTATACGAAGACTTATACTACTTATCAGAATTGCCTGTATGGACTAAGATTCCTTTGCCTGTTTGTAGCGAATTCTACTACTACTGTTTATGACAACGTAGGTAATTAATTGTTAGTTAATTGAAAAAAGCGATTATAATTCCATTTATTTTGCTAATCCGTGCATTCTAAGGAAACGACGTTATTTGTCGGGATGAAATGTATCTTAAGTAAGTGTTAACTCGGGTTATGATTCAACCTTATATCGAGTTTCATTCATATACGTTCAGTAGTTTTTTAAAATTACTATAGAATTTACTAGAACTATACAAACACGTATAGTACAGGAACAAATATAACTGGACACAACCAATACTATACAATACAACAATCGACCGCGTGGACTGAATTTTCCAAGAAAACGTAATCTCCACACCTGCGGCCATTAACGGGTACAACAACAATAGGATGTTTTTCTTAATTACCAATTTTAAACACGAAGTAAACAAAAGATTGTTTTCGTCTATCCCATGGAAATGACGTCATACACGTATATTGGGATAAAAGTATCATAAGTTACACCCTGGGATATAAGCTTCATTTAAACCTGCTTAGTCGTTTTCACGTGATGCTCCAGACAGGTAGACAAAAATTCTATACATTGTAATTTCGGAATTTTCTGGTCCGAATTGCCGCCCCCATGATTTTTTCACGTTTTTAAACGCACTATATAAACTCCAACTATTTACAGGTTTATTATAGAAGAATTGATAGATTCATTGTTACTAACGTTCACCCAGTGGTCGAATTTCAACCATAATAATTAATTTAAATTATGAGTTTGAACATTATTAAGGTTCTGTTGTCAAAGACTATACTTATATAGGTACTCACAGATTTAGCCATGTGTAAAAAGCCTTGCAGAGATTTGGGCAAGAAAGTACCAAATATACCTAATATTAACTATTTGGGCAGAGATTCCCCTTTACCACTCAGTAAGCAATGAACACCGTCTATACGCCACACCGCCTTTTATACGAAAATACTACGAAAACTACCCTACATAATAATATTATTATCTATGAAGATTATCTATGTGATATTAATATAATCTATGGTTCTTATAACTGCTGTGATGGACATCGCGTAACACAAGTCTACCCTGTTTATTTGACTTGAACAATAAACAAAAGAGTATATATGCGTGTGTGTGTGTCAAATACATGGTAGTGTGTGTAATGTTTTTTTTATTTAATGTATTTGTTATACATAATTCTAAGAAATATTTCCCCTTTATAATATTCGTATAGAAGTATGGATTATACTTATATCTCAAGTTCTTATTTTTAAATTAGTTTTATGCAGAAGTGTGTTACAGAATTCCTTTTAAAGAATTAATGCGGTTGTAGCAATCGGTGCATATTCAATAAGACAGAGACACAATAAAAGTAAATAAATATATTATAGTTGTAACAAAGACATGGCGTACTAAATTCTACGTGTATAAGTACAAGTCTGTGTGACCAAGTCTGTGTGACCAAGTCTGTGTGACCACGTCTGTGTGACCACGTCTGTGTGACCACGTCTGTGTGACCACGTCTGTGTGACCACGTCTGTGTGACCACGTCTGTGTGACCACGTCTGTGTGACCACGTCTGTGTGACATACGTGTCACACATACGTGTCACACATACGTGTCACACATACGTGTCACACATACGTGTCACACATACGTGTCACACATACGTGTCACACATACGTGTCACACATACGTGGTCACACATACGTGGTCACACAGACGTGGTCACACAGACGTGGTCACACAGACGTGGTCACACAGACTTGGTCACACAGACTTGGTCACACAGACTTGGTCACACAGACTTGGTCACACAGACTTGTACTTATACACGTAGAATTTAGTACGCCATGTCTTTGTTACAACTATAATATATTTATTTACTTTTATTGTGTCTCTGTCTTATTGAATATGCACCGATTGCTACAACCGCATTAATTCTTTAAAAGGAATTCTGTAACACACTTCTGCATAAAACTAATTTAAAAATAAGAACTTGAGATATAAGTATAATCCATACTTCTATACGAATATTATAAAGGGGAAATATTTGATTGTTTTTTGCATTGAATAGGCTCCAAAACGACTAAACTGATTAGAAAAATTCTTTAACTGTTGGCAAGCTACACTATTCCCAGTTGACATAGGCTATATTATATATTCAAAAATAATTAGGGATCCTTACTAAAACTTCAATAGTGTAACCCAAGTGTAAAATCGCGTGCGCTGCGAAAACTATGGATGATAAACAAAATAATGTACTACGACTTTATAGAACACATCATTATTTACAAAAAGTGTCGCGACAGCATATGTTTAACTATTATAGTTATGCAACAATAAGGGTTCTTTTATTTTTAAAATTTAGTTAAAAATGCCACCGCTTGTTAATATCTTGGTATTCACCCTTATCAAAATAAATTAATTCATATTTAAGACTGCTTCTATTGAATACTACCTACTACCTATTGAATAATACCTTTATGCGAGGTTTTTTAATTATTCAATATCACGAGTTTAAAAATGAGTATTAGAAAAAAGTGAGTATTAGAAAATAGTTGCGTGGTCGCCGCGCACCCTAATCAGCTAACTATGTTCATGCGAAGTAGGCGACAGTACGGCAGGTGAAATGTTTTGAATTCAAAAAAGTTATTTTTAGATACCCGTGCGAAGTCGGGGTAGACCACTAGTAAGAAATATAAAGAAAAACAATTTTCAGCTAGACATGTTGTGAAGCGGTGTACATAGAATATGAAGTAAAATTAAATTTAAAAAGTGTTCTCCAGTGTAACCTATTTTGAATAAAAACTTTAGAATTTGACTTGGGTCACGCAGATTTTGAATAAGGCAGACTTTAAGTAACACAGACTTACGGGCACGCAGACTTTCGCTCACGTAGACTTTCGGTTACGCAGTTTAGGTCACGCAGAGTTTAGGTCAGGAAGAGTTTAGGTCACGCAGAGTTTAGGTCAACTTATACCCAACCCAGCAGCATAACGGCCTGCCATTCTTGGGTAATCCCACTTCTGAATGTAAAAAGCCTTGCAGAGATTTGGGCAAGAAAGTACCAAATATACCTAATATTAACTATTTGGGCAGAGATTCCCCTTTACCACTCAGTAAGCAATGAACACCGTCTATACGCCACACCGCCTTTTATACGAAAATACTACGAAAACTACCCTACATAATAATATTATTATCTATGAAGATTATCTATGTGATATTAATATAATCTATGG
Source organism: Dendrolimus pini (assembly GCA_949752895.1). NCBI lineage: Eukaryota > Metazoa > Arthropoda > Insecta > Lepidoptera > Lasiocampidae > Dendrolimus > Dendrolimus pini. Next base: position 18,134,447 of record OX457138.1, on the reverse strand, counting down.
TTCTTATAACTGCTGTGATGGACATCGCGTAACACAAGTCTACCCTGTTTATTTGACTTGAACAATAAACAAAAGAGTATATATGCGTGTGTGTGTGTCAAATACATGGTAGTGTGTGTAATGTTTTTTTTATTATTTAATGTATTTGTTATACATAATTCTAAGAAATATTAGTATTTTACACTCCGACTCTATACAAACTGTAAGTGTTCGAAATTTCAGATCGTCCTTTCGCGCAATTTTCGTAAAAAGGGTACAAAGTTTTACTTTGTTTTTGCTTCACGTAATCTCTATGTGTTAGTTACACTATTTATAACGCAAGAATGGCTGTACCGATTTGGCTGAAAATTGGTGGGGAGGTTAGAACCAGGAGACGGACATAGGATACTTTTTATCCCGTTGGAACCGGTAGATGGCGCTGAGATCAGGTTCTAGAATCCTCTTAATCACCTGGCGCGATATTTGTGCTTTTTTTTGGGTATTTGAGTGGTTCCCCGGGTGGTTTAAATTCACAATTGGAACCGGTAGGTGGCGCTGGGATCGGATCCTAGATTTTTATTTTTTCAGAGCAGGACAACGTCTGCCGGGGCCGCTAGTATATAGATATATGTGTCCTAATCTTTTAATTTCATCACGAAAAGTCATAAAAAATCCAGTTTCACAATATGGAAATACCTTACGCCAACATTCATATTCAACCATCAGAATATATGCCTATATATTGTTAAATAGTGTCATAATACAACTATGACATACAAACGTAACAACTTCCACTAAGTTAAGGCACGCACGTTATAATTCAATGAAGTGAGTTAGAATCCAGTTTCTCCGCTTTCATAATAATAAATATTGTTACATCTACTACAACAAGCTGACGTTGAATGATAAATCACGAGGAAACTTTCACAACATAAGATGTGTGAAACCCACCAACGTTTGTACTGGTGTCGTGGTTATACTGATAGCGTGCCCCTGATTTTTTTGTGGTATATAGGTTCTTGTTTGACCACTAATCTTGTTCTTCAGCCAATCTCAGTCCACTGCTGGACGTACCCAAGTACGCACCACATATCCCGGTCTTCCATTTTCCTCATCCAGCCCCTGCCGTCGATCTTACGCAGTCGTCAGTCCACCGGGCTGGCGGGCGTCCTACGCTAAGTTTACAGAGACGTGGCGGTCCTGCGATAGACGCGACCGGCCCACTTCTACTTCAACATGCGAATTTTTCGAGCTATATCGATTATCTTCGTTCTTTTACGGATGTCCTCATTTCTGATTTTATACGTAAGATAAACACCTAACATAGCTCGTTGAGCGACTTTCAATTCGTGGACCATTCCCACTGTCAGTGTCCATGTCTCGGCACCGTATGTCATGATGAGTAGGACGCACTAATAACTTATTTGACTACTAATAGTCGTCCTAATTGACAAGGAGCGAACGATGGTACGATGCGTTCTCCTCATACGATGAGGTCAAAAATATAGACTTCTTTAAAGTGTTCTACTTAAAGCTTGGAAGCCATCGCGCGAGCACAGGCTATGTGTAAATATGATAGGTATGGTTTGATCTTCCGATCATGTAATTAAATATATCGTATACTCGTGCACTCTTGTTTAAAGAGCAGGCATTATTTACGGGTTTCATTGTATTAAATTTTGATGTATTTGCTCCTGGAAGATTCACTACATTTAATATCGCAAACTATCCCATCTCCTGGGATGAAAATTAAGTAAATTAAGCAATATTACAGCCCACAGCAAAACCGATCCAGTACTCCTAGAAGTTTTTTCGTCAAAGCTTAATAGACTGAGACGAATTAAATAAGGTTGAATTTTATGTGTTTATCTCTTTTTAGTGTTGCTTTTCCGTTTCATCTAGTTTCAAATCAAAACGATTCTAAAGAAGTTTTACTTCAAAATACTTGACATTTAGATTTAGATATAAATTTAGCACCCGATTTCATTAGAGAAGTAATTGTTTGTTTTTATTTAATTAGATTAACTATACATACATACATACATAACTTCACGCCAGGTCCCAGTCCAATCAGTTTTTATTTAATTTCCTCATATTCGAAATGAAAAGCGGAGTGTTAACCTCAGATGAAATGCCTATTTAGGCACAAGTGCCTAAATAGGCATTTCATCTGAGCCTAGAGAGGGTGATAATAATTCAAGAATTATTAGCACCCTCTCTACACTCGTGCGCCAAACCATATCATGCCTAAATTGATCACTTCACCTCTCGTGTACCAATCTACTTTTATCTATAATTATTTTATGACTCACTAAATCGTGTATGTGGCGACAAGGAAACATATATGCACGTTTAATTAATTTATTTAAAATACCCAAACGGGTTTTTACAATTTTAATATACTTAACTGGTTTAAAAAAATCTCGTTCTCGATGACAATGAAACGGTTATTCCTCCAATTTTTGACCGTGAATAATAATATTATGTAACTAGAATATGCCCGCGACCTCGTACATGCTTGACTTATGATTCCCGGGACGCCAAGTATCGCAACTTTAAAAAAAAGGAATGTAAGCTATTAATTTAGTGGAAAACGTGTCGGCATAATTTAATTTTTATACATCCAAACAACTTCAAACGGCTGTTGGGAAAATTCCCGCGGGATCCCCGGGATAAAAAATATCACACATTTGATTAAATTAAATTTAGTGTCGGTCAGTAAAAAAATAATTGGAATTCGATTTTCGTTTAATCTGGCCTTTTTAAACTTTTCCCCGAAAAATTCCCCCGGGATTCCCAGGATAATAAGTAGCACAGAGTTTACGTCTAAGAAATAGCTGTCGATCAGCGAAAACCGCATCGAAATTAACTCAGTAGTTTTTACGTAAATCCTGAACAAACAGACAAGAATCGAAAAAAATTCACCATTGTTTGTATAGTCTATTCAACTTGTTTTTTTTAATAACTTCAATGTACAGACACCGCATGCTTAGAATTTTATAATATTATACATAATCAAACATTATTATTGTCCGTCCCTTAGCTAAGCAAGTTACTAAACTTATCATGCATAATTATGATCCAAATGCAATGGCCGTTAAATATCTATCTATTAATAAGTGAAGAGAAAAATTTGTACCCGTTTTTACGAAAATTGCGCGGACGGAGGAGTATGAAATTTCGCACACTTACAGAGAAGAAGCGAAAAATGCTATTTTTTTTAAATTATGCTTTAAAAATACATTAAATCTATATAAGAACACATTACACACACTACCCTGTATTTGACCCACACGCGCATATATACTCTTTTGTTTACTGTTACAGTCAAATTAACAGTGTATGTAGCCTTGGTGAAATCTGTGATTATAGAAAAGTATAATCTTTGACAACAAATTAGGTATTATGGTCGAATTAAGACCACGGGCAAACACTAGTAATATGAGAAATACATCATGAATTGCCTGATAAGTAAATAAAAGTTAAAAATGTCCTCTCAGTCTAAGCGATATATTAATATTAAGTAAACTGACATAATTACAATTATTTTACAAACTAACACAATAAAAGGAAACCTTCCTCAAGACTATAAGTAGAACTATAGTAGACTGGCTAAGTTTTCTCGCTGGACCGCCATACTGATCTGTTGTCTAAGGCAGGAATCAGCTATGATCACCTGAAGAGTGAATCATTTGTTTTGACTTAAAATAAGTAGGAAAATTTTATCAACAATATTATAATAAAGATAAAAAAACAAAGACATCGAAATTAAAATACACTATGTAGCAGATCACTGCCAACGGGGAGCTTGCCCAGAAAGCTGGCTGCATTGCCACGCCGCATGGCTATACTTATTTGTTGTGCGAAATATGAGTCCGCCTTCTGATCACGGATAGTGTCAAAGAGTTTCTTACATATGTCTTTAAAGAAACTTTTTGCCGACGGACCACACGGGGCTCATGTTTCACCCCCAAGTTCGTATTGATATTTTTTTGTACAAGCTCATAGTATCAGGTCCCAATAGTTCAAATGTTTCAACAGCAAACGGCACAAACATATCGAGGGCGTGTCGTCCGTGACCACGGCCACTGAAAAGTGGCCGAAACGTCGGATAGACCAAGGTCAAATAAATTACCGCACTTAAAACCGTTAAAACGTAGCTTTATTATGTATACAAGTCGCGAAAACTTAAGAAAATTGTAACAGCCTTGCAGAGATTTGGGTAAGAAAGTATCAAATATACCAAATATTAACTATTTGGGCGGGGTTTCCTCTTTATTGTTTAGCTTCTGATGTGGACTGGACTATTCACACTGCACAGTAAGCAATGAACACCGCCTACGGCTACACCGCCTTTTATACGAAAATACTACGAAAACTACCCTACAAAACAATAATATTGCATCACTGCTAAAAACAGCAATTACATCATAGTGTTGCCAAAATCATAAAAACAATTATAATAATTAGTTACTGATGCACTAAATTATCTAGACGATAATTAAGTGCACTTATGAAAATAACTAGCCGGTAGACATAGTGATTTCATTATAAATCGAACTATCTGATAAATCGACTAAAACATTATTCACTAGTGCAGTTTACATAAGGGACAAAATTATGAATAAAACAAAACTAGTTGATTGTATATAAGGCTGAAATTTGGAATACCCTTGTTTTACCAGCCTTACATGCAAGTATGCAAGTGTACCTAACACTTGTATACTGGACTTTCTAAACTGTAACATTCATAGTAAACAACAAAAAAATGGCATTATTGCGTATACACCTACATGTTATGAAGCCTTGCCATGACTCTCACTGAGCGGTGCATATCTGCGCCGCTTGAGTGATGAATCACTGGCTGAAGCCACTTCCGAGCCGAACCGGCTTATCTACACGAGTTTAGTTAATGGGATGCCAACGCATCCACGCAGGTCACATTCCACACCAAAAGCTTGCTACGTTGCCATGGAATTAGAGTCATTCCTCAAGGAATATCTAAAGTTAGATATTAAAGTAATTGTTACAAATAATGACATATTATGTGATTTAGGAGGTAGGCATTGAAAACCAGTGGCATGTGGGACTACGTTTCGGCACAGCAAAATAGTGAGTGCAATCTTCAATTATATAATTACGGAAAGCATTTTATTTCTTTAGGCCAGGTTGCCTAGCAGAGATCGCTTTAAGTGATAAGGTCGCCTTGTTTTGCCATAGCTTGCATTTTTTTGTAATTGTTTATTTTGGTAAGCGATTAAATGTCATCTATCTATTACTTTTATCTATCATTACATATTTTGTAATCTGTTTATCTCGTCTGTGTCGCATTTGGAAATAAATATCTTCTTTCTTTGTTTTTAAACAACCATCTAAACATATAATTTTACTAACATTTAATAGCAATTTTTTTTTCGTAAGTACGTTTGGAAAGTACGTAGGCTTTCTACCGTCTTTTTAAATTATGCGATAATAACATAGGTAGCTTAGATGACGTACTAATCAGGTGTCTACGTTTGGAAATACCTGCGTTGTGCCAAAACCACTTACATCGTGGGAACGAGGAAAAATAGTATAACAAATATAAACAGCGCACGTTACGGCACGCGTCATATTACCACTCACTTTGGAAAATACGCGATTTGCAGTCCATCTTATGTTTATTTGTTAAAAAAAAACTAATATTTACAATGCTTCATTTTAAGTTCATTGTTAAGAATTTATAAATACATAATAAAACTTCGTTGTAACGGTTTTCAGCGCGGTAATTTATTTGAGAGAAAGAGAGTTAGATAACACTTTATTGCTCACCAAAATATACAATAGCAAAAAAAAACCGACTTCAAAAACTAAAATGTATAAAATAACTTATTTCTAAAGCTATTATTATTAATATATATTATCTAAAACATCTTAAAGTCGGTGCTTAGTAATTTTTATGTTTTGCTTTGCACCGACTGCAAGATGTTTTAGATAATATATTATTAATAATAATAGGTTTAGAAATAAGTTATTTTATACATTTTAGTTTTTTAGTTTTTGAAGTCGGTTTTTTTAAATGAAGTTTTTATTTTTTATTTGTTACTTTTTAGTGTCTAGCTATGTATGGGTGGACCTACGAATGGTGCCGCGCTTCTTAAAAAATATAGGTCCCAAGAACCGGGAACAAAAAAATGATCGTAAAATGAAAACTACTGGGCCAAACTATGTCAAATTTTTAGGGGACCACATGGCAGGTATTCCGCGTCGAACAAAAAAATAATCACGTAAATCGAATTATAAATCTCAGAGTAATCGGTGTACATATGGAACGGAGTGAAAATTATTTTCATGAAAAATGTTCATAAAATGAAAACTACTGGACCAAACTATGTAAAATTTTTAGGGGACCAATTGAAAGCTATTCCGCGTCGAACAAAAAAAGAATCACGTAAATCGGATCATAAATGACGGAGTAATCGGCGAACATACATAAAAAAAAGCAAAAAAAAAAAGATACCGACGAATTGAGAACATCCTCCTTTTTTCGAAGTCGGTTAAAAAACAGAACATATTTATGATATTTTCTAGGCAATACAATAGGCAGCCTTATCGCTCACGATCTCTTCCTAGGCAAGCTAAATAAATAAAAATTGAATCAGGCGATGCAGGTTGTGCAGAAAAAGGCAAAAGATACATAAATACTGAAACTAATCTATACCTATAATAAAACCGTAGAGGTCGAATTTCTGTACAATGAAAAATAATGATAAAAACCGAGTCAGGGGGATGTAAGAAGTGAAATAGAACTAATTTAGATTTTTTTCAATTTTTTTGTTTCTCTTTTTGTCTGTCCGTTTGTACCGGCTAATCTCCGAAACGACTGGACCGATTTAAATGAAATTTTGTATGGTGGTAGCTTGTATCCCTGGTCAACATATAGGATACTTTTGATCCCGAAAAATTAAAGAGTTCCCGTGGAATAGTAAAAAAACCGCACCACGCGAACGAAGTCGCGGGCAGAAGCTAGTTTAAGGAATAAATATACAAATACATATTTGTTTTTTTTATTCTGACGTTTCGGAGTATTTTCAGTAGCCGTAATCACGGAAGACAAAGATGTCAAGTGTCAACAAGTTTTATTTATCCTACCGCAAAACGCAAAATTTAGTTTTAATTTTGTTTATGGTTATTATTTACTCTATGGGAGCCTTATCTAATTTACCACCGCTTCGAAACATGATGTGGCTTGAAGAGAAGAGGCGGCGCAAGAAACTCTTCAGCAAACATGCCTAGCTCAAATAATTTTATATAACACTAGCTGATACCCGCCCGCTTCGCGTGCCGTAAAATATAAATTTCGTAAAATTCGTTCTTAGCTGAACTTTACTTGGCGAAGGGAACGTCCATGCCAAATTTCAAGTCTATAGGTATTATAGTACCTAAGATATCGTGATGAGTCACTACATTATGAAAATTCCGATTGTGGCTATATATAAATATACGTTGGCAAATGCTTTTTCTCTTTTATTAATGTTTTAAAAGAATTCTTGTAACATTTTTAGTTCAAAATGCAGTTTATTTGTCAAGTATTGCGTAAATATCAAAACAATGCTAATAATTTAACTAAATACTTAAAAATAAACTAAATTATAAATAAATTAATATAAAGAATGTAACAAATCGCTGCCAGAGGGAAGCATGCCCAGAAGGCTGGCTGCATTGCCACGCTCTATGGCAATGCTGACTCGTTGCGCAAAATACGAACCAGCCTTCTGATCACGGGTGGTATCAAAGTATTTCTTACACATTTCTTTGAAGAAACCCTTTGCCGATGAACGCAACGGATCTAGAGTTTCAACTCCAAACGGCAGAAATATGTAACCCTTCCTAGGGTTCCATATTTGCGCCGTTTGAGATCTTCAGCTACGTTGCCAGCCCCTGACTTAGTCACTGGAAGATGAGATGCCGCCAGTGTCAACGCATGTCGCATCCCACACAAGCGGCCTTCTCATCTTCCAAGGAATAAGTCAAGTCAATACTTAATCAATAAATTGTAAAAATAAATTCGAATGCAGTTATAATACAATCTGTACATTTGACGTAGTTAACACTTAATTTTTGTAAAGGAGCGCTTACTCATATATGGGCACGTGCGGTGCCTTCATTCGAATAATATGTGTGAATCATAACTGTAAATGCACTTTTTCCCTATTACAACACAATTTTTCAATCCACAATGTTTAAAGATATCTTACAAAGTCTTGAAGTCTCCGAGGAAAGTGTCTTATAGTAGACTAAGGGCCCATTTTTATTATTCATTCATTTACCTTATCATCAGTATATTTCTACAATATATGGACACGTGCCAAATTATTTCATTCGAATAATACGCGTGAAACATATATGTCTATATGTGCATGTTACAACTCATTTTTTTCAAGTTGTAAATATTTTTAAAGTTTGGAGTAAGCACTTGGGAAGCCCGTGGCGCGCTCTTACATCTTCTTGAAGCACCTTACTTCTTCTTAGCTCTTCTTGAGGCAAGCGGTTTTAATTGGTTAATCGCTTTTACTTTAATAATATGCGGTATTATACATTGTACTCTTTGTTTTTATATACCTGCGCCCCTGTATCCACGCTTTTACGGGGCGTCACGGGATTTAGAACAAAGTTACTGCACCGCGACGCCCCCACGCTTGCAATACTGGGCCACCCAGGTGGCAGAGTGACCCACTTCATCAATCGGTGGGGGAGGGAGTCCGCTGCTACCCCCGTAGCAGCGCCCCCCGTGACCGTAATTATGCATACATTGTACTCTGACTTAAGATGGTTCAACCACTTTCATACATCAATAACCTCAATACGAAGGTTTCTTTACAATTTTTTCCTTTATAACTTACTCCTAATCTCTAGGTACTAACCCTGGAGAACCTGCCCAATCAGTGTATTCTTTATATTATAATTCGAGACAACCTTGTTTGAATTCGATACGTGTAGCCAATGAGCTACCAAGACTAAATTTTCATAAAATATGTTAAACAAATCCTGTATAAATTACTCAGCACGTGGCAAATGAGTAACGCTTCTGACGTATTTAAATACACAGGGAAACTCCTCGCATTACACAACATATTACAATGATCTTATTATGTATTATGGTGGGCATGGTATTCACACGAGGGTCAGTGTTAAGAGCATTCTACGTCATCTAATCCATATCCATAGTTCAAATTCAAAAGTTTAGAAAATCAAATTACACACCAATTTTGAGAAGATTGTATTCAAACGACAGGCTTGGCTGGCCATTACAATGAAAAAAGAAAATTGTGTGTGTGTGTTCACACGCAGTAGAAGTGGAACTTTAGAGAATATACTCACAGATAATTCTTCTTTAACTTTTATTAATTTAAAATAATTCCTTTAGCCTACTTCCGTTAACATAATTATAAACAAACTTCTTAAGTTTATCACTTTACATTTTTCATTGTTTTAGTCTAAAAATCTTTTTTATGTTTTTCAAGACTACGGGCCATAAAAATAGCATGGACATTTGGAGGACTTGTGTGGGGCCATGGGCAGGCCAATACGTAGAGGCCCCTTGACAAAAATGTAGGCAAATGTGGCGTGACATGACCGGCGATTATCCCTGTCTACACCATATAATAATGCACCCAAGGACAAGCCCCGGCCAGTGTAGAACTATTGTGGGAAACGAGGACAAAAAGTACCGGGCTATTGGGGTTAACTGCTAGTGGTACTAGGGATCTGGGAATATGGAGACTATGGCGTCTGCCCGTCTTAATGTTCGGGAAACATGGAAAAATGGGCATAGTCTAAAAATATTATTATCAGTTTTCTTTCAGTCTAAATTGGACCTTTGTTTAATAATCGGTCTTATTGACTCTCTAATCTGTGCTGCACCATGTAAAACTCCTATGTCATTCTCTCGCAGGCTTAGTCCTATAGATTTATGTTTTTATCTCTTTTTAGTGTCGCTTTTTCGTTTCACCGAGTCACAATGATTCTAAAGAGGTTTCACTTCAATAATTACTCAAATTCCGCACCTAACGCAGAAGATTGAAAATCCCAAGAAAGTACATTCCACCTGCCTCATAAAAAAATATGGAATGTACATAGGGTACTTTTTATCCAGGAATAAAGTATAGTTCCCGAGGGATAAACGAATATAACCGCAAACATGGCTCTCCGATCACGTTTTATTAGCGTTAATGTAGCAATTCACAAAAAATCTATCGTTATGGCGATAATGACAATGTAATTTTAATGTGTTGCTTTCATGGTCATGCCAAATTCCACATTTACTAGACAATGTTACGGGTATTATCAATGAGACATAATGTTTGACACTTCTAAGGAGGGTGACCGAGGGCGTGTGGGATACCCAACAGCGGGTCCTCCACTTTAACTACAAAACTTACATTACGGCTTGTAACAACGCCAACGTTCTGGAGGAATTTTCGATACTAGATTTTAGGGCAATAGCGGGGCTTCCTTAAACGTGTTTTTTTTCAGATGCATTATTATTTTATTGTGAATAAAATAAAGTAATATTTAAAAATATTATTTGCCTTTTTTTTTAAATCAATGTAGATATTTTTTATCCTGTTTTGATTAAAAAATGGAAGGAGTCCAATCATTTGATGGTTTGGTGTTTTCTTTTTTGAGAATACTTGCATTTTCGAAATTACAAATTGAACTGAATTTTTCATGAAAAAGGTTACAAATAATACTTGGTGTTACAATAATACTTAACTTTTTTTATTGTATGACTTCAGTAGAGAGGCAGACTGCCAACCTGATGGAAAGCGGTTACTGTCGGCTATGGATATTTGTAACAACGAAGGTCCTACCAATACGCTGCCGCTCTGTAAAGGAAGCCTGGAACCTGGCCACTAATGCTGAAACACAGCTCATGGTTGTTATGGCGGCATGCTTCATTGTTGGAAGCCATCCTGTCGGACAAATACTCTACTTAGACTTAAACAAAACATTACACATAAAAAATAACTACAATGACTATAATATATGACGGTTTTTTTCATATAGTCTCTGTCTTGAGTCTTGAGTCTTGTAACACCACACATCTGTCTGTCTCCACTTAAGCCATGCATCATTTAGCGATGGATATCACGTAGCAAACAGAGTGCTAGCCTTGTCAAGTAAAACGAGCCCAGACACGATAGGTCTATCTTGTTTAGTACTGGAGTTCTTATGGCCACCTTCCGACTCCATCATCAGATCAGCTATGTAAAATATTTAAACACGTGTTTGCTGAATGGATTGAAAATCAATATGTGTGTATCATCTGAAAACTCCTGGTGTTAGATGCACGTGGATTTTAATTACCACGACCTGCAAATTTGAAACAATTCCTAAACCCAGCTGTCCTATGCTTAGACGCTACTAAAGGCTTAGTAACAACACGTGGACTTTATTCTAGCGTCCTATTTTGTCTCCAGTCCATTTTTTCATATTAGCATGTTGGATTTTGTGTAGATATTATCCCAAACAATAGGGTAGCTAGGTAAAGTTTTCTTCTAGCTGCCATCTTAAGAATATCATTTGCATTAAGAAATGGTGAAAGAAATTTATTTATATTATTATTATTTAGGTAGGCCCTTAAGATATCTGGATAGGTAACCGCAAGTAGCACGCGCCTTACGTATTGCTGGACGCACAAGCGCTTATAAGTTATACGTCATTCCGCGCTTAATTCAAAAATCCCGAACGCTCGTAACGCTAGCAAATAACATATAAAAGAGCCGTAATACGACAAACCAGTCATACTGTTTGCTACGCTTGTCGTGATACGACTTATAAAAACAAAATGTTTCACTTCCGATACATAACCGCTTTGTTTATTCTCATCCTTTTTATAATGAGTGCTTCTTCCGCGCCTACCAGTGGTGATCAAAGTGCAAAACCTTTAATAAGGGTCAAAAGGGCTTTCATTTCTGACGGCCAATGTCCCAAGAGTTATCGCAAGTTTGGAAATATCTGTATTTTAGAGTAAGTATTTTTTGTAAAATTTTATAATCTATCTGCCTTGATCAGAACTTACTTTAGGCTATATGTTGTCTTTATTTAAAATAGGGTATATATTATTTATAGAAATATGTCAATTTAATTGCCTTATACTTGATATAAATTTAAATAAATTTATGAATCAACTTAAAATAGAATAGTCGTTATTTTTGTAACTTTAAACTATCGGAATGTTCCCAAACATAAAATTATAACTTTGTTACTTAATTGACTTTATTTACTGAATTAAATCTATAAATTAAATCGTCTTTATTTAAGGATAATACGTATTTCAATTAATTATGAATAGGCATTACGTATGATTACTCTAGCGTACTGCCTTAACGAATAGGCGTCTACGAAACAGAGTTTAATCTCAACAAAATTAATATCAAAGACCAACACTTTCGAGCTTTTTAATAATTAAGTCACTGCAATTACATATTTTAAATTGATAATCATTTATCCTAACTATATCCAATTATCCGACGTAAACACGTTGAATAAGAATAATTACGAAGCGTTATAATTGCTTACAACGTGAATTACATGTCAATCAGTATAATTATATAGATGTATTATCCTGTTTAGATTATATTTCAAATATTACATTTTTTTCTTATCACGCTTTAGTTGTTAGATACAATAAAAAAATAATTATGTTATTTTACATAAGGTGTTACAGAATTTATTTTATTATTAGATGTATTAGCGCTAAACTAATAGAACAAAACTGTATGAGAATGACATAATACTTTACTACTTTTTTTTATAACAAGTGCATTAAAATATATAATAAAATTCCGAATCTTCTAAGAGTTTCGTATAATTAATTTTAAATCTGAATTAAAAGAATACGCTCCTAAATGTTTGTCATGATTGTCACAAGTGGAGATCCATAGTATCTGCCTACCCTGGGAAACAGGCGTCATAATATGTATGTATGTCGTATGTTTCTTTGTGAGCAAAACATGTGTACACTACAGCATATAACTACCAATTTTATAACCATGTTTTAAACAAATAAATTTGTTTTGATTTGATATTGTATCGCTATGTCGTTCCCATACATTTCAACTTTATTTGATTAACGTTCACGCACCACCTCTACAGAGTCCTCTGCTGTGTTAAAATGTATTTTACATCTAATTTATTTATCTTTTATGAAATTGTCAGAGTTGCTGTTACTTCATGCCGACCTTGAAAACTTAGAAATGGGAAATTTGATATTGCACATTACAAATGCTAAGATTATATGTTTTGTAGCCAGTTCTTACGCAATTAAAAGTGTGACTCAAAATTATAATATGCAAGATATTGTTTATTCTTAACAAGTTTCCTCAATGGCCCAAACTTAAAACTTTGTGATCGATTAATATATTGTAATTAAATGACACGAAGCACAAAATAAATTATCATTACAAACATAATCTGCAAGTGATTTGGAGTACGTTGTTTAACCTTGTTTTTCTTTTCAGTGACGATGACGACTAATTATAGTGCAACATGAATCAACTATCAATACTCGCCTTCGTGAAATGCAGACTGAATAGGTTAATAAGTACAAAGATTTATAAATGGTTCACATCATGACAACTTCTGATCGTGTCTAGTCACTGCAAGTAATTGCTGCGTATCAGAAGAATCTCCAAAGTTCTCATTTCATCAAGCCTGATGGAAAGTGATAATAAGGTCAAGAATTACTCAATTATTCACTTGTGGATTAAAGATGTCCAGAATGCATCTATCAGTGAGCACTGTTTCTGGGGTGTTTGTGACGAATTGTCGACGAAGCACTTTGTAATGGCATATCCACATTGTGCCCATGGCGCAGACTAGAACCGCTTGATGATCAATGGAGAGGGGGGAGGGTTGGGAAAATTAAATTAACATTTCTTTGACAAACTTTTTGTAGTGTGTCTAATAAGGTAGAACAGAAGATATATACGTTTATCTCTCTTTCCTTTCATCTTCACCAAATAATTTGAGGTCGGTTCAATATGTATTTTCCTTTCATAATTCTGGATAAAGTCATAATTTATGTCACAATACAAATCAACATACCATACTTCGTTCCGTGAATGGATGCATTCATCATCATCATTCATTCTTTTTTTTCTGTTGTATTAATTAGTCTTCCAGTTAAACATTTTAATTGTCATGACTTTCATACTCCCGTATTACATTCCCATACTGCCTTAATCTTCTTCCATTCTATTTTTGAAGAAATACATCTGATAGGTATTAAAAAATTTGCTTGGATATGCTAGGTTTTGAGATTAACATAATTGTTCAACTCATTTATATAATTTTTTAATGCTGTTTTAATCCTATTTTAATGTATTGTTTTAATTTAATACTTTAAAATATCTGCAGCTTTATTTTTTAAAATCTGTTCAAGTGTCGGTTGTTCCAGACTTGTAGACTTAAGTAGTTAGTACGAAACTATTAAATTGCTTAGTTAATATAATTAATTAGTAACACAGAAAATATTTTTGACATCTACACTTTAACAGATTTTTTATACAAAATACAATATGAACTGTATTTTGAATATTTAGTATCGGTGAAAAATGTATTCATCTAGTATTATTTAGTTAAATATATTTCTAGGTCTAAGAATATTAAGAAGTATTCTAATGTCTATTAACAATTAATTTCGCTAGCTACAATATTGTGATAAAATTAGCTTATAGCTCAAATTATAATAAGACATAATGAAATATTTTTGTATAGTTCTCAAAGAAAAATAACCAAAACTGTATTAGTAACTTATCATTATTTATATTAATTTATTTGTTAAAGTACAATTATTTATTAGATTTTATCTTAATTTATTCAGATGCTCTAGTCGTCACACTCAGAGTTCTTTATGAACAATTAAAATGATCTATTATGCATATATTTTTTACGTGAATTACACATTAAATATAAATTAAAATAGTCTCCTTTATAAGGTAATTGCTGAGATTAATGTGTCATTTTCCGATTCTGAGTGTGGGAGTGTAAAAAGCACACAATTATTTATGGAATTAAGTCAATACTGATTAAGTTAAGACAAAAAGTGACAAGTGTTACGCTTAAGAAGAAGCATAATCGCCTTTAAGTTGTATGTTTGTATTTAATTGATTGGTTGTGTTATACAATTGTTGTAGTCACTTGTGTATCAAATTGTTAATTATATGTTTTAATTAAAAAAAGATTTAATACATTAACTGCATTATTTATTGTTCTTGAAATGTTTTTTTTAATTAACAACCGTAAATTACATCTTACTAGCAGCCCCGGCAGACGTTGTCCTGCTTGCTGATCCCAGCACCACCTACCGGCTCCAATTGTGGATTTAAACCATCCGGGGCGTGGACCCACTCAAACACACAAAAACAAAATCACCAAAATCAGTCCAGGTGATTAGGAGGATTCTAGAACCCGATTTCAGCACCACCTACCGGTTCCAACGGGATAAAAGTATCATATGTCCGTCTCCTGGTTCCAAGCTACCTCCCTACCAATTTCCAGTCAAATCGCTACAGCCGTTCTAGAGTTATAAATAGTGTAACTAACACGACTTTCTTTATATAGACTATTTGCAGCACCTTTGGTGTCGCAAATGTCCATAGGCGATGGTAACCGCTTTCCATCAAGTGGGCCGTCTGCCTGTCTGCTGATCTCCTGCAATAAAAAAAAAGACTTGACTCCCTTTACTCTTTTTTTATAATGAATGGGTTCGCGTTTGACCGACATTACGCCTGATGTCAGGGGAAAATGCGGTCTAATGTGGAGCATGCTTACCCAGAAAATACCTGTTCACGCGAGACTTAAATTCATTCATTGATTTTTTGGTTTTTAGGGTGAAGTCGGATTTGTTTTTTTTTTAATTTTCATTTAATTTTCTTAAGTTTACGCGACTTGCATACATAATAAAACTACGTTTTAACGGTTTTAAGCGCGGTAATTTATTTGATTTTTGTTATTCCAACGTTTCACTACTCAATACTCGTTAACAATTGACACCTTTGGCATCCATGATCACGGCCACTAAAAAGTGGCCGAAACGTAGGAATAACAAAAATCAAATAAATTACCGCGCTCGAAACCGTTAAAACGTAGTTTAATATTTTCATTTTCATTTTTAACCGACTTTAAAAAACACCATTTCTGCTAACGGTAATAGCATTTTTTTCTACTATTGTTCTGTCACGATGATATCGAAATGATATCGTAGAATTAATAGAATACGAATATTTACTTTCACTACCTTTGCAATGCCAAGATATTGAAATAATAGAACTGGATCCCAGGTCCCGTGTCCGTGAGACCTAAATAGGTCCGACTACCATAAGCAGCGGACAACAGAGTGTAATTCAAATATTTTAATAACGCTGATCCGTTAAGCCAAATGTATTTAGGTCGCTAAATTTAAATTACCAACAATTACTTGCACTAATACTAAGGATATTAGATTTATAAAAAGAATCATGACAAATGCAGTAACTACTTATAGGCAAACACTACACGCAATTTGATATTTTGTAGTATAAAAAAATATAATATAGTTACTTTAAAGAAGAAGAAAAAATAAGGATTTAATAGCTATTAAGTTTCAAACATATAAAATATAATGAAATTTGTAAGAAAAGAAAAGTTAATTAGTAATTTGAAATGCAATAATTCGACGTAATTTGTAATATGAATTTGAATATATATATTAGTAATACCACTATAAAGGTTTATTAGTTTAGATAGTCTAGGTATAGGACAGTTGGCATCAAGAATGGGGCGACCTAAATGCGGACACAGGGGTGTACATAACTAAAGCTAGTAAGCAAATCGGGATAGTCACTCATGCTATTAAATAGTTTTAAATAAAGTAGCATATCTAAAATTTTGTGATTACTATTTTTAACCGACTCGAAAAAAGGAGGAGGTTCTCAATTCGTCGGGATCTTTTTTTTTTTTTTTTTTTGCTTTTTTTATGTATGTTAGCCGATTACTCCGTCATTTATGATCCGATTTACGTGATTCTTTTTTTGTTCGACGCGGAATAGCTTTCAATTAGTCCCCTAAAAATTTTACATAGTTTGGCTCAGTAGTTTTCATTTTATGAATATTTTTCATGATAATAATTTTCACTCCGTTCCATATGTACACCGATTACTCTGAGATTTATGATTCGATTTACGTGATTCTTTTTTTGTTCGACGCGGAATAGCTGCCATGTGGTCCCTTAAAAATTTGACATAGTATGGCCCAGTAGTTTTCATTTTACGATCATTTTTTTGTTCCCGGTTCTTGGGACCTATATTTTTTAAGAAGCGCGGCACCATTCGTAGGTCCACCCATACATAGCTAGACACTAAAAAGTAACAAATAAAAAATAAAAACTTCGTTTAAAAAAACCGACTTCAAAAACTAAAATGTATAAAATGACTTATTTCTAAAGCTATTATTATTAATATATATTATCTAAAACATCTTGAAGTCGGTGCAAAGCAAAACATAAAAATTACAGTATTTTGAAAATTACTAAGCACCGACTTTAAGATGTTTTAGATAATATATATTAATAATAATAGCTTTAGAAATAAGTTATTTTAAACATTTGAAGTCGGTTTTTTTAAACGAAGTTTTTACTTTTTATCAATTAAAAATTCGGTACCACTCTCAAAGCTGGTACATATCTTCTTATATATATAAAAATCTTGTGTCACGATGTATGTTGCCAATAAACTCTAAAAATACTGAACCGATTTTAATCAAATTTGCACACCGTGTGCAGTTTGATCAAACTTGAAAGATATTATATCTTACATCTTAATGGACCCTGTAGATGGCGATGCAATCGGGTTCTAAATTTTATTTCTTTAGGGCAGGACAACGTCTGCCGTGACAGCTAGTATTATTATATAAGTTAATAGAAAATATTAGTGTATAAATATGAAACTAATCAATATATTATTATTAATTACTTTTTAATCATTAAAAATCCATGGAAAACTGGCTGTCCCAGCAGACGTCCTGCCCTAGGCCTAAATCTAGGCCTCGATTCTAGTGCCACCTACCGATTCAAATTGTGAAATCGAAACCAGCCGGGGACCCACTTAAACACACATAAACAAAATCATCAAAATTGGCCCAGGAGATTAGAATGATCCTAGAACCCAACCCCAGCACCACCTACCGGGTCCAATTGTAAATCTGAACCATCCGGGGACCTACCTAAACACACACAAAAAGTTTAATCAAAATCGATAAAGTTGTTCTCAAGTTATGTGCGTACATACACTTATAAAATTCATTTTTATATATAAGAGGTTATAAAAAGGAAATACCAAAAATAACAATGCTGGTCTCATGGTCCCGAGGTCAACGGGGTATTGTGCCGATACTATCGGACCGGTATCTAAATTGGTGTTAGCAATTGGTTTGCAGTAGTCACAGCAGTCAAATTGCATTGCATAAAAATGGCCCTCAGATTTGTCTGTTGTACTGTATATAACACAATATTATCCGTGAGGGGACGGAGAAAGAATACTAAATCTTGGGGCCAGGCTTCCTGTCATAAGAGGCGATAAAACACCCCATAACCGGGTGGTAGGGCATTTCCCTGTCTGGATGGCTATCACCCCCGGTCTAGAACATGCCGCCATATCAACCTTGAGTTGTGTTCCGGCATTAGTGACCAGGTTCCAGTCTTCCTTAAGAGAGCAGCAGCGCATTTGTAGCACCTTTGGTGTTGCAAATGTCCATAGGCGATGGTAACCTTTGCCTGTCTGCTGCACTCCGGCAATAAAAAAAAACGAGCGTAACTTGAATAAGCATTCAGGTTTCCCCGCAGTAAAATGTGGAATTTTACTAAATAATATTAATAGTGTTATTTATATATAAAGTTTTTTCAAAGCTGACAACATGTTCCTAATACTTCCTTTACACAGAGTATTCTTCAACATACCTTGCATCGCTAAAAAATGTATACAAAATGTTAGTACTTGGGTTTGCCGGCGATTTCATCCACGTTAGGCGGGTAGTGAATATCCCAGTTGTTTTACCCATTTTTAATAAGCTTTTTTAAAAAGTTTTTTAAATACAAGCATTTGAGATCCTGGATATCATGTAACAGCAGAGTACTAGCCAAGGCAAGTAAAACGAGCACAAACACGTCGGGTCTATCTTGTTTAGTACAGGAGTTCTTATGGCCACCTTCAGACTCCATCAAAAGATCAGCTCTATGGTACCATATTATTGCATTGTCACGCGATATACATAAGTGTGCAAAATTTCAGCTCAATCGGAAATCAATCTCAGTCGGTCAAATTTAACTTGCAAGATTCCACCCGAACTTACATACATCCATTTCAAGTTAAATAAAAACTTGTAAAAACAAAGGCTATTTCCAGCAGGACAACGGGCTATGAACAATGAGAATATATAAATTCTTGAAATTTCCGTAAAACTCGAAATAACTAATGTTACTAAAGACAAACACAAAACAAAAATTTAACTATAAATACACATATAACTATATATTTTAAAAAAAACACAGATACAAAAAGCAGGTGATATAATCATTTAGAAATTTAAAATTGGTCTACTCTAAATCCCGCAGGAATACCGAAAAATAAAGAACCGCAACATTAAAAACAACAAAACCATAAAGTATTGTTATAACTAAAATAGTAGTGGAATTATCTATTTAGTATGCATCCTAAGCACTGTGAGTAGAAGGATGGGATTTACCGGTATAAAAAATACCGCGCATATTTTAAGTTAGTGCCACATACGGGGTCTAATTGTGAATCTAAACCGGGTCTAACTCAAACACACATATAAATTCATCAAGATCGGCCCAGGGGTTTAGGAGTTCAGTGATTTTCTCTCTCTCTCTCCGTACTAAATCTAAAAAAACCTTAATATTTGAAATCCAAACGGCTCAAATGTGAGCCGTTTGGATAATGAGTAACCAATATGATAATGAGTTAAATAAATCTAAAAATCCTGCACTAAGGGCCGCTTTCACAAGGCTGCTTAAATTTATTCAAGAAACACAAAACGTATTTAACACCCTTAAATACAATTAGTGTCTTGCATAACGTAAAATTTGCCTCTAAATATGTTTAAAGAACTGTCAATACGTTTTGTGTAAAACGTATTTAGGCGCAGTTTAATTTGATTAACTAATTTTATTTAAAGGCGATCGTTATGCAAGCGGCCCTAAGTTCATATAGGACGTCTGGTCGGTAAGTAACTTTCAAATTTCAAAGTTTGAAAATCGAAGTTCCAAACGCGCGTCGCGAGCATGCAGTATATAATGCAGAGTACTACGCTAGTCCAGTCATATCGTTTGCTACGCTCGGTGAATTAGGACGCAAAAAGACAAAATGTTTAAATTCCAGTGCATTACCGCTTTGTTTTTCCTCCTCCTTCTTATCACGAGTGCTTTTACCGCGCCCGCTAGTGATGATCAAAATGTGAACCTATTAATGAGGCCCAAAAGGGATATCATGAATACAAACACCGAGGAAAAATGTCCCAGGTTTTATCGCAAATTTGGAGATATTTGCGTTTTGAAGTAAGTTTTTTTTCCACACGTAAATTAATTGTATAATCTATCTGACTTAATCAGAACTTGCCTAAAGCTTTGTTTTTGTGTAAATTTATAAAAATATGTCAATATAATTGTACTTAAAACTAAATACATTAAAATAAATAAATTTAGAACTATTAATCAATTAATATTTCTTGTGAAAAAAAGCAGAAAAAGTATTGGAATGGTCTCAAACAAAAAATTATTATTATATTATTAATTAATCTAATAAAGAAATGTCATAATCTAAATAAAGAAAATATAAAAGCTACAAATAAATAAAATCGCCGTTATTTAAGGACAATTAATTATTTTCCGACTCTTAGTATGAAATTTAATTAATTTTAATGTGCGTTACGTATGCCGCGCTTAATTAAGATTTCACCTCTGCGAGACAAAGTTTTATCTCGACTAATTTAATATCAAAGAACAACACTTCCCAGCTTTCTTAAAAGCTCTGTAATTAATATATATACCTCTGCAATTACCTACATATTTTAAAATAATTATTTATATTAACGATCTTTTTTTACATATATATTTACACCTTTATTATTTATATAATAATTATTATTAATTATTTATATTGAACTACATCCAATCATTGGAAGTAAACACGTTGGATAAGAATATTGGAAGCAGTTTTAAAACTTTAAAGCTCTTCTGACAAGTTCTCAGACGCGGCAAAACTAAAATTTATTAAAAACTAGCATTTGCCCGGAACTTCGTTCACATTGGATAGGTGACAAGGATCATAGTTATTTTGACAATATTTAAAATCAATAGGTATTTCTATCGGGTCAATGGATTTTAATAGGATGAAAATACATGAATTGTGAATCTTGTTTACATTTTTTTTTTCTCTTTTTTTCAGGGATGATGACTATTGAATACAGCATGATATGAATCAACTGCGAGCACACCTTCGTGAAATGCAGACTGATTAGGTTAATTAGGACAAATAGTTATAAATGGTTCACATGACAACTTCTGATCGTATCTAATCACTGCAAGTAATTGCGGTATCTCAGAAGAATTTCTAAAGCTTTTATTCAAACACTGATAGCAAGCGAAAACTTGATACAAGAATCGAATATTCGTGACTTGGTGACACCCAGAAGGCATCTACCGAAAAGCACTGTCTCTGGTGAGTTCGTGACGAATCGCTGACGAAACACTTTGTATTGGCTTTTCCACATTGTACTCATGGGCTAGATGAGATCATCTTGATGTTCAACGGTGAAGAGGGGGGGATGAACATTTCTTTGACAAACTTTTCAAAGTGTATCTGAGAAGGTCTTTGAAGAAGTATATATCTTTCTCTCCTTCTTTTCACCAAATCATTTGGGGTCGGTTCAATATATCACCATTCATACCTTTTTTGTATATTCCATCGATCTTATTGTTTAAATTTCTAATTATCACGAGACTTTTAACTTCCTTATTCCTGCTAGATTTTGAGGTCACCTTGATCGTTCAGTGCATATACTTATCGAGGGCTTCCTAATTTCATAAATTCATTTCTTGTTGTAGACTAAAATCTATGCATGTTACAATTTAAAAAGTTTTACCAGTATGCAAGTGTACCTCAATAGAAGGGTATTCCAAATTACAGCCTTATGCAATCAACTAGTTTCTTTTTATTAATAACTAGCTGACTCGGCGAACTTCGTACCGCCTTATTCAAATAAATTAATAAACAAACAAATCGAGAAAACATGGCAAAGGGCTCATAGAATTTGAAATATATATATAGCCTATAACCATCTACGATTAATTCCACGTCGAATGGTTGTGGCTTCATGCTGATCGGTCCAGTAGTTTTCGAGTTTACCTCGGACAAAGAAAACAAACTTTGCTTATATATATATAGATAGATAGATAGCCATAAACCATCTAGGAAAAATTTCGCATCGAATGGTGGTAGTTTCATGTCGATACGATCAGTGGTTTAAGCGTGATTGAGCCTCAAACGAACACCATTTTCATTATATATATATATATATAATATAGAAGATATAGAAGATAGATAGAAGATAGATAGATAGATAGAAGATAGATTTTGTCCCTTGTGTAAAACTGAACTTTCATCTGTACGCCCATTGGTTATGAAGACCTCGAATATGTTATGTTTTATTTTAATTTAATTTTCGGAAAGCCGTTCAAGTACTGGTTGTTCCAGACCTGCAGACTTAAGTTGTTACTACGGGCCAATTAAATTATTTAATTAGTGTTATTAATAAGCAAAACAATGTTTAGTTTTGATGTGTACTTTAAGAGATTTTTTATACAAAATTAGACTTTGTGTTTTGAATTTTTAATATCAACGAAACATGCATTAATCTATAGTATTATTTAGACAAATAGATCTTAGGTATTCTAATAATTATTATAAAATAATTTCGCCAGCTCCAATATTGTGATAAACTTAAACTATAGCTCAAATTAAAATAATATAATGAAATATTTTGTATATTTTTCAAAGAAAATTAACCAAAACTAAATTTATTTCTAATTTATCGTCTCGTATTGTACGTTCATTAGTAGATTATTTATTTATTTACTACAATTTTATTTGAAGTAAATGAATATTTATTAGATTTTAATTAATTTATTCAGGTGCTCTAATCGTCACACTCAGAATTCTTAATGAACCATTAAAATTATTCTACATAATTTTGCAAGTTGATTTTTAGTTTGAAACTAACGTGATCAGACTAAAATAAAAATAAAAAAATTAAAAGGTCTCCTTTTTAACGTAATTGCTGAGATTAATATTTTATTATCCGATTTTGAGTGTGAAGGTGTAAGAAGCACATAAATGTATGGAATTTAAGTCAATACTGATTAAGTTAAGACAAAAAGTGATAAGTGTTACGCTTAAGAACGGCATTAGCGCCTTTATGTTGTATTTTTGTATTTAATTGACTGGTTGTGATATTACAACACATTGTTAATGATATTTTTTTTAATAAAAACATTATTTATTGAATACATCAAGGTATTATTTATTGTTCATGTAATGTTTCGCTTTCCAAATTTCGATGACACTAGTTGGAATACTGGCTGGAAAAGCATTAACTTCCTAGGCGTTTTTCTGACCTTCTTTTTGTTTTTTTGTTTTTCTGAGGTGTAGTCCGTCATGGACACACTACTCTTCGGGGCACGGTAGGGTAGTGCTAGACCCGATGGCATGCTCGGATCTACCAACTAAACCACCTCTTTGTGCCATCTTTACGCCGTGTGTCAGGACCTCGGGAAGCAAAGATAAATCCGATGGCCCTGACGGCGGTGGCTCTTATAGAGCCCCTCCTTCCAGCGACGAAACCACTAACACGCGCGTGCGGCAATCTGCACGCAGCGCCATCTCCCAACCGCTATTTGAACGATAAGGACCCCCGAAATCTTATCGTTCAAGGTCGCTGTTAGGGCGGGAGGGACTGGTGATAGTCCCTTTTTCGGCGCCCTGGTCTACGGCGACGGATCGAAGCCACGGGTGTTGAATCCTCCCGTTCTCTTTCCGCCTCCTCCTTTTGCGACATCACTATGTCGCAGAAGTTTTGAACCGCCTCCCAAGATTTTTCACTGTCGACCATGGTGCGTACTATGGCCGATAGTGACAAGTCAGTCCTTACTACATTCATTAGAACGCTGCGATGATCCGCCCACCCGGGGCATGATTGCAGCGTGTGATGAGCAGTATCCTCAAGGCAATCCGACACAGGTACCTTCCGAAACATCCATGTCCCGAAAGTACCTGTGTCAAATGAAATGTAAGGGAGCCATGTTGCCGTTTTAACCATTCCGGGAGAACGGGACAAATTGCTGAAGCAGTGGTGTGGCCAGAACATGGCCATGCCAGTCGCCTTTGCCATGACTCAACCGTGCACTGTATTAATTCAGATCTCGTAGTTTGGATCTCTATAGGTAAAAGTCTTTGCCCCCCTTCCATACTTTCTATGCGCCAGCGATATACTAACGCAAGAACCCTTGCGTCCATGTCCCAAGGAGGGGTTCCTGCTAAAGCGCACGCAGCTTCAAACGAAATCGTGCGGTAGCCACGATTGGCCTAGATTGCCATCACCCTCTGCGGACGACGCAAAAGGGCGATGTTTTTGCGATTTAAAGCTTCAGCCCAGACTGCGGCACCATACATAGCCATTGACCGCACGATTCCAATGTATAGTCGTCGGATGTTGGGACCACCAATGTTCGGTAGCAGCCATGCCAGGGCTGCAGCTGTAGCCATCAGTTTAGGCACCAAGCGCGTAAAATGGGCGTTGAAGTCCCATCGACTATCCAGAGTAAGACCTAGGTATTTCATCGTGGGCTTAATGCCGATGTGAACTCCACCAACCATAATGTGGGAGTCCGCCGGTGGACCTTTGCGAGGTTTATGAAAGCAGAGAGCCTCAAACTTATTAAAAGCCACCTCTAGCCCTAATTGGTGAATTCTATCTACTACTTGAGCGACGCCCGTAGTAGAGCACTGTATTGCTTTCAAGTAGTCTTTCCCGCGAGCCGTAACTAGTGTGTCATCGGCATAACATGTAATTTCAACGCCAGGTGCATAACTACCTCGCAGCACCCAGTCATACCCAATGTTCCATAAGAGAGGACCAAGCACAGATCCTTGTGGAACACCGCATGACATTCGCCATTGACATAGGCCGTTTTGGGTTTTGCCTTGCACAAAGCGATTGGACAGGTATGCCTACGTTATACGACTGAGGTAAGGAGGTATCGGGTAGTATTTTAGCGCCTCTTTAATGCACTCCCAGGGGAGGCTATTAAAGGCATTGGTAATGTCTAACGACACAGCCAAGACGGCTTCGTCCTGAAAAACTGCTTCATCAGCTATATTCTTGACATGGTTAACTGCATCCGTAGTGGAACGTCCAGCACGAAAGCCGAATTGATATTCACTTAAATT
This sequence comes from Dendrolimus pini, assembly GCA_949752895.1. Lineage (NCBI taxonomy): Eukaryota > Metazoa > Arthropoda > Insecta > Lepidoptera > Lasiocampidae > Dendrolimus > Dendrolimus pini. Next base: position 18,108,924 of record OX457138.1, on the reverse strand, counting down.
TGGTCCAACTGTGTTCATGTGCTTGATGATACGTGCTCCAATTATACGTTCAAAAAGTTTTCCTGCTTCATCAAGTAGCACAATAGGTCTGTAAGCAGAGGGAGAATATATTAGCCGATCTCCCTTCTTTAAGAGAACCAACCTATCGACTTTTCATTCCAGCGGGAACTGCCCTTTTTCGAGGCATACGTCAAATAGCCTTTTTAACCTGCAATCCAGGCGTTTTTCGTTAAATCGTATCAGTTACCACGTGCTGACTATGACATGGAGATAATCAATATGCCAACCATTAGCCTATTGTAATCTGAGATAATGTACCATTCTAATGGTGAAAGAATTGTTGTATGTGTCCAGTAGTTTAGTCTGCTCGTTACAAACATACTATAATTAAAATCTTATTTCTATATAGTATTCGTATAGATTATCGATGAGGTGGATAGATATAAAATAGCTTTTATTACAGAGAATGTGACTGTTTTAATAGAAGTAGTGGTCGCCCAGTGGTCGAAATTCGACCATAAATAATTTAAATTATAAGTTGGAACATTATTAAGGTTCTGTTGTCAAAGTCTTCTATAGTCACAGATCTCGCCAAGGCTACACTGTTAAGTTAAATTTAACAATAAACAAAAGAGTATATATGCATGCGTGTATTTTTTATGCATAATTAAAAAAAATATTAGCATTCTGCACTCCTTCTCTATATAAACTATAAGTGTGCGAAATTTCGTAAAAAAGGGTACTAGGTTTTTGATTCATCTATTAATATAATGATACATCTCTAAAGCTAAATGGGTGAAACCGCTTGGAAATATCTAGTTTAAAACAAAAAAGTGAATTAGATGAAAATTCTTTGGCCACGGGGGATTTTTATATTTAAATTTTAAACTAATCTATTACTAAAACGTAATATTGTAAGTGATTACAAAGGAGAATTATTTGTGTATATTTTTTTTATGTTATACAGATGAGTTAGAACCGATTTTTCAATCGTCAGATAAAATTTATCAATAGAATATATTATAGAATGAGTAAATTATAAAATGAAATAATTCAAGTGTTTTATTAATGTAACAGTCATTTTTAATTTTCCCGTGTCGTATTTCATTCTATAAATAACTTTTATTCGGTGATTTAAAAATGGACCAGTCAGTTTAAATTCAAATTAAGTTCCACTGGTAAATACTTTTTGAAGGTCATACATGTAAGCCAAAATTTAAATCTACTTCCTATTCTATGTATACCGCTTTGCAACGTTTTTATCGCTGTATAAAGAAGAAGAAGTGGTCTCTCAGTCTCTCAACATGTCGAGCTAAAAAAACATCACGAAAGAAAATAATGTTCATTTAGAGTTATTTTAAATGGAAATTATACATAAGTAGTTTAACAGAACCAAAGGTTAACTAACTCTAAACAGGTCCTAACTCAGCAAATACTGGTAGATAACAACCAACGCTGGTCTTGCATTAGTGCCAGGCAGTAACGTCACCTTCACAGAAGAAAAAATAACTAATGAACATTTAATATTATTTATAATTAGAACAACATCAAACAAAGATACATATAGGAATAATAGGTACGTCATGTACAAAAAGAAATTAAATTAAATGGAACTATAACTATGAAAAAGACTCAATCATCATAATTATTTATAATTTCTATCCGTGCTGGAACGGAGAAATAATACAATTTCCTGCTGCCGGGCGGCGGCCTGTCGTAAGAGGCGACCAAATAACCCACAGCCCGACTGGATGGCTACCACCCCTGGTCTAGTTTATGTCGTCATAACAATCTTGATTTGTGTTCCGGCATTAGTGACCAGGTTCCAGTCTCTCTTAAGAGAGCAGCAGCGCATTTGTCGCACCTTTGGTGTTGCAAATGTCCATAGGCGATGGTAACCGCTTTCCATCAAGTGGGCCGTCTGCCTGTCTACTGAACTCTTGATATATAAAAAATATATATCAATCTCAGGCTCTTTTTGTCACGGTTCGAAGAAAATGTTATCGCTCAACAATCGAGGCGGGGACTATACTCACTTAGTTGAACTTCATAAATTGTGTTTTAAAATCAAGACTACAACTGTAACAAAGTGTAGCGAAACAATATTAGACAAAAAACTAAACACGTGTTTTCTTAATAAAATTGCTCTAACTTATTGGAAATGTCAATGCCGACTGGATTTCACGTTATCGGGTAAACCTGAGATCGTTACCACGTTTGTGTGGCTAAGGTGGTAGGATGTGTGATAAATTAACAACAGGTTGTGTATCTGAGTCATTCTTAATCAAGTCGTCGCTGCGGTCAGTTGCTATCTGCTAATATTTTATTTAAAAATCATAACAAGAGAAAAACAAATATATAGATTCCAGTGATTTTATTTATTATTTAGTTTAAGTTTAAAAATAATTAGTGCTTATTTTTAACACAAAAATGAATACGGTAATTCTATTTTTAATGCTGATACCGGTTGTGTTATGTGCTTTTCGATTAAACAGCAATCAATTAAATACTATGAATGGATTGTATGAGAAAAGCGATCTTCCGTACTTGGATCATTTAGGAGAAATAAAGAAAACAAGAGTGAAGAGGAGTTTCATTAAAGGAAATGGATGTCCAAGGGGCTACATTTGGTTTATCTACCAATGCTTCACATGCGAAGAGTGAGTATTTTGTATAAGTTTATCTAGAACGTTCTATTTTTACTTTTATGAAATCAATTGATAAATTTTTATGTTATAGAAATTGTATGATATTGAATCTAGAATTGTTATAGTGCAGTGGATAAAATACTCGCATCTTATTCTAATAATGTCGATTTAAATCCCAGTTGACGTTTTTCATGTACTTTTATCATTACCTTTGCTTTTGCCATCGTTAGCAAATGTTCACTTTTAATTTCGATATATCAACCAAAATGATCAATTTTAGTTGATATATCGAATTAATTTAATTTAGATTTAGGTAAATCGATTAAACAATCGACAAAATAATTATGTTGCACCACAATTAATTTTTCTAGCAAATAAACTTAATTTCAATGTCATTGAATACAGTCGTGACATTTCACTTCAACCAAATTGAAAACTCTAATTAAATAGTGTTCCGATAGTAGTATTACGGATGTAAACGCAGTGTGTAGTTTATTATTTCTGTTGCCGTGGTCATTTCTTTTTTATATTTAGTATAATTAGTATATTTCTGTATCCTTTTTGTCTTTTTTACTTTTAAGTCTTCTTTTTTATTTTGATTTCTTTCTCTTTATTTACATTCTTATATCTATTATTATTACATGTTGTTTAATAGTCTAATTTCTTAGTAGTTAGTCTAATCTTATACATATTACATTAGATATTTACTTATCTCGTTACATATTATTTATTATTAGTCATGTTTCCATCTTAACTCTACTTATTTTAGGGGCGTTTTCTTTATTACTATCTATGTATTGTCGTGGTAAATTAGTAAGAATTGGGTACGGTTGCTTCAATTACGTGGGTTTGAATGTTAATAGGAGACATGCCGGGCATGGGCTTTTTTTATAGCAAAAGGTTGTTTACATTGATCTAACTATTGGCTTGGGGTACGGACTCACTTTAAAATATTCTGTTGAATCTAATTGAATTGAATTCTGACGCTGTTCTGGCCTGAAAAAATAAAATTTAGAATCCGATTCCACTGTGTCCAATTGTGAATCTAAACCATTCTCCCATCCACTTGAACAAACAGTTCAGTCACATACACACGCACAAAATAATTTTATATATAAAGATGTGCATATTTATACAATTTGTTTCCATGCTATTTTATTAGATTTTCACTACTAAGTATTAGGGTTCATGGTATCCACAGTATAGAGTCGCAGGCTTAGCAAATATTTGAGCAACTTCAGTAGGTAGTGTTCGGGAAAATTTCTTAAAGCCCGTAATTGAAGTATATTTCTGGAGTGCTCAGTAAGGTTACATCTGACGAACTATATTGTAAGTAAATTATGATGTAATATGACGAAGAAATATATTTATTATATTTTATTCTACCTAAAATTTCACAAGAATATTAATTTATGGGTACAAATGTAGTGGTAGAACAAAAAAGAGATGGGTGGATTGTGTGAACGATGATATGATGATTTGTAGTGTGACATAATGTATGTAAGAGTAGAGGAGTATGGAAGGAAAAGACATATTGTGCCGACCCCAAATAATTTGGAAAAAGATGAAAGAAAATACAGAATCTCTTAAAGTAACTGAGTCTAGGACCGACGTCACCGCTTTGTGCCAAATCATCTTAGTAGATTACCATGCTGATCCGTTATCTGTGGTATGTACCAGCCCTCTGATCATTTGAAGAGTAGATTAGTCATTTTGAGAGCTCTATGCAGATGTTCATAGTTTCAATCGTTTCAATAGCAAAGGCACAAACAGGTAACTGACTGAGGGTTGCACGTTTCGGCTGTTTACTGTTCAAATATAACATTTGTATTATTAACGTATTATAAAACAAGCAGATCAACATATATGTACAATTGTACATAGTAGTAGATATAATCAATGTCATCTAACATTTCCTTGTCACCACATTCTCCTCGGACCGGTATGATGCGTTACTGGCCAATGAGTCATCGATTTGGAAAGTGATTCTCATATAATGTTTATTAATAGATTTGTCTGTGTATACCTCGCATTGAAGGTCGTGTGTTTACAAAACTAATTCATTACTTGCTATTGTATGAGGATATCTATAATATAATAAAATTCTATTCAAACCTTGTCTATATTAATGCTATTTAAAAAACAACCGGAATACACTTTTGGATGATTTTGACTAGGTAGTAGTAGTAGAATAGGGCCCCCAGTTCAGAGTAGGCATAGCAACCCTGAGTTGTGCTCCGGTATTAGTGGCCAGGTTCCAGTCCTTTTGAGGTCGGCAGCGTGTTGGTGACATCTCTGCTGTTGCAAAGGGTCGTCTGTTTGTTTGTACCACAAAAAGAAAGTTTCGAATGCATCCGTATCAACTATTTTGCAGTTTTAGTGCGGTTACTGGATGAACGGCAAAAATATAATTTCCACTTGATCTATAATTGCGCAATGAATATAAATTAATAATACTGTGTGTACGCATTTAATAACTTCACAGTATTGGTCACTACACCACAAGTTACGTTTTCAAATACCCAAGTAATGTTTTTGATATTTATTATACATATAGTTATGTCTACGCGTTTGTGGTTTGAACACTCGCTAATGTAATTATTTAGGTACGAAAATAAAACACTTTAAACTGTATTAATTATGACACTATGGATAGATAAATATTTGCTTTTAACCAGTAAAACTAAAAATAATGTGTAAAATTAAAACATAGCAATAATATAAATCATCATCAATCATCATGATGTTAATATTAACTTTTAACCGTTAATCTAGTATTAGTAAGTATTATTAATCGAATCGCTTTTTTTTAGTTTTAGTATTTAATTTTAGTTTTCTATTCTATAGTTTAGTTTAATTTTTAAAATAAAAAGTATTAGAATATATTATTATTATATAGATCTTTAATGCACAAAGACATTGCAACTAGATACTACATGTATAATGAGGAGCATATGACAGAAGCGAATTCAACTGTAGCCCGTCACACAGGCTCTAAAGAGACCTAGCGCGGGAATCAGAGTTTCTTTTGGGAGGCCTCCTGCTCTAAATGTTCTTTGTATTTTAATATTCTTGTATGAACCCTGTATTGTTTACAAGACAATATATTTTCATTTCATTTCATTTCATCATTTTGGGTCGTTGAGCCGCAACAGTTAGCTAATAATATAAATAATTTTTGTTAACAATTTTATTTAAAAAATTTACTGGGTAGGCTCAAGCCATCATATGGACGATCGGCTCTTTTGCCGCCATCGTAATAAAAAGAATACAACTGATCACTGCCAGAGCGAAGTACTCCCAGCAGGCTGGCTGAATTGCCCCGTGGCAATATTGATTCGCTGTGCGAGATACGAGTTAGCCGTCTGCTCGTAGCTCGTAGGTATTATAAAAGGTATTACAAGAAACTGTAAAGTTCTAAGAAGTAACTCTGACGATGGACTTCAAGGATGTGTGCCGTGCAATCGTACCAATTAATTCTTTCCTCACCTGTTTACCACCGGACAAACAGACGTACGAGCTCACGCCACCGACATTTGGTGGAAATACCAACAAAGCTGTCGAAACGCAATGCTTCCACTTTTATCATTACCGCTGAAGAGTGTATCTTTGCCGTCATCTGTTTTTCCTGAAACATGCAATCTAGGTGTCTTCAAATCTCGCGTGAACATCATATCTTTTAGGTAAACGTGTTACACCTTAAACTGTATCAGACGCAATGTAACTCTAACGCGAACCTATTTAATATAAAAACAATTTTTAAATCCAAACGGCACAAATACGTAACCTATTCCTATGACTCGATATTTGAGCCGCTTGAGGGTATCATATGATGAACCAGCGTTGTCAGCCCCTGAGTCAGTTATTAAAAGATGTATATATTTTGTAGGTATTGTCAGTGGTTCAGAAGCATTGACCTAGAACGTCACTGCTGAGAGCAAATATCGCCAACACAAACCGGTGCCAGTTGTCGATTTACTTACCTGTTTGTTACTGTATTATGACTCAGAACCTGGCAGTTTAATGATTAATCTTTAGAAATTAGTGTTTTTAATTCTATTTATTTGACAAGTTATAAAGACATTCGGATCATGTAATAATAATACCAGGTTATCTCAATCGCCCAGTGATAATATAACTTAATATTTGTTTTAACATTTCTATTGTAGGTCTATGGATTCCAGAAGCCATTCTCATCTAGCTTTTGATATTAAAATACACCACGAAAATTTTTGACCTACTTTTAATTGGGGTATTATTTGGTCTAAAAACAGTGTCTCACCATTACACCTTTCATCCGTGCAGGAAAGGCGAAAGAATACAATTTACTACGGCCAGACTGCCTGTCATAAGATACGTCAACATAATCCACAGCCAGGAGGTAGGGTATTTGCCTGGCCTAGTATATGCCGCCATAACAACCTTGACTTTTGTTCCGGCATTAGTGGTCAGGTTCCGTCTCCCTTTTGAGAACGACAGCACAGTAGTAGCACCCTTGTTGTTGCAAAGTTCTAAAGGCGGTAGTAGCAGCTTTCCATTAGATGGGCCATCTGCCTGACTGCTGAAGTCATGCAATAAAAAAAATCATTTTATATTTTTACATTAATATGAATGAAAACTATTGTATTTTTTACAATTAAATATTAAATACAATTAAAAAATAATCTAAGTTATAAATATTACAAGCTATTATACACTGTGTAACAAATCGCTGCCAGATGGGAGCGTGCCCAGAAGGCTGGCTGTGTTGCCGCGCTGCATGGCGATATTTTTACAAAGATGATTAGCTAACATGTATCTGACCTCGAATTTAAGTGATCAGACTTGATAGATCATTGGACTAGATAGAGTAACAAGGAGTAAGTATATAAGACTATAAATAATAGAAAGTTCAAGTCGTGCCGCTAATTTAAAGTTAGTGGCATCTTATTCTAGTTATTTTTTTACCTAAACACACATTTAAAAATTAGTATGTGCTTTCTATGAAGGAAATCTGACCTGAGCAAAAACAGGAAACGTATATCTATTATACATTCCTTTCTCCTAAAATGACAAGTCCGAATCCAGCACTAGAATGACATTGTAATGATTTTTTATATAAGAAAAATTTAGTTTTTTCATGACATCCCGGTGCATCCCAGTGACGGGGGATCCCACTGGATGGAAAATGAGTCATGTGCGTCCAGTAAACAGCTAATTACGTATTACCTACATCGCCAGATTAGGTTAATTTATTGAAATTGTATATTTGGTGAGCAATAAAGTATTATGTATTCTATTCTAGAATTATGTAACTACCCAAATTCGTAAAGTCTATTTGTAATTGTTTATCTTTCATTGTTCATAAGTATGTAATGCTTGAAGATGAAAATCTCACACCACATCATTCTTTTTCGTTTTCGTTGATGAGATCCATAATAACCCATGTTGTCTGGACGAAATCCCTTTAAAGGGATAAGTCCGCTCTATGTTCCTATCTTTACTGTCTAATGTCACTTGTTTATTTTATGTGTATACGGTGAATAATAGTTTTCAATCTATTTTTGGCCGTGGAAAGTGGGAGAGACCTGAAATTTATTTTTATAGTCGCGGTGATTATGAACCGAGCCTGTTAGGTGTTTCTGTTACGCAATTGCGAATTTATATAAGAGAACTCAAGTTTGAAGAATTCGTAAGCTGAAGTAGCAATGGTTTGGTCACAGGATCGAAGGCTTATAAAACAATTAAATTTTGAAGTAGATACGGCATCTTGGAATATGTAGTTTAGAACCGATGACATGTCCCCTCCACCTTGTAGAATAACGATATGTACAAGGTCGTTTGTAGGGTTTGGATGAAGAAAATGGAGTGGAGCGGAGGAACGAAGTATTTGGCGCAAATTTGAGCAAGCCTTCAACAGTGGACATATTTGGCGCATACAACGGTATGCGTATAAATTATTTTTATGTTGCATTAATTCAGTAGACAAATGCCCACTTGATGGATAACGGTTACCATCGCCTGAATACATTTGCAACACCAGAGGTACTTTCAATGTGCTGCCGCCCTCTAAAGGAAGACTAGAGCCTGGCCACTAATGCCAAAACAAACCCATGGTTCTTATGGCGACATACTCTAGAGCAGGGGTGGTATTCAACTAGGTAGGTAAATACTCTACCACCTGGCTGTGGGTTGTTTGGTCGCCCCTTAGGACAGGCCACCCGGCCGCAGAAAACTGTACTTATTCTTTCACAGTTTCTGCACGGATTACTAATTATATCATACGGGCTTTAGTAATACAATATTTCAGTTTCAATATCGCACACTAATATCAAGGGCCTCTCAATCAAATTGCTAACCAAGAAATTCTCGAAGTATGACGAAATTATTTACAAATTAGCCTTATCAGTTATATCCGGTGATCGATCATGCTGTATATCATATATTATTCACAAATAGATACTAAGTGTAATATGACGTAGGCGACAACCTTGTATGAACCGTATAATGTTAAGATCATAATGAAAAATACGTAATTTTCTTCTGGGTGTGGCATTATTATTTTTGAAGAAGTTATCTTTAAAGGAGGTAAAATTTTTCCTATATGCAACATCGTCAACTAATTAAAGTTCAATCCTGGTCACAGGCTTCTTTTAAAGTATAATCAATAACGACCTTTGGAACGCCGTACCCAGCTTGTGTCCTTCTTTTTTTAACCGACTTTAAAAAGAAGGAGGTCGGTATGTTTTTCTTCTTTTTTTATGTATGTACACCGATTACTCCGAGATTTATGATCCGATTTACGTGATTCTTTTTTTGTTCGACGCGGAATAGCTCCCATTTGGTCCTCTAAAAATATAATATACTTTGGCTCCGTAGTTTTTATTTTATGAACATTTTTTATGAAAAAATTTCATTCCGTTCCATATGTACACCGATTACGCTGAGATTTATCACCCGATTTAGGTGATTCTTATTTAGTTTGATGCGGAATAGTTGCCATTTAGTCACCTAAAAATTTAACATAGTTTGGCCCAGTAGTTTTCATTTTACGAACATTTTTTTGTTCCCGTTTCTTGGACCTATATTTTTTAAGGAGCGCGGCACCTTTCGTAGGTCTACCCATACATAGCTAGACACTAAAAAGTAACAAATAAATAAAAACTTCGTTTAAAAAAACCGACTTCATAAACTAAAAAGTATAAAATAACTTATTTCTTAAGCTATTATTATTAATATATATTATCTAAAACATTTTGAAGTCGGTGCAAAATAAAACATTAAAATTACTAGGTATATTTTGAAAATTACTAAGCACCGACTTTAAGATGTTTAAGATAATATATATTAATAATAATAGCTTTAGGAAGTGATAAATGGCCTAAATGGCGAGTCACCGTGTGCCCATTTTTCCATGTTCCCCGAACATTGCGACGGGCAGACGCCATAGTCCCCATATTCCCAGACCGCTAGTACCACTAATAGTTCACCCCAATAGCCCGGTACTTTTTGTCTTCATTTCCCACAATAGTCCTACACTGGCCGGGGCTTGTCCTTGGGTGCATTATTGTATGGTGTAGACAGGGATAATCGGCGGTCAGTGTCACGCCACATATTTACATTAAATTTGTCAAGGGGCCTCTACGTGTTGGCCTCCCCATTTTTTATGGCCCGTGGTCTTGAAAGACATAGCTTTAGAAATAAGTTATTTTATACTTTTTAGTTTTTGAAGTCGGTTTTTTTTATATAAATAATCAGGAGGCAAACACACACATTGTTTATCCCCAAGCCAAGAAAGTTACGATTGTCTTATGGGGACAATGGATCATTTTTGTATGGCAGCGAACCGTGGCCTATACTTAAGCCACATAAGAAAGAACTGCGTGTCACGGAGTTGAATATGTTGTGATGGATGTGTGGAGTCATGCGAAAAACTGCGTCAGGAACTCCTGCATCGGCGGCAGTCTTCATGTCCGTGACATAGCTGGCAAGTTGCAAGAGAGTCGCTTACGCTGATACGGCCACGTTATACGGAGACCGGCTAATTATGTAGGAAACAAATGTCAAGCCATGCCGCCTCCGCCAGGTACCTGTTCGAAGGGGAAGGCCCAAGAAATGCTGACTTGACGTTGTGAATGATGACCGCGCGAAGTGGAATAGAAAAAGTAAAGGAACGCGGACCCTGGGCGTCGGAGTAAACGCTTCGATCGCAATGATGATGATGAATCACTACGCGACCATTTCCAGACATCCAGACTACAGTAAATAACGGAATAACAGAAAGTTCATTTACGAAATTTTTCATGACAGGAATAGAATCCAGGACCTCTGCGTTCAGTATTTCCACATAGGCCGTGATTTGTCGATTGACCTGTAGATGTGATAGCTTTTCTCTCACATTACACTGCTTCCTAATTGATTGAAGTAGCAAAACAAGATATCCCACTGTATACTAAGAGATCAAACAGTCAAACCGTATCCCTATAAAACATTAAATTCAAATCTTCTTACACTGATAATAAACATTACACGGATCTACCAAAATGATTTAATTTGGTTGAAAGACGCAAAACTGAAACGAAGCAACGACGTTCAATCACATTAAATGAATCATTTTGCTAGCTTCATCCAAGAAAGAAATGAACCAGTTTGTAGCTACTTGTTTCGTAAATCATCTACACTCTACAGTTTACCATATCCAGGTCACCGAACATTTTATGGAAAATTCTAAAACTTTATAATAACCAAACATTATACCAATAAACATAATACTTTTGGAATATCGTCATGAAAATACTGTAATTACTGTTGTAACAATACCCTATTTGACTCGTGAAAGATGATACAGATGATGTCATAACCTGCTATAAAATAATTTAAAAAATCTGTTGATTGACTGTGAACTACTTGTTGTGTTTTTCTTTTTTCAATTTTATGACATCACAAAATTATTACTTAGTCAATATCAATGACTGAGTTGTATAGGCGATACTTCGTAAGTATCACAGGTGTATGAGGTGGCGCCAACCTTGTAAATGCCTTATAAGTACAATGGTACGCTGAAAGAACGTTATTTGATATTACTATTAAAAATATTACTCATATTACGTGTGTAGCGAGTATAGGTAAACAGGATCTTTACCAATTACTAACTATTGGCGTTAGAAATGATTAATCATAGGTATTTTATTACTTTCTGTTGCCTATTGAGGTAATGAGGTAACGAAGAGCTCGATTTAACAATACCATCAAAACTCGACTCTTTTTTTTACCCGTAACTTCGTCCGCGTGGAATAGAAAAAAAAAGTAAGTTAAAAAACCCCCCCGATTTTGAAACATTCTTTATTGGTGCTCCGCTCCAGTCTTAGCGTAATGATATATATAGACTTCTGCGATAAATGGGCTATCTAACACTGAAAGAATTCTTTAAATTAGACCAACAAACTCTTCAGCTTTATATATTAGTATAAGATCATATACCACGTATATATATGCATGTACATGTGTGTTTGGGTGTGTGTATATGATATAATATAAATGTGGATGTATGTACACGTATTTTGAATTTTTTAAGCTCCACCTAAATCGCCAGATTAGTTAGAATTTATTTTAAGCTAGGTTGCCTGGAGGAGATCCCCTTTTAGTGTCAAGGCCACCTCTAGTTTTGCCAAGAAGTATTGTAATTATGCATTTTGTTTTTGTATTTTTATTTTGGTGAGTAAGAAAGAAAGAGAAGAAAGAAAAACTTTATTTGCACAAGTGTAGTAGTAGTAAAGTGTTTAGGGATTAAGAGCGAGATGGCATGCACCTCCGTCTCAAAGGAAGATTTTCCGAGACTTTGTTGTTGCTCGCAGGCCTAAGCCCAACTACAACTGTCGGAAATTTGTGTATATGAAGTAATGAATTAATCTATATTTGTAGAAATACAGGTAATAGTACAAAATATGGTTTACATATCGATTGGTCTCACTGTATTTGACCGAAATATGGTCATACAAATATTTGGGTAATACAAATATATTCTTTTTTTATGTTTCGGGAGTACTGCGATGTCAATTATTGCACATTTCCATCTATTGGCTTGTTAATGTTCCACTACACAAACACACACACACACACACACGGCGCTCACACATACATACAGAATACCAAAAACAAGAAAACCTACGATTGAGACGGTAGTATCCAGCGATTTTGATAATATAGTAATAGCAGAATTGGGTCCCTGGCCACTAACTAATACTAGATTACAACCCTAAACCAGAGGTGATAGCAACAGAGGTGGACAGGCAAATGCCTTATCACCTCGCAAAACTCACAACCTACCTTTAATTTTGCCTTGCTTTTCATATTTGTCTATGTTAAGAAATTAAATGATATACTCAGTTACAGAAAACATGAAAGTTTTATCTCTCATCTGACATAAAGATAAGTAGCTGTCTTTCAAAGAGTATGTTAATATTAGTGTTTGCACTTTAGAAATCATACTGTCGGCTTAATTGCAAATATTGCGTTAGGCAATATGATATGCAAACTTTGAAGAACTAACTGACATGTGTTTAACAGGAAACAAACGTTAATATTGAAACGAGTTGCAGGACTCGAATTATAATGCCGTTGGAATTATTATAGAGTTTATTAGAACTATACAAATACGTATAACACAGCTACAAATATAACTGAACGCAATAAGTCAAAACGTAATGCAGAAGATCGTAATTCAAATACACGCGCAAATTCCGTCACTAAATCGATTACCGAATGTACACAGGTCTTGCTTCGCGGCTGGTTATCGCTCGACTGTACCAGTATATATAAAGTACTCTGTGCTCGACTGCCCCCTCTCTCAATTGGGGGCATTGCTTTATACTGCACACTGCACAGATGCAATATGTCTGCCCGGCCGCGTAGACCGAATTTCTTAGAATCAGTTTGTATTTCTATATCCGAGACACCTGGCAGTGATCACAATACAACAATAGGCCGTAGAAGATTACAATACACAAAGTAAACAAAAGAGGTCCAAATACCGAAAAGGTAATGCAGGTGTGAATTTGTCTTTGTCCGCACCTAGGTTGTAACAATATGATAACAATAATTTGCAATCGGCTTCTTACAATTCTTTTGGGTAGTCCACACCAGTAAATGTTAGTGTTTATAATAATATTACAGAATATACCGGAAAGTATATTGTCTCGGTTTCCGGTACTGGGTTAGGTGTAATTTATTTCAAAATTTATAGCTTTCTAGTGGAACACTAGATGCCAATAGATGGCGCTGTGCAATAATTAGAGTCGCAAACAATTTTCGAGACGTTCAAAGAATATATACGAATTTCCAACAGTAGTAGTTGGGCTTAAGTCTGCGAGCTGCGACTGCGAGGAACAATTATAGACTCAGCGCCGCGGAAGATTTTCGTTTGAGAGGGAGGAGCAGGAGGGAAGGAGAACATTCCTAAGCTAGATTAGTTCCATTACAGCCTCTTTAGATTCACTGGCTCACTGAAGAAGACAGTACTGATGTTGTATAGAAACCTCTCTGGAACGTTGGGAAAACGTCAGTGTATTGTAAATAACTCTATTGGCAGTTTCATGTAGTCACGTATCCAAAAGTTCCATAATATAAGAGCCCTTTGTTATATTAATAGACGGGTCAATTAAACTTAATCTATTTAGTTGATAAACTTAGAACTGAAATGACACGAAGGCTTTCAATGACATGTAACAAAAGACCGGAATGTTGCCATAAACTAAATTTGTTTCTACACACAGATAACATATTATGTATATATTGATGACCACAGATTACATACCCACTACATCAATTAAACCTAGTATACAAAATTATTTGTCTACAATACCAAGTATTTCCATAAATTTGTAATGTTTTACACTTAACATACCTTTTGTCAATCAATCAGCAGGCACATTTTGTAGTTGGCAAATAAATAATTTCAATAATGTCTTTAATTCAAATTCAAATTTATTTACTGCAAAAAACATGGTTCAAGAGGTGTTACAATAGTTATATTTAGCTACACATGTTTTTGCCAAATTGGCGTGCAGATTTAGCTCCTACAATTTACATTATTTATAATAATATCATAATTACGTCAAAATTAAAATTAAATAAATAGCGTCCATAGTCGCATAGTCAGATAATTATAACAGTCAATATAAATAATTTTGTAATTGGTAATTAAATATGATTATCATTGTTCGGTTGTATTATATTTTATCATTTATATATTCATTTATAGTGTAATAGCATTTATTTACAAGCAACTTTTTTAGACAAAATTTGAAAGAATTTGTATTTAACGATTTTATATTTTGTGGAATCTTATTGTATATTTTTGGTGCCATGCATACTATGTTTTTCTGCAATAGAGCTGTTTTGCACGGATGCGTGCAAAGCCTATCTTTATCGCGTCTGTTCCGTGGAATACTATCGGACATACGTGGGAATAAATCCTTATTATATCTAACAAACATGGCTACTTCGAGGATGTATAGTGACGGTACTGTTAGCAATTTGTGTTTTATAAATAACGGTTTGCAGCTTTCAATAGTTTGTAGACGGAACATTGAACGAATGCAGCGTTTTTGCATAAGGAATATCATATTTGCGTCAGTTGAATTACCCCAAAAAAGTATCCCATATCTTAAAATTGATTCGACAAGACCAAAGTAAGCAGTTAGTAGAGCTTTTATGTCAACAGTTGGTGATAATTTATATAAAGCATATGATGATTTACAAATTTTCTTACTTAGTTTATCTATATGAATTTTCCAATTTAATTTATTGTCTATTTCAAGGCCTAAAAATTTAGCTGAGTTTACCTCTTGCACGATTTTATTATCATACGATACATTAATATTTGTTGTTGTTAATAAAATTATATCTCACATCTATATGTTTTGAGCGTGAGGTTGATGACTTGACCAACTTTAATGCACTTTGACTGTCATTGAACAATTTAATTTCACAATAAGAACCAATTATTTCAAACTCTAAATTTGAATGATTCAACTTTAGGTTTATATCGATCACTTTGGTTGACTTATCCAAGTTGAAAGACAGAAATGAAACACTTACAGCGCGTTCCATTTGTAGCTCACAACGCCCAAAATATTTCGTTAGCCGATCCACAAGGCGATCGCGGTCATTGTGGTCGTGGTGAAATCGTCACTAATGACGTCATCATTTTCGATCACACAACGTTCACAACGACCCATGTCAAGAGATGGGTCGAATAACCGTTTCACTTGGGCTTAAGGTAACGCCGGCAAGCAAGTGAAACGGGAGAAATCGCGGAACGTAGCCCTAATATCGTGTTAACGAAAAAAATAAGATAATAATAATAAATAATCGGCAGACAAACACTCATATAGTATATCCCCAAATTTAGCAAGTTACGCTTGTGTTATGGGTGATATACAACGGACCATCTGGGACTGAACCCAGACATTTAGACCATAGCAAATTACGGAAAAACCTTTCCGAAAATTACCACACCAAAAATCGAACCCGTATCCTCTGCATTGGAGTGAGGTAGGTCGGCAAAGGCTTAGCCTACTCACCCACAGACGCTGTCTTGAAAATCACGACCATGAAATGATATTAAGTTGAAAGAATTTTATATTCCATTTTCAATATATTATTACTAGCTGTGCCCAGGACGTCGTCCGCGTGGAAATTGTTTTCAATACCCCCCGATTTTGAAATATTCATCATTGGTGCTTCGCTCCTATTGGTCTTATCGTGATGATATATAGCCTATTTATAGTCTTCCTCGATAAATGGGCTATCTAACACTGAATTAGTTTTTTTTTTAATCAGACCAGTAGTTCCTGTGATTAGCGCATTCAATCAAACAAGCAAATTCTTCAAATATTAGTGTAAGATTATGTCCTGCTCCATCAGGAATAATGTTAGTATTATTGAATGTACCACGGAGATGGAGCAATGGGTTTAACATGTTAAATGCGATATTGTTATTAATTGATAATGACGTTAAATATTGACAGATAACGTATGTATACCCATTAATATAGCTAAAAATTAATGGCGTATTTTTAAACCTATAAACAATGTTACGAGCTACAGGACTCGAATTAAAATAAATGCCGTTGGAATTACTATAGAGTTTATTAGAACCATTGACTTTAGTAAGTCAATGATTAGAACTGTACAAATGCGTATAAAACAGGTACAAATAAAACTGGATGCAACCAGTTCACACTGCATGATTCAATGCAATTCAACACGCGCAAAGTCCGTCACTATATCGCTAATCGAAAGTACTATACACGTCTTACTCGTATCGTAGTCGTCGCTTGACTGTCCCACCCCTCCGTTCGAGCATTGATTTATACTAAACTGTATAATACCGAACAAAGGGGCCGCGTTATGAGTTAACCCGCCATCTGGCAAGCTTCAACGCAATGAAATAAAAATAGGATTAGTTCGACATATTACAGCCATCAAATAAGTACGATAACAATAGATATTTTTAACGTTTAAACACGAAGTAAACAAAACTCCGAATGCAGGAAGGGCAATAAACGGCGTTTTACGACATGCAGCTGAACGTACTTTGTCGGTATGTGACAATAAGAAATTTGACCACAGTCATTTAAGCTAACTTTATTCCAGATGGAGGAAGGAAAGTGAGAATTCTTTGGCGATTTAGATTTTAAAAGTATTATTTTCTGTATTTTTTCTTATTGCAGCAGTTCAGCAGACAGGCAGACGGCCCACTTGATGGAAAGCGGTTACCATCGCCTATGGACATTTGCAACACCAAATGTGCTACAAATGCGCTGCTGATCTCTTTAGAGAGACTGGAACCTGGTCACTAATGCTGGAACACAGGTCAATGTTTTTATGGCGACGTACTCAAGAACGGGTGGTAACTATCCAGTTGGGCAAATGTCCTGCCACCTGGCAAAATGATGTTTTTGTACAGATCCAGTCTTGTTTTAAGAGCCGTAATAAAATAAAATAGCAATTTTAAGCGGTTCCCTTTAGTATATCTTATTTCTCTTAAATTGATAAAAAAAATATTATAATACTTCTAGCGTTTATCTTTATTTTTTCTTAAAATTGATAAAGTTCTTTAGAATCATAATACGAATTTACACGGTCATTACCATATATAGTCAATTAATGTTTTTAATTGTCATTGTAATTAATAATGTTCGCCCAGTGGTCGAAATTCGACCATAATTAATTTTAATTATAAGTTTGATAATTATCAAGGTTGTGTTCTCAAAGGTTATACTACTTCTATAAACACAAATGTTACTTCTATAAACACAAATTTTGCCAAGGCTACACTGTTAATTTGACTTTAACAATAAACAAAAGAGTATATATGCGTGTGTATGTCAAATACATGGTAGTGCGTATAATGTTTTTATTTTATTGATTTAATGTATTTTTAATGCGTAATTTTTAAAAAATATTAGCATTTTACACTCCTTTTCTAAATAAATTATAAATGTGCGAAATTTCATACTCTTCCGTCCGCGCAATTTTTGTAAAAAATAGGGTTAATACGTATACACTTATTAATATAATAATAATTACTCCGCCGACAGTGATTCATTGGAATAATTGTGGTCATTTTTTTTATATTGTGGAGGGGTTTTCTCAAGCCGAATACATTCATTGTCCTTACCCACAAATGTATCATCCTGGTCATTCCGATCATCTTTACGTTGCATGATTGCCGTAACTTGAAAATCAAATTTGCAACAATATTAAATAACTGCCTAATTTTACCATACATTAAGATTACCTCTAGTATATAGGGCACTAGCGGTGTCGACAGACGGTGTCCTGCCTTGAAAAAATAAAAATCTAGAACCATGAATCCAGCGCCACCTACTGGGTTTAATTGTGAATCTCAACCACCCCGGAACCCACCCAAACAGAACATTTCATCAAAATCGTAGACCCAGTTTCCAGGGCCAAGTATTTTGTTTATATTGAAGGGTGTAACCCTTGTAAACAAAATTGAAGTTTTAGTAGGGGTCCTTAACTTTTATATAGCCTTTATTAATCAGGAATAACGTTGCATTTGAATGGTGAAATTAATTAAGAATTCGGTGCAATAGTTTTTGAGTTTGTTCGATACAAAACAACAATTTTCTTTGCAATCAAAGACACCAAATGTTGACGAGAATTTGAAGAAATAAGACAGTTAAACAATATCAACTGTATTGAATTTTAATTGAGAGAAGAAATCTGATTTTTTGTACAAGTTGCAGTAAATAATAACCTCGATGAGCCGTGGTAGCTTAGTGGGTAAAGTTTAGAAAGAAGTAGATTCGTATCCTGACCGAGAAGGATGTACCACCATATAGGCAGTTTACTGACCTAATATGCATGCTATTACTATTACCACGTGCTGACGGTGAAGTACAATATCGTGATTTTATAGCAATTTATCAAACCTGCCAACTGCCAAGGTCAAGTATGGCGGTTATTCTTTCTCCATTCCTGTAAAAATAGGAAAGCCCGAGCCTGTTTATTAATATAAAATCTTGATTGATATGAATTATCGCTACCACCTTTAAATAATGACGCGGGCGCAATACCCTAGTAATTAGTTATGTGTGTTTTGTGTTCCGAAATAAAGAAACTATTATATATATATGTCTTTGAAGACCACGGGCCATTAAAATGGTCCGGACTTTTTGAGGGCTTGCGTGGGGCCATAGGAAGATCAACACTTAGAAGTCCCTTGACAAATTCAATGTAAATGTTCCGTGACACTAATCGGCGATTATCCCTGTCCACACCATATAATAATGTACCCAATGGCAATCCCCGGCCAGTGTAGGACTATTGTAGCAAATGAGAACAAAATGTACCGGGCTATTGGGGTGAACTGATAATGGTACTAGGAGTCTGGGAATCTGGGGACTATGGCGTCTGCCAGTCGCAATGTTCGGGGGACTCGCAACATGGGTGTGAGTGGCTAAGAGGTGTAGAGAGTTAGGCTACAGGTTCACCGAAGCTACTTCTGATGTTATGCCATTTATCACTTTCGCCCCTGGGGCTTGAGTCTTAGCTCTAGCGATCCCCATTCCATACCGGCTGGCTTAGGCGAGCACGGAGGCGGGGGCCTTACCTTGGCCCCCGCCTCCGTGCTTCCCGCGAATTCTCGGGACACAAAGTACCGCAGCATTAAAAAAAAATGTAACCTACCATTTTAGTGAAAAATTATGCCGGAATGAACTAATTTTTATGCACCCGGCGAACTACAAACCGCTCCCAGAAAATTAACCCGCGGGATTCCAGGGATAAGAAATAGCAATGATTTTAAGTCTAAGCATTTTCTGACGATTAGCGAAAACCGCATAGAAATCGGCCCAATGGTTTTTACGTGAATCCCGAACAAACAGACAGACAAGAAATCTAAGAAAAATCGCATCGTGTCCTCCATGGTAAAAAAAAAACCCCCATTGTAAAAAAACAACTGGAATAAACTATATGTCTATTCCAGTTGATTTTTTAATATCTTCAATGTAGAGAGAGATACGGCATGTTTAGAATTTTATAATATTTTTACGAGCTACAGGACTCGAATTAAAATAAATGCCGTTGGAATTACTAAAGAGTTTTATTAGAATTGTACAAACACGTATAAAACAAGTACAAAATGAAACTGGATGCAACCAGTTCAAACTGCACTATTCAGTGCAATTTAACACGCGCAAAGTCCGTCACTACGTCGCTAATCGAAAGTGCTACACGTCTTAATCGTATCGTACGTAGCCTCAAATGACTGCCCCACCCCTCCGTTCGGGCATTGTTTTATACTAACTATACAGTACAAAAAATCCGCGTGCCAGTGCACCGCTCGGCACTCGAAAACACCAGTGATTTTCCGAGAAATAGTAATTTGTACACCTGGCTGATTATCCTGCGAACGGCCAACAAAGTCGAAAACAATAACAATAGGCTATTGTCTAATTGAAAATTTTAATTACGATGACCATAAAATAAATCCGAATGCGGGGAGGGGCAATAAACCCGGTGCACGGCATTTCTTTGCCGGTATATAACAATAGGTGGAGGTGGTCCAATTTGTAACAATATTATAGATAATAAACTTAAACTATTTTCTTTTTTTTTCCAGGTACTACTATTTGACTCAACAAACCTGCTGAACCTTAATGCTGTCTACAACCTGGCAACTGGAAATGCCCTTAGCAAATACTGACCTCAGTATAGAGTTACTTTCAAAGCAATCGTCTCGATAAGTTAAGACTGATTATGTACGAAATACGTGGTCGAAAATAAAATAGTAAAGATTTATGAAGAAGTAGGGTAAACTATACTATTGTTGTCATCCTGTCAGCTCGCCCAATGATTTGCACCCGGTCAATTTATTACCTAACTGATGGGGAAAACCCTTAAAAATCCGTTGTGTGGTTTAGGAGTTATCAGATCTACAGACAGACGCAGAAAGCAACTTTGTTTCATGCCGTGTAAAGAAGAGATTAAAAACCTTATACACAGTACAGTATAATACAACACTTTGTTTTATTTTAATTTATTTATTTAGAATTACAAACAGATATACACATGTTTGTCTGTAGATCTAATAACTCATTCTTGATTAAAGTTAAAGTGACCAGATCGAAAATAATTTAATTACGATAGGGGCCACCAATTCTTTTCATTCGGGGTCCGTTTTAAGAAATGAAATGACCATCGTAGTTAGTTAGTAGACGTTTTAAACAAAAAAAAGTAATTACAGAAATAACAAAGCTATTGTTTTACATATCAATGAGAAAAATGACAGTGACACAAAATGGGTCCCATTTGGCGACTCCTGCGATACTGTAGTATTATCAGAGATTCAAGTTTTCTGTGTAAGACAACTGTGATCTTTGCTACCCATCCAACGTGGACGAAATCGCGGGCGAATCCTAGTTTTGAAAAATAAATAAAGTGCCAATCACTATAGTATAGTTTACTTAAATTTGTGTAGTTAATTTATAAATATTTAAGCTGAATGCTCAATTAAATATAATAATTATATCAGCAAAAACGAGTTTGATAAGTGCTACTGCAATTCGTGTTGTTTCGATAATGTTACTTGGAATCAGCGGCTCAATTCTGCTATTCTGATATAATATAATGATGATAATATGTAATATCTTGGCGTTGCGAAGATATTCAAAGTATAATTGCACTGCGATAGTGTCGAAATTCGTATTCTACTAAATCCACAATATCTTCTCGATATCGTCGTGGTGTAATACTAATAGAAAAATTGACACCACCAACAGCGGAAATGGCGTTAGCCGAAATTAATATTAAAAAGCTATGACAATTTTCAACAATTATTTCGCGAAGTTTCGTTTATAAAAAATTACAATGATAGAGTGGGTTGCCACGGGCGCGCTATTGAGACTATCTGAATACACAAATCAAGCAACCCTACGAGAAGAGAACCCTTGAGATGAATACTTCAGGAAAGAAGAATACTTGAAAGAACAAATGTCCAGTAAAATTGTAGTACCGAAAAGTCACAAAAGTTGCGTCTAACGAAACAAGTCCCGCTGCAAAAGTGGACTATACCACGTCCAACGATTTATTATACTCTTGACAAGTCTATTATTGATCAATTCAAGATAGCTTAAGCCTAAAGCATTACCGATTCGATTTTATATAAAAAATAGATAGATGGATAGATAGATAACACTTTATTGTACACCAATACAAACATGAAGTTAAAGACTACAATTATATCTATTTATGTACAAAGGGCGGTCTTATCGCTAAACAGCGATCTCTTCCAGACAACCCCAAATAGTAAATACTTTTCTTTGTTCATACATTTTAATCGATGTTAGGTCCACTAACACCTATATTACTTACTAAAACTACTGTATTGCGTAATAAATAATAAGCCACAAAGGCCACATGTTTATAATCAAAAGCGAAATAAAAGAGAGACTATGACTTTTATATCTAATTAAATACTATATTATATTCTTTTTTTTAAGATTTTCGTTTCAGAACATGAATTTAGATTATGATGACGGTAGTTTATAGTCTATGCATTAGATGACTCACGGAACGGCACTACAAGGGCTGGGTTTCATTAGGGACTCACAACGACCACGTTCACCACCGCGATTTTTCTCGTTCCACTCCGGTTGCCGGCGTTACAATCGTAAACCCAAGTGGAACGGTTATTCGACCCACCTCTTGACATGGGTCGTTGTGAACGTTATGTGATCGAAAATGATGACGTCATTAGCGACGATTTCACCACGACCACAACGACCGCGATCGCCTTGTGGAACGGCTAATGGAGCATTTTGGGTGTTGTGAGCTACTTATGGAACGCCCTGAATGTCGCCTGGAACAATGAAGTATAAGCATGTCAAATTTACTGTCAAAAATGTGCAACTTAGTGAGCGTGCAAACGTTACAAGTAAAATAAATGCTTGGATAGGGTATAATTATAATAGATTAGCCCAGCCACATTTATATATTGTTTCTATCAAGTGTTTTAATATAAATATTACATTAAATTATTCGTATGTCTCTAGAGACCACGGACCATAAAAATGGCCCGGATTTTTCGGCTTGTTTGGGGTCATGGGAAGGCCAACACGTACAGTCCCATTGAGAAATTCAATAATATAAATGTGTAATTAATTTTTTATTATTGTATTTACTAATACTATTAAATTATTATTTTTTTATAATTATTTTATCTTTCTAATAGGCCATTTCACGAGCGTAGATCCGCGTCTGCGAAACTTCTTACGTGAGACAGAGTCTAACCCCTTTAAGAGTAAAATGCGCCATAAATCAGCTGTACAATATCAAAAACCTAGTAACGGACATTGTTTTTTAAACGAATATTTGCACTTGTATAGCTTCACTAGGCATTTATGTATTGTATTCGCCAAAATGTGAAAACTGTATGAAAATATGATATTGTTCTCAATAAGCTTAAGAAATAGCTAGAAAATGGCATATTGTTGAAGTTCTTACACATTAGAGTCGATATGACATAATTGCGCTGCCCACATTATTTTCGCCTCTTTTCTGCTTGCTACTTTCAAAGTAAAAATAAATAAAATAAATAAGGTAAATAAGGCGCTAGACGTGACAGAAAAGTGGCAATTAATAAACTCGATTTAATCAAAATGTGTACCTAGATAATGTTATTACTAGTTCAAAGAATAGGATATACTTTATTGTATATAAAATCAATAACGTAAAAATCTTCAAGTACAATCGGCGGTCTTATAGTCCAGGAAACCTTTGGATGGAGTATAAGAAGGACGACAAAAGTCGGTAATTGTTAAACCAGCACTTTTACCATAATTATAATAACTTATTTTACTTAGTTTTAAGCAAACTGTTTATAATCTAATAAAATAAAACTATGAACGAACATTAAAAATTATTTTTATTTCCTTAAACATATTTAAAATACTGACAGTATTTAACATTCATGTATTAAAATCATATTTTACACGTTATTTTAAGTTATAATCTACATAATATATTATGCAAGTATTATTACCTATTGAGCTATTTTGTACTTAATAAATAAAAATAATAACAAATTGCATTAAATTGTTATAATAAAACTAATATTTACAAAAATAAAATTTAGTCGTTTTACATGTATTGTCAGCTGACTGTACTAGTCAATCATATGGCATCTCTAGATTATCTGAAGGTTTAACAATAATCGGTATCATCTTACTTGCACCTACAAGTAAAATCAGTCAAATAGTAAATTGGTTGTCATATGAAAAGTAATTTATTACTTGATGGTGTTTCAAAATTAGATGGAAAATGATATTATAACGCTTGTTCTTTTATGTTTAAAAATGTTATGTGTTATGACTTTGTCCTGCTCAAAAACAAATAGAACCCAATTGTAGTGCCACTTACGGTCCAATTGTGAAACTAACCCATCTCGGAACCCAATTGAACACACACACACAAATTTCGCCAGCCAATTTATTTGAAGAATATTCAAACTTGAATATTCATGAATATTTAACACTGATTGCTTATATACAATGCCATACTTTAAAAAAGAAATAAACTGCCTATACAAGTTCCAACTTAGAAACAATTTAAGTTAATTATCACAGCACTTATACTGAATATTAAAATAACACTAGGAACACCCCTTTCTCCACTCGAAGTCCATATACTGTGGTGGTTTTTCTTCTGGCAGCTTGAATGCTTGTCCTCTGTCAGGCACATGGCGTATGCCATAAGGTGTGGTAGCAAGTTTTGCTCGTAGCTAGCCGTGAAGAGATGCTGCCAAGGTCCGATGGCGAATACTGCCACGTCTTCACCACCGTGTGTCTCCGAGTCCAGGGGCACAAGACTTGGATATACGTAGTTTGGATCACCTGGAAAATTATTTTCAAATTTTACTCTCAATGGAAAATAAAACTAAAGAATCAAAGTCGTCCAGTAATTAATGTAAGTTTGGAACACCGACAGAAAGACGGAGTCTCGAACTCTTAAAGTGACGCCGGCTAAATTCTTAAATGGACATACCATTTAAGAATTTAAAAAAATATGTTATTATGTCCTAAAATAAAATGTGAAAAGTTCTGTGGGATACCATATTATTAACATATAGGATATTGCATTAGTTATAAAATTACTAATTTAATTTTTAATAATTTAAAAAAAAATAAGAACACGGTTTAGGTTACCACAGTAACGATGTTAAGATTACCCCTAATTGGCAGTGAATAATTCTCGATAAGTTTTTCTTAATTAATCAAAAAGTAAATCTGCTAATAATATTTAGTTTTGCATTTTGTTATTATATTTGCTTACTAAAGTTTTTTAGGCTAAAATTAAAAATATTTAAAAAACTTACAAAACTTTTAAAATATGACTAAAATGATAAATCAAATTAAGCATGCACAAAATTTGTTGGAAGTGTTTTTGAAAGTTCAATATTTTAGCATAAATGTATTATTTCAAACTGTTTTTTTTTTAATTTAAATTAGTTATAAATTTGAAATTTTAATTAATTCCATTTCAATTGCATGAATTTGTACTTGAAACTAGATACACAAATTGTACACCGCTATATTTAGAAACAAGAAGCAATACTTACGCGCTAAAAAGTCAGTATGTAGCGTCACATCAACTCTTTTACCATCTGCACCGATAGAATCTGCTTTTCCGTTGGCATAACTGATAGTTGTGTATGGAATACCGTCACTTCCTTTAGATGTATCCACGAAAGACAGAATGTCGTTGCCTCTTGATGGATAACCTGCAGAGAATTGGGGTTTAATTATTATTAATAGTTGGAGTACAGTAGACTGGCTGACGGCCTGCCTGATGGAAAGCGGTTATCATTGCCTATAGATGTTTGCAACACCAAATATGTTACTAATGTACTGCCAGTCACGAAGAAATTATATGACACCCGCTGTGAGAAAGCTTCGGACCTTGGGACCTTAGTCCAAATGTCCACGGCATGCAAGATAAAATTTGCTTGCGTACATCAGCGAAGTGGCTCGAAGAAATGCGTATGAACGCTCAGTCATTGGCGAGGGGTATTTCGTAGAACAAAGACGAAGGCACTATTCTGAGCAGTTCTTTGGAAGACTTGCAGTTATACAGTCGGCTGAATATGTCTTTCTGCATGCACGCGAAGTCTCTCCGAAGGCCAAGTGATACTGGATGACTCGAAACCGATATTGGATTATAGACACCACGAATGGCGATACGTTGGATAAATTCTAGGGGATTAAGCTGCTAAGCTGCTCCTCCAGCCCACAGGTGTGAGCAATAGGTACTCCATATGTTCTTATGTACTTATATAAACAAACTATAGTATACACAACCCTGCCTCTTGTTTGCCTCTCGCTAGACGCATAGTAGATTTGTTGGATGAAACTATTCTTAGGGTTAAGCTCTCCTTTGTACTTTTATACATATACTAGTATATGCCCGCGACTTCATCCACACTTGAAATTCTGTGGGATTCCCGGGACACAAAATATGGCATAATTTAATCTAAGAATTTGCTTTCGATCAGTGAAAACCGCATCGAAATCGGCCCAGTAATTTTTACGTGAATCTCGAGCAAACATAACTTTTGGTGTACAATAAAGATAGATTTATTTTGTTTTTATTTTTTTTTTATTCAAACTGATTTGTGTCTAAGATTTTTTTTAACATAAATATGTATTAATAATGAAGGTTACAAAAAGTACACCCTCTTCGGAACATATTATTGCGGTTTTAAAGGGAATAATTATACTACAAAAAACTATCCAGCAACATGTCTAGTCAATTATATTTGTATCTATATTTAATAAAATGAAATATATTGCAAAATTCCTTTTCCGAGAACTCGCGCAAATGCACCTTCTATTAATACAAATGAAAATAAATTCTAGCATTATAGTTTGTATAATTTGGACGAAACAAATTAAATTTTTTTAGCATAATATGTTTGCACAAATTCATTAGGAATTGAACATGTTTTAATTTAAATAAATTGTGTAAGATAAAAACTGTTAAATTATTGTGTACTAATTTTGATAAATAAAAACTATAATTTTATTTATTGAAAGTTTACTCATGTAAGATGCATTAAATGCGTCAGTACCTACTCATTTGTTGATCTACATTATTGCTAATGAATTTTTTTAAGGAGTTACATATCAGCATTATTTTTAAAGGCAAATGCCTTTTTAACCAAATTAGTATCATCGTATACATACATATTACTATTATTTTCATTAATTCATTTTCGTACATTATAAACAGGATATTTGCAATGTATTTACACTATTTAAGTATGTTTAAATATCTTAGACAACTTAAGCCACATCTAAAGTTAAATATTATATTAGAGAAATGTTTTATGTCTGAACACACAATTTAACTAAAATAAGCATTATTTATCATAAGCAAAATAACTAATAAGCAAAGCATTATAACTACTTGGAAAGTTGCTGATTAATGTTCGAAAATATTATTTATCTCAGCCATAAAAGCCGTGTCCGCTTAGTGCTTAGTGCATGAGTTACAAAGTCAAAGAGCACGGGTTCAAAACCTGGCCAAAAAGCATGGACCACTTAGGCAGTTTTCTGACTTAATATGCATATTGTTATTATTACCACATGCTAACGGTGAAGGAAAACATCATGATGAACCCTGCACATCAAAATAACTGATGCGTTAAACCTGCCAAGCCATCTGGGCAAGTGGAGTGGGTATACTACCCGTTCCCCTATATTAGGAGACTCAAGCCCAACAGTGGGATTTTTATAGGCTGTTTGTTATAACGGAACCAAAGTTGAAGGTTGAACAAACATATTACCTGCAACGGTCATAGTATGAGCGTGATCTGAACTGACGACAATCAGGGTGTCCTCCTCATTAGTCATGGACTTGGCTTTGCGAATGGCTTTTGCATACTCTACGGTCTCGTCCAAAGCGAGATGAGCCAGACTGTCGTGGTGTGCATGATCTATTCTTCCACCTAAAAGTCACATTGAAAGATAGACATATTGCTCACCAAAATTCTAGATTAGATTTATATGCAAATTTTTTACAGTACTAAACTTATAACACACAATTAAATGTTTTATTATCAAGCTTGTTTCCTACAGATATTGGGTGTCATACGATATTTGCACCACCTTACGGTTCATATAATAACACACTCATCTTTTCATACATTCATGTGGGTTTGAAGTATTTAAACCGACGTATACATTACAATACATTTATTAGTAAGTATTAAAAAAAAGTAATAATACTTTCCTTTTTAAGTAAGAAATAAGAAGAAAAAATATTTTATCTGCAAAAATGTCTATGTTTCAAACAAAATAAATTACTTTGACATTGACTTTGACCTGCGCGTGAAAGGTCGTTTATGTGTTTGATCAGTTTTGAGTTTGATCGGCCTATCGTAAGGGGCGACAAAACAACCCACAGCCAGGTGGTGGTCGACTGGATGGCTACCACCCCTGGTCTAAAGTATGCAGCCAGAACAACTTCGTATTGTGTTCCGGCATTAGTGACCAGGTTCCAGTCTCCCTTAAGAGAGCAGCAGCGCATTTGTAGCACCTTTGGTGTTGCAAATGTCCATAGGCGATGGTAACCGCTTTCCATCAAGTGGGCCGTCTGCCTGTCTGCTGAACTACTACATTAAAAAAATGGAAAGGTCTTCTTGGCGATCCATAATCTTTAAAAAGGTCAAGGTTTGCGAAAAGAAGCGCTTGAAAGGTTTGGATACAAAATGAAATTCCCAAAGAGCGACCCAAGCTGTCCTATAAGCTATACGTACAACGCCGCTGGCCAACTACCTTGTGCAATGTGTAGCCAGGTATTTAAAAACATTCGGTCTGGCCAGCCACAGTTGAGCCCACAGGCGGCATAATAATCACATTTGACCCCGTTTGAGCTCACGTGATAAATCCCTGTTCTCAGTACCACTTATAAAAATCAAACTACAAAAAACACATTTTTATAGCGCACTTGTCAGCAATACAATGTCATAAATCAATACTATTTACTAGTATTGATCCTTTCCTAGGTAACTTATTACAATTTAAATCTCAAATTAAAAAATGTTGTAATTTAGAATGACACAATGACTTTTTAGAATAATGACAAAAAAAAATTATACTTTACTTTTTTATCTCTATTTTATCAGTAATTATTGTGGTGACATTTTTTTGTTCAATGTAAATTAAATAGACATTTTTTGTAATTTCCGTATAATTGTATTTCTTTATTTTTGTAATTATCTGTTTGAGCCAAATTTTATTTTTATTGTATAAATAAATTTTTAGTGGAAACTTGATTGATATATGTATTAATTTTGTGTTTTATATTTAAGAATATTTATGTATGTTTCGCAAACAAATTAAATAAATAAATAAATTTGAGGGGTCGCCGTTACCGAAATCCGAATGAAGACTATATACTATACAATACATACAGGTGAATTTTTCAAGTGGGCCTCCATGACCACATACGAAATTATAAGATATAGAAAAAATGCTCAAAGGAGTCAAAGACGATTTTGATTAAAACTAAAACGGTGTCATTAGATATTTGAAAAATTGATTTCCGTGGTCGGGATTCAAATCTGCTGATTTTGAAAAATAAAACATTGCTCTATGTATTACACCAAATTATAGTGTAGGCATGTTTAGACCAAATTCTGTAAAGGGATGTCTTCTCTATTAGTGTCTTTTGGTATCTATAATATTATAAAATTCTAAAAATACTGTATCTGTAGACTATTTAAAAAACAACCGCAACAGACTACATAAACGATGGAGAACACGATACATTTTTTTAGATTCCTTGTCTGTTTGTCGGTTTGTTCGAGATTAACGTAAAAACTACTGAACCGATTTCAATGTGGTTTTCATTGTTAACATAATTTTTTTTGTACCTAATAAAATGTGTGATATTTTTATCCCGGTAATCCCGCGGGAGCGGTTGGCAGATGTTCGTGTGCATAAAAATTAGCTTATTCTGACACAGTTATCACTAAAATGATTTCTTACATTCTTTTTAAATGAAGCGGTACTTTGTGTCCCGGGAATCCCGCGGTTATTTCAATTCAAGCATAAATGAAGTTGTGGGCATATCTTAGTATCTTATATTTTCGGATTTGACCATGAAGGCTGAAAATAATTTGATAGTATATTGTAAAACATTATTGAAAATATGTCGAACTGAACGCATTTTTAAACTTTTTGTGCCTTCTTGAAGGCATTAATGGTTTAGTATTTTTCTTGAATACGAGCTTAATGATTATATACCTTCGACAAATAAGAAATATCCATTAGCACTCCTGTTCAGCATCTTTATGGCCACCTCCACCATCTCTTCCAAGGTCGGTTGGTTTTCAGCCTTCAAGTGGTACTCCATGTGGTCATCTTGGAACAAACCCAGAAGATACTCTGGGAATTCATCAGCATTTGCTACCTGCAAGAAGAAGAAGAATATTAGTCCATAAAAGTAGTACCCAGATCAAGTATACCCACTATACCTATAACAGTTATATCTCTGTATTTATGTTTACTGTAAAACCTTTGTACGTTTACACTATGTTTGACGTGGTAAAGTTATCTTAGTTAGTAGTATATTTATTAGAACTCGCTAAGCCAGTTTGATCGTAAGCGTTGATACAACGCTTATTCATGCTGGAACGGAGAAAGAATACATATTCCTGCGGTCAAGCGGCCTGTTGCAAGAGGCGACAAAACAACCCATTACCAGCGGGTAGGTATATGCCTGTCTGAATGGTTACCACCTCTGGTCTAGAGTACGTCGCCATAACCAACTTGAGTTGTGTTCCAGCTTTAGTGGCCAGGTTTCGGCCTCCTTTTAGAGAGCAGCAGCGCATTTGTAGCACCTTTGGTGTTGCGATGTCCATAGGCGATGATAACTACTTTCCATAGATGGGCCATCTGCCTGTTTGCTGAACTCGTGCAAAAAAAAACGCTCTCACAGAATATCGTATGTTGAATAAGAGTTCTGGTGGCCCATTCTCCTATCCTATCACATTCCCCGTCTCATCTCTATCCTTCAACCCATATTGCATCTTAGTTTAGTACCTAACTGAGGATGGGATGGTTACCCATTCTTCCTGTCTTCTGTATACAGTTCCTTCTATCCCATCCTAAAGGCTAGCAACAAGTTAGCATATCGTAAGTAAATTCTATTAGTTGGACAGATCTGTTAGCTTAGTTAGTTCTGTCAGCTTCAGCTCGTTACGTCACTGGGGGCTGCCCCCCTCCCGGGCAGTGGTAGAAGCTCTACGGGTCGCCGCCTAACAGGGCCTGCGAAATATCTAGGCCAAAACTCGGGTCCTGACATAAGGGCGAAAGACGGAACACTGAGGGGTTTTAATGAGTATCCCTAACTGCTGCTGGTACTAGCATTTCTTGTTTGCGGGGCTCCTCTCCTCACAATGTTTCTGTCGCACTGGAATGGCCTCAAACAGATTTCTCTTCTTTAAAAAAACATTTTTAAAATATTTATAGCTAACTAGCTATGTGTTGGTTTTTGGGGTTCGTTATGAAAACGTCATGTTCGTCCATCTGTCCGCCGGTTATAGAAAAGCTATCAAATCTACAACAATTAACACACCTTCATTAGTTCCAGTCTATCCGTGACAAACTGATGGGATACATTCAACTGCTGCTTGTCCACATGCCACATTTCTGTCAGATCCAAACCATCGACTCTCCTCCCAGCACTTCCTAATGGTCCAGTGACGTTGGGAAGCAGCTCCCGTCTTCCGCCTCCCATAATAACCTGAAAGAAGATAGATAATACGTTTACTTATTGTTGCTTTCTCAATATCATAACTTCTTACGAAGCAGTGTACACAGTAATAGGGAATTATTTCATTTAAACTATTATGAGATTCAAAATAATTTCTTGTTCAAAACTTAAATAGATAGATAATACTTTATTGCTCACCAAAATAAACAAATACAAAATCAAAATTCATAATTACAATACTTCTTGGCAAAACAACAAGCGATATCTTCCAGGCAACCTAGCTTAAAAGAAATTCTTAACTAATCAGATCATATGTAGCGAATAATCATCCATCACAATGTTTTCCTTAAGTTCTTTATAAATAATACCTACCTGTCTAAACATAACAGCTCTGATGCAATTCTGATACACGTGTTTTGGATAGATTCTTCACAAAAAAATATAGCTAATGGGTTTGAAATTCTAATATGAATTTAAATCTTTATGATTTTTTTCCTTAGGGGAGCTAATGTGTGGGACTGGTGACGACTAACAGATATCTACTAGATACATGCGTTCCTCAAAATTATTGTTCGAAAGCGGGTCATATTAACTAAATGCCAATAAGAGTTGCACAATCAGGTAGCGGCGTAGCTTGCTTTAGACGGGCCCTGTGTCTAAATGTATTGCGGGGCCCAAAGGAAGGCTAAAGTTTTTATAAAAGAAACAAAAAATGCTCCAATTGAATATAATGTAATGAAATTGAATATAATGAAATAATTCTTTATTTCGCCTGATTACATTTTTTCTCATTTAGGTTAGGTTAGGCCTAGAAGATCTCGCTTTGAGCGATAAGGCCGCCTATTGTATTGCCTAGAAAATATTGTAAATATGGTCTGTTTCTGTAATTGTATATTTTGGTGTGCAATAAAGTGTTATCTATCTATCTAAATTGATTATTAGTTGTTACTTATACTTAATACACCTAGGAACTAAGTAAGACAAAGTATTCAAATCAAAGATACACTTTTCTCGCCTTTTTTTCGGCAAGCTTATTTATCGAATCATCCATAGCTGAGGCTGATTTCAGTTTTTCTAGACTTGCCTCTATAGACAATAATAACAAGTTTGATACAGTCTCTGGGGGTCCCATATCGTGGATACGGCTGATACAGCGGTAACTACACCCCTGAAATCAGGATCTTTATTATCCACTATGCAGACAACGTTACGGAATGATTCTAGTGTCATTCGTGCAATTACAGTTCATCGACCCTGATAAATATTTATATTATAATTCATTTACATATTTAAAACTAGATCAGTCCTTTTCCTTTACAAGGTTTCATTAATGTTTTATCGTAGAAAATGAGTCGTAATAAATTAACTAGAATGTTTAATTGATATTTAATCGACATCTGTTTTAATGAATTAGTAGAACTAATTCAGGCTAAGGTCAATAGTTGCATTGACAACGATGATATCGAATAATCGCTGATGATGATTGATGCTTTCAAAACTGGCCTAAGTGTAGATATCAAATATATCCTGGGATAGAAACGAGAAAGAAATAAACAAAATTATATTATATTATTAATAAATTAATAATTATACATATTATAAATACGCAAAATTTCTGCAGTTTCCTTACCCGCCTTTCTGTCCTCAGTGTAGTACAAAGGACCTCATTGGTGAAATATTAAATCCGTCACTTGGTGACTATGAAGTCCTGTATTTGACTGAGGTCAGAAATGCTTGGTCTGTGGCCTGCCCATATCAAAATTTACCCATAAATTTAACGTCACAGAAGCTATGGGACGGCCCGCTTTGCTCATTGGTGCATAAAAATCTTTTGGATACGTGTGCCAATGAGGCGGAGCGTGCTCGTCTCCTAGCTGTCTCGCGTTGGGAGTCTGGCTTGTGGCTACAGGCACTCCCCTTGGCGAATTTAGGCACTTTCTAGACGATAACACGTTTAGAATAAGTGCTTGCATTCGCCTAGGGGCGGCCTGTGTTATCCCACACCGCTGTCAGTGCGGAGATAAGGTCGGGCGCCTTGGTCACCATGGATTATCGTGCATCAGGAGTGCCGGTAGAATTTCACGTCATGCAACACTTAATGACATAATCCGTCGGGCTCTTGTCACCGCCGGGGTACCTGCCGTCCTAGAACCGAACGGCCTGTGCCGCGACGATGGAAAGAGACCCGATGGTATGTCATTGGTGCCCTGGAAGATGGGTCGCCCCTTAGTATGGGACGCGTCTTGCGTTGATACTTTGGCAGCATCCCATCTTCCAGCTACTAGCATGTCTGCCGGTACAGCTGCTGCACAACAGGAGGCCCTAAAACGCCGCAAATACAAAGCCATCGGAAATGGCTACATATTTGCGGCTTTTGGGGTTGAGACCCTGGGACCATGGGGGCCTGAGGCGCACAGACTTTATCGAGACATAGCCAAACGTCTGGTGGATGTCTGACGTGACCAAAAGACTGGTTTATACCTTGGACAACGCATCAGCATTGCCATTCAACGAGGCAATGTGGCCAGTCTTTTGGGCACGTTTCCGACTGACAGCGGTCTGGAATTAGATTTTATGGTTTAATTTTAGTTTGTATATATAGTTCTTTTTAGTTTAATTTATTTATAATTTAGTAAATTTTTATTAGGTGTTTGAAATGTTATTTAAATAATCTATTTATAAGATAAAAAACAAAATTTGAATGTCGCTAAGTAAAATATAATAATGATCTTTTAAAAATCTACTATATTCTTTTGAAGAAATCCGGTTATACATAATGTCAACTGCTATTTGTGAAGCAAGTTGTATAAAAACGTTCAATAAAATGAAAAACACAATATTTCTGTTATTTTTATAACTTTTGATATTGCTTTCTTAAGTTTGCAGTGTTAAACTTTGTAAATATTCAACCAAAGTTTTAAATTAAACTTCAAATAGTTATAATCAAGTGAAATTTAAACCAACTATTTATTAATAGCCTAAAAGATACGGTTTGCGAAACTATTGAGATTTTGCATATTACAATTCTCGTTTAGGATACAATAAATTTTGCCAAGACATCGATTCTATCGAAATAGCTAAGACGATTCAATTAGATAAAAAGGCATTCAACTAACTTTGAATCGTTTTCCAGGATTATCCATGACGAGTTGATAAGCAATGTCTTTGCAGCCTAAAGCTAGGCATTCCTCGGGAACATCCGCATCTGACTCCCAGTTCCTCTCTGAAGTATGCGCGTATAGGCCTGCAGGAGATGCATGCGTTATCCGAGTTGTTGTTACAAGACCTGAAATTCATTATAAAAATATATATTACAAACATATTAGATGTTATTTCATTATTCTTTACGATACTAGGAACTAAGCAATTATTAGAAAAATTGATTTCTATGCATGTCGTTTCATCGATGATGATCAACACGGGAGAATTTATATCTCACAAAATGGAGTGTAAAACTATCCTCAAGTACATATTAACAGCTGGTAAGTACAAAAGGTAGAAAGTAATAATCATACTGATTTGGTATTATAATATCAATGGCAGGTATAGTTTCTGATACGGCAGGAACGGTAATTAAATTGGAAATAAGCTAGGCTCAGGCCTCCGACAATAAACCCGCCACGCTTGTCCAAGGCGGGTTTGACACATCGGTAATCTCGATGTGCTGGTGTCATCACGATATTTTTTTATATGCTCATTAGGTCAGAAAACTGCTTTCTACTTCTCTGCGTCTCTTCTGCATCCTTTATGTTTGGGATGCGGTGCGCTAACCACTGCTTTTAATAGAGACTATTTGTAGTCTCTATTAAAAGCAGTGGTTTAAAAAAGTGGTGGCAGAGCGCAAAATTTTTAAAGCGTAGTTATTAAAAAATCTTATTCATTTCGTACCAAATGACACTTATGTTGTGTTTTCTTTCTCAAATCTAGGACATAACATTCGCAACGAGAGTGGGATGTAGCATATTAACATTACATAATGCTCAAACTTGTTGTGTTATATAATTACAAAAATCACATTGAACTCGCAGATATCTTATGAAATCTTGAAAAGTTGCAAAGAGGTATCATACACTGATCACAAGCACATTAAGATAATAGGTAATAATCAATTGCTATTCAACATTGTCTTGGTCAAAAGACGTCTTAACTAACTGACCATCAATCTATACAGACAATGGGACATAAAAAATAAAAACAATTGACTGAGCACACAAGTACGTCTCTAATAGCTATCCATAAAGTAAATATGGCTAGTAAAACATACGTAAGCAATACTCCTTTAACTAAGCTAATAGTTGATATCTTCACAGTGAGATTATATTATTAAGATTTGATTTGCTCGTATATGATAAAAAGCCACCAGGACTTATGTAACTCGTTAGACCAAGTTTTACACGCTATGTTTTATAGTTGGATATTAGGTAATCAAAATCCTCCTAACAAAAATTGACATTTAAGGATGACCTGACAATTCTTGAATGTTAACATAAAAAAGAAAAAGTCGAATAGAGGAGAGTGATATCTAAATTAGGTAGAAATCCCTTCGTTAGGTTATAAATTTTTTGAATGAATTTATCAAAGCGAAGGTCCAAGGAAATATTTGGGGAAGTATATGACAAACTCAACTTTACTGGAAAGTAGGCATTGAGGCTTTAGCTGAAATTATGTGCAGTACAGATGTTAACAAAGTTTTTAGCTCCAAGCCAATAACTAGAAATTTCAAACCAGTCACTGTGGCAGCGCAGTGTGAATTGTGTTCTATAATTTTAAAAAGCCTTCTTCAATTCCTTGAGCTACTAGTTTTTTTTACACAGTTGATAGATGCCTTTTACCAATCAGATTGCTTATCTAGTTCCAAATATCCTACAGCACTACCTATGTAATATGGGACATATTTACTCGAAATCACACACACCTAACACATCGACGACGTTTTAGTATTATAAATGTAGATAGATTATAGGACCCACTTTACATTGAACGACCTATTTAGTAATAACAAATTAAAACCGTTTAGCATTATACTTACCAACATCCAACCCATTATCAAGCGCCCATTGTCCAATAGAAGTAGCCCGGTTACCCTCGTGTAATTGTGAGTAGCATGAACCCCTGGTAACGTTTCCATCTAAGCCAATGACGCCGTATTTAGTCTTGATTCCAGTCAGATATGAAGTTGCTGTACAGGCAGAATCTGCTACTTGAGCGTCTATGCAGTAGGTCTGGAAAAACAGAAAATGGAATATCATTACAACGATAGACGCTATTAAATCTACTTCCCATTTCGAAATTATATAGGCATACACTTTCTATCCTAGTTATATTACAAAACCCACATCTTTCACAATTTTTTCTAATCCATCTTAATATTGTCTGGAAGAAATTGATTTTAGTGATAAGACCGCCTATTGTTTTTTATACTAAACTTCTTGAACTGTATCTCAGTATTATGCAATAAAATATATTCTATTCTAAATTATGTAATATAAAATATGGAAAGAAGTTTATACTGTTACATGCCAACAATGTGAATGCAAACCTGGTTTATTACTTTTCCCCCCCACATTTGGACTTCTTTTGTTTACTTTGTGTTTAAAATTTGCAATTAGACAATAATAGCCTATTTTATTGTACTTGTTTATGTATGTTATTGTATTTATTCTCGGAAACTTCAGTCCACGGGATCGATTGTTATATTGTACAGTTTATTATATAAAACGATGCCCGAACGGGCGGGGAGAGGCAGTCAAAGCGATAACACAAGCGAGGCAAGACGTATGTACATTTAGTGACGGACTTTGCGAGTGTTATTGAATTGTGCATTATATTTGGACTTATTGCATCCTGTTATATTTGTACCTGTGTTATACGTATGGGGGTCGGTAAAAATGAAACCACCATATGGTTAAATTAAATGTCTATATTATAAAGCACTGTGCTAAATATTCCTTAATTACTATTACATAAAGTTATACGCTTAGAGATATGTCGCGTCGTTTTATTCGTACATTGAAACATCCCTGGCGCGTGCCGTGGGAGTGAATGCGCGCGGCCTTGCGGCGTATCGGTACGACATGGACTGACTCGCTCCTACAGGACTCGGCTTCGGGCGATGTTCTGCCGTGCGTCGGAGTTCGGTATCGCGAGGACAACCGAACATTCCCGAGCGTACGTCGGCTTTATATGCCTCGCCACATCAGCCCCCCCGGAGACCTTTAAGGTCGTAACCGTTGAGGGGCTTTAACTTGCCTACCAGAACGAGTGACATAGTTAGGGTCGGTGGCCGATGGTTTGAAAGCTACGGGTGCGAGAAGATCAGGCTCGTTAATTATGTAAGCTGGTTTCAGGCGATCGATGGATACCGTGACTGTTTTTCCGTTGATGTCGATCTTAAACGTCTTCTCGGAGCGCTCAATGACCTTGAAGGGACCAGAGTAAGGAGGTTGCAGCGGTTTTCGAATGGCATCTTGCCTTAAGAAAACAGCGGCTGTAGAAGAAAGGTCTTTGTGCACAAAAGTTTTAGTATCCCCATGTCGGATAACTGGCGTAGGCTTTAAATCACGAATATGACTGCGTAGTCTAGATAGAAAGTCGCTGTAATCGGTGATTTCTGGTGCGGATGGCAGAAATAAATCGCCGGGCAGACGGAGACTTTCGCCATACAGCAGTTCCGCGGAGGTTGTGGCTAGGTCTTCTTTCCAGGCACTGCGAATACCTAGCAGTGTCAATGGCAATACCTCGCACCAACTTTCGTTGTTGTGACACATAATAGCAGCTTTTAACTGTCGGTGAAACCTTTCGACTAAACCATTTGCAGCCGGATGGTAAGCGGTCGTAGTTAAATGCATAGAACCGGTAATTCTCGAAAGCTCTTTGAATAGATGTGACTCAAATTGTCGTCCTCTGTCGGTTGTAATTCTCTTAGGACAACCAAATCGTGAAATCCAGCCACTTACAAATGCGTATGCCACTCTTTCCGCTGTTATATCTTCGAGCGGGATTACCTCAGGCCACCGCGAGAACCGGTCCACCGCGGTCAAACAGTAACGATAGCCGTGCGATATAGCCAGTGGTCCAATGAGATCAATGTGGACGTGATCAAAACGTGAAGATGGGGAAGTGAATGAATGGATAGGAGCTTGCGTGTGTCGTGTAACCTTCGAACGTTGGCAGGCTATACAGGCTTTGGTCCATGCTCTGCAGTCTTTACGAATGCTCGGCCAGACGTACCTTTCTGTCATCAGTCGAATGGTTGGAGTAGCACCAGGGTGGCTTAAGCCATGGATAGAGTTGAAAGCTTCTTTGCGGAACTCGGGTGTAAGATACAGACGAGGTGTTGGTCTAGAAACATCGCAATATACTTTACATGCACTAGAGTCAGAAATTCTTATTTTCTGTAGGTCTAGCGAAGAAGAAGTGCTTAAAAGATGTCGTAACTCCGTGTCTATTTCTTGAGAGCGAGCGAGCTTTATCAAACATATGTCACCTGATATAGCTTCGATTCGTGATAGTGCGTCGGCTACAATGTTATCGTCACCGGATATGTACCGCACATCAGTCGTGAATTGTGAGACGAAA
Organism: Dendrolimus pini; assembly: GCA_949752895.1. Classification (NCBI taxonomy): domain Eukaryota; kingdom Metazoa; phylum Arthropoda; class Insecta; order Lepidoptera; family Lasiocampidae; genus Dendrolimus; species Dendrolimus pini. The sequence goes on along the minus strand of OX457138.1, from coordinate 18,069,409 downwards.
TCGAAATGACGGACCTGACGAGGGGAACATTTGTCCGAAGCCTTACGAAAAGCAGCGACAATGGGTTTATGATCAGTCCAAATCGTAAACGGTTTCGCCTCTACCATGAAACGGAAGTGTTTAACGGCTTCATAAATAGCGAGGAGCTCCCGGTCAAAAGGGCTATACTTGCGTTGAGCTAAAGTCAATTTCTTCGAGAAGAAAGCAAGAGGTTGAGAATTACCTTTGACTTTCTGCTGTAAGACTGCGCCAATAGCAATGTCAGACGCGTCAGTCACTAACATTAGATCAGCGGTAGGATCAGGATGAGCGAGCAAAGTAGCGTTCACGAGGCTGTCTTTGCATGTATTGAAGGCTTGTTCGAGCTCAGCCGTCCATATGATCGGAGTGTTAGACTTAACATTTGTACCGGAGAGAAGTTGGTGTAGGAGTGCTTGGTTTTTCGCGGCATTTGGTAAGTATCTCCTGTAAAAGTTAATCATACCAAGAAACCTTCTAAGTTCTTTCAGAGTTTTTGGTTGCGTGAAGTTCTGGATGCCGCTGACCTTTTCGGGCATAGGACTCGTGCCTTTGGCAGTTACCAGATAACCTAGGAACTCGACCTCCGAAACACCAAACACGCTTTTACTACAGTTTAAAACAGCTCCATGGTCTTGTAGGCGATGTAGAACTTGATTGAGATGATCCTCGTGTTCATCATGATTATGTGAAGCTATTAATATGTCGTCGATATAGGGGAAAGCAAAATCTAGGTCTCGTAGAATTTCGTCCATGAACCTCTGGAATGATTGCGCAGCGTTCCTTAATCCAAAACTCATGAATGGAAACTCAAATAAACCGAACGGAGTTGTTATAGCCGTTTTCGGTATATCTGACGGGTTTACAGGGATTAAGTGATAAGCACGGACCAAATCAATTTTGCTAAACACTTTGCAGCCATGCAGATTGTGTGAAAAATCGGCTATATGGCGTACCGGGTATCTGTCAGGTATTGTTCGAGCGTTAATACCTCTATAATCTCCGCAAGGTCTGTCAGTTCCGTCTTTCTTAGGTACAAGCTGAAGTGGCGCTGCCCAAGGACTGTCGGACCTACGTGCGATACCAGCTCTTACCAACTCTTCGAACTCTCGCTTAGCTCGGCGAAATCGGTCTGGTGCTAGTCTACGTGGTCGACTATACACAGGTGGACCGGGCGTAGTACGAATGTAATGTAACGTTTTATGCTTGACCTCTCGCACCGTAGGTTCACCAGACGGTCGTGTGACCTCAGGAAACTTCATAAGAAGCTTATGATAGCGAGTCGTACCTGTAACAGTTTTTATTTGACACAAGAAAAAATTTGCGGGCTTGACATTAACTATAAGCGAAGTAGTATTATCAATCAAACGGCTTTTTCTTACATCTACAAGTAAATTATAAAATGCTAAAAAGTCTACACCTATGATTGGCTTGGTTACGTCGGCTACTACAAAACGCCATCGGAATTTGCGATGTAACCCAAAATTTAAATTTAAATTAATCGAACCGTAAGTATTGATTGCCGACCCGTTCGCCGCATAAAGCTTATAGTCAGTCTTATTAGCAAAATTGTTATTAACAAAATTCTTATTGGCTAAAGTCTTATTACACTTTACATATCTAATTGGAAAAACACACAAATCAGCACCAGTATCAATAAGAAACTTAATATTAGTATTTCGATCGGTTACGAATACACGGCTTGTGTTAATACTATGACAGTCAACGTCCGCCGCCATCAATGACTGCCTCTCTCGTTTTCCGATGTATAAGCGCACGGAGGACGGCATTTGGTTGCCTTTTCACGGAATATCCGGTGATACCAACAGTGAGCATCAGTGGCAGCATCCTCAGAACGTCGCCGCCATCTCTGACGGTTATTGGACTGCCAACGGGGACGGGTTCGCGTAGACGATGATAATTGAGCGACTTGACAAGTCAACTCAGCTATGGATTTTTTTAAATCGTCAATCTCGGAGCTCGTAGTTGACGTGGAAACTTGATGCACTTGTTGTTGACCAATGACGTCATTGACGTTATCAGCGACTGTGGCTAACTTATCTAGGCTGCTACTTGGCTGTGATGCGACGATTATTTGTATGTGGGTGGGTAAACGGCTCGACCACAAGGAACGTACAAAATCGTCGGGAACGTTCGGGCCGGCTAGATTCTGTAAGTGTCGTAAATACTTAGACGGCTTACGATCTCCCATGTCTTCGTGTGTGAGTAATTGACGAAATTTTTGTTCTTGTGTAGATGACAAGCGGTTTATTAGTTCCTTTTTTACTTTGTCATATTTGTTACAGTCTGGAGGATTATTAATAATGTCTTTAATTTCTGCGATGTATTTAATTTCGAGATTGGATATTACATAGTTATATTTAGTACTATCCACAGTAATATTAGCTAGAGCAAACTGTCCTTCAAGTTGCGTAAACCATAAAGCTGGTTCGTCAGGCCAAAAGGGTGGAACTTTTACTCGAACAGATTGCACAAAAGACGATTGTTCTTTGTCTTGTTCCATTGTAGTCACGCAAAAAAAGGTCGTTTGTGAAAAAAAAAAGTACTTACAACGTTCACAACACTAATAAAACTCACGAGAAGCACAAAAAAAAGGCATAAAATGTCTGTTGCACTCGGTGTCACCACTATATGGGGGTCGGTAAAAATGAAACCACCATATGGTTAAATTAAATGTCTATATTATAAAGCACTGTGCTAAATATTCCTTAATTACTATTACATAAAGTTATACGCTTAGAGATATGTCGCGTCGTTTTATTCGTACATTGAAACATCCCTGGCGCGTGCCGTGGGAGTGAATGCGCGCGGCCTTGCGGCGTATCGGTACGACATGGACTGACTCGCTCCTACAGGACTCGGCTTCGGGCGATGTTCTGCCGTGCGTCGGAGTTCGGTATCGCGAGGACAACCGAACATTCCCGAGCGTACGTCGGCTTTATATGCCTCGCCACATACGTATTTGTATAGTTCTAATAAACTCTATAGTAATTCCAACGGAATTTTTATAATTCGAGTCCCACACTCGTAACAATACTTTGCTTCTTAACATCTAGGATAAGAATAAAGGTATTATGAATATTCTACTAGAGGTTTTCAATTTCGATCATCTTTCTATTGTCATCCAAAATGTTAGCTTTGGAACTATATTTAATGGAAAACCTTTAGCTTTTAAAATTGGTAATTTCTATGCTGAAAGATCACACCTCTCTACTTGTTTAGTAATTTGTTTAATGATTTCTCTTTCCTCGTCTATTATATCTCTAATGTAACACTAAAACTAATAATTTCTTAATTAGATTTAAGTATTTATCGAATTATTATTACTGACATTATTCTATTTATCTATCAAATATCATTTTGTTTTTGAAAATAATAGGTTGGGGAAATAGTCTTTTCGCATATAGTATGTACCGACTTGTAATAAGATCTCTTTGGCTATTATACCATTTGTATCTGGCGTTTTGGTATCATTAAAAAGTTTTAATTTTAAAGAAGACAATTCCAAATTCAAATTAGGAAAATGTGTGATTTTCATTTGTTTTTCTTACTCTTGAAATGAGTGAATGTAATGAAGAAATTCGATACATTTTAAAATTTTACTACAAAAAAAATGCAAAACAAGCCGCGAAAAAAATTTGTGGTGTTTATGGACCTAATGCAGTATCTGTGAGAGTAGCGCTAATTTGGCTTAAGCGTTTGCAATCCGGAAATTTTGATATCAAAGATGCACTTCGCTCTGGTCGCCCTGTTACGGACAAAATTGATGCCATTTTTGAAAAAGTGGAGCAAGATTGGCATATTAGTAGTTAAGATGTAGCTGGAGAACTGGGAATTGACCACAAAACCGTTTTGGCGCATTTGAAAAAAGCTGGGTATACAAAAAATCTCGATATTTGGGTGCCTCATGAGCTCACTGAAAGAAACGTAATGAACCGTGTACTCATTTGTGATTCTTTATTACGACGTAATGAAACCGAACCATTTTTGAAGAAGCTGATAACTGGTGATGAAAAGTGGATCACGTACGACAAGAACGTGCAAAAAAGACTGTGTGTGTTCACAGACTGTGGCGAAACCCAGGTTAACTCGCAACAAGGTGATGCTGTGTGCATTGGGAGTGGGAGTGGGATTGGAAGGGCATTATTCATTATGAGCTGTTACCGCCAGGCAGGACCATCGATTCCGAACTGTACTGCGAGCAACTGATGAGATCAAAGCAAAAAGTTGAGAGAAAGCGGCCGGAATTAATCAACAGAAGGGGTGTGGTTTTTCACCATGATAACGCTAGACCTCACACATCTTTAGCCACTCAGCAAAATTACGAATGTATGGCTGGGAGGTGGTAATGTATCCGCCGTATAGTCCTGACCTTGCACCTTCAGATTTTTACCTGTTTCGGTCTCTGCAGAATTCCTTAGGCAGTGTCAGGTTAACATCACGAGAGGACTGCCAAAACCACTTGTCGCAGTTTTTTTATCAGAAGCCCCAAAATTTTTATAGCAATGGGATCACGTCCAAGATGGCAAAAAGTTATCCAACAAAATGGCACCTACAGACTTTAGTCAAATGTAAATATACTATATAAAAACACCTTTTGAATGTTTATATAAAATGCGAAGAAACTTTTTCCCCGACCTAATATAATTTTATCACGCATGTGTCAGCATGCTTGGATTCCGATGTAAACCTAATAATTTACAAACTATATTATGTTAACGAATTATAGATTGTTATCTGTTGTGTTGTCTAAATAAATAAAACTTGGATAGACTTCTTTCCTACTCTTTTCTTCACTACACAATATTTGTACTACTCGTATTATAAAATTATAGGCATGCATCACGCTACGATCATCAAGCCAGTCTATCCCCTTAAATACTATTTTCTAGTCCGGGGTAAATACTAAGAAATAGGTTACTACATATGGCCATCCTTTTTACTGTAAGTAAAATATCAAAAGTTCCATGATTAAAATATAAAAACTTCCCAAAGTCGCATGTACATTTATACAGTATGGATTGATTTTTTTTTAACCAAGATATAGTGATAAATAACATTTGTAATAAGCGGTTATCAATAAACATATTAGAATAGCCCCGTGTGCACAATACAGCAATTTAAGACAAATTGCCCACTACGAAATAAACGTATTATGCGGTTGACCGCTCTCTATCTTGTATGTCACGTTCAAGGAAAATTTGCGCGTGAACAACAAGGTCACGCGTTCAGTAACAGCCAATGCTTCCGATCTAAGATTTCTCTATCGATCTTTTGAAGTAAAACTTCTTTATCGGCGTTGAAAAAAAAATTACCGTCACATTTTCGGTTACGCATCACATTGTTTCCGTTACGCGACATCTTTTTTTTGCCCCTAGGTAGGGGTAGGCCGGTAGGGGTAGGCCGGTAGGGGTAGGCCGGTAGGGGTAGGCCGGTAGGGGTAGGCCGGTAGGGGTAGGCCGGTAGGGGTAGGCCGGTAGGGGCTTTATTTATTTAACCAATTTCTGTAAAGTTGCATCATTTTTTGAAAAATAGGGTCATAAAGAAGTTTCACTTCTTACGTGTGTACACTAGTACACGCACACATATTTTTTTGCTTGAGTTCAGCAGACAGGCAGACGGCCCACTTGATGGAAAGCGGTTACCATCGACTATGGACATTTGCAACACCAGAGGTGCGACAAATGCGCTGCTGCTCTCTTAAGGAAGACTGGAACTTGGTCACTCATGCCGGAACACAGAGTTGTTGTTGTTATGGCGGCATAGTCTAAACCAGGGGTGGGAGCCATCCAGTCGAGCAACAACAACCTGGCTATGGGTTGTTTTTTCGCCTCTTACGACAGGTCGCCTAGCCATAGGAAATTATACTCTTTCTCCGTTCCTTCAAGGATTGTTTTTATCGTAATATACAGTTAAAATAATTTACATCCTAGTACAATGGATTACACGTTCATATCTGCGATATTGGCAAAGTTTTGAAAATATTAGAAATAAGTAGATCTATGAGTAATCTATTAGAAAATAATTTGAAAAGTAGTTCTCCTGTAGTATTTAGAACGAAAAAAAATATTTGAAGAAATAGCGACGTACTTACGAGTGCATTCCTTACATGTATCTTAAAAAATAAAAGCATATTTTGAAACCAAAGTCGCAACACCGCATTTTCAGCAAACAAGTTTTGCACTATGCTTCATGCTGTGCCGGCATAATATCCGACACAACGCTGATTTTCAGTGCAAACCTTCTTTTTGACATGATACTAAAACGACGAACATTTTGTGAATCTAATTTAAAAACTTTGATTTGTAAATCTATACTAATATTATAAAGCTGAAGAGTTTGTTTGTTTGAACGCGCTAATCTCAGGGACCGCGAGTCCGATTTGAAAAGTTCTTTCAGTGTTGGATAGTAAATTTATCGAGGAAGGCTATAGGCTATATTATATTTTCAAAAAAAGTAGGGATCCTTACTAAAAGTCCAATAATGTAACCCAAGGTGTAAAAAAATAACCCGAAAAAATCCTTACACGGCGTGCGCTGCGAAAACTATTGATTATAGAACAAAATTATTTACTACCACTTTGCAGAACATATAATTGTCTACAAAAAATATCGCATAACCATATGTCTAACTATTGTAGTTATCTCACAATAAGTGTTTTCTTTTATTTTTTTAAATAATTAAAATGCCGTCGCTTCAAAAACTCTTTATTTTGTACCTTGGTATTAATTCTTATTAAAATAAATTACTTCATATTCAAGACGAATTCAATACCTTTCTAGAACTTTTTGAATTATTCAATTCGGACGTTTCATTAAAAGAATATCGCGATATTTAAAATGTAAGTATTAGTGTTGTAGCCAAATAAGTATTAAGTATTGCGCGCGCATGTATGATGTGGTGGGTCATGAGGGGCGATACCAGGAGACGGAAATAGGATACTTTTTATCCCGTTGGAAACGGTAGGTGGCGCTGGGATCGGGTCCTAGATATTTATTTTTTCATAGCAGGACAACGTCTGCCGGGGCCGCTAGTAATTATATATACCTACATAGAATAAACAGTATAAATATTATGTTAACTTTATGATTTAAATAAAAAAATATAACTTATGCTTGTTTACATTGTAACAACTCGATATACCTCCTTGTCCTCGTCGCTTTATCTATCAGGAAATAATTTGGGATGTCAACAAAATATCAACTCGATGCACTAAAGTCGATTGATGGCTAGGCCAAATATACCTTACTATTCATACAAGTCCCTTACCATGGGTAGAAAATGTAAAATTTGACATTACCTGCATGGAGCTTATGTTGAATTTTAACTTATAGGCAAAGACCGATGGACGGATAGTCAGATATAGCCTTGACAATCGAGTACCATATTCTGTGCTTATCGGTTCGAAGCAATCTACTTTGGAGGATGTGCATTAAGAGTTTAATCTCATCCCAAAGTCTTCCTTCCAGTTCGTCGTCATTACTAAACAAAACCTTGGATATATTGGCATAATTGTATAACTTTAGATTAGAGTAAATATCGAAAATTAAAGTTTATTCTTCAAGTTAAACAATAAGAATTTTGGATTGTTCAAAAAAAGACAATTTTTCCATCGTTAAACAAACAAAGGTTTATTCCACAGGAAAGAATTGTATTTTTCAATCGTCAGCTTAGCCTTTCATAGTTTCATTAATAGCTTGAATACCTACAGAGTTCCTTTGTTAACCGCTTTAAGTGGCAGATGCCTATTATTTGAAGAATAATATCGTTGGTGGATGTTATGAACAAAATATTGCCTTGAAGTAGTTCATTAAACTCACTTTTATGTTATTATTTTCCCGCTTTTGTACATTTATTATGCAAATACGATATTGTTGTAGATAGGAATAGCGTGCGTTTGTAATCTGCTTCTTGCTATTTTTTCTTATTAGAATAATTTTCTATGACAGCAGCATAACAATATTGCATATTGATTAGTTATGACAGCAGCAGAAATATACATTTCAATCCCTAGCGATTTTAAGTTGCGTTTGAGTATTCGCAGACATGCTCCAGTCACACTCAGAGCAGAGGTATTAACGAAAATTATCGATGCCATAAAATTATCTTTGAAGTTACGCTTTGAAATCTTGAAATATTGAATAAGACATCGAATTTGTTGATTGTTTTAAAAAATAACAATTGGCGAGTAAAATGTTAATTCTGAAACCTCTTATAGCATACATGTTTAGACGCCGCTACAGGTTTGGCCTCTTCTAAATTTTGGAAAAACTTTGTTAATAAAAAACTCATTTAGACTTCCAATTTTAAAGAACCACAACTTTTGTACTTTACAATAATTATAACAAGCTCCTACATATTATCATGCTTGTTTTCCACCATTATACTCTTAAGTAGGCAGAAACGATCTAGTCTCTTAGGATCCTGGAACACTCCTTTTGCTGTTTTTCTTTTTCAAGTGATTTTCAATGAACTAATTTTTGTTTTATTATTGCCTGAAGCAGGCATACAGGCGGACGGCTTACTTGATGGTAGGTGGTTACCATCGCCTATGGACGTTTGCAACATCAGCGGCGTTGCGAACGCGTTGCCAGCCTCGAAGAAAGATTATAACGCCCTTCTTAAACGACCTCCTGTCGTAGTGCAAATCTCGGCGGGAAGTTCCCTCCAGATCATTGTTGTACGCAGAATAAATATTCTAGAGAACCGTTGCGTAGTTAAGCGTGGGAGCTCCAGGAAACGGGGTGAACATCCAGTCGATGGCGAGCGGTGCGATTGTAAAAATGAGGCGTTGGCACCAGATCAAACAGTTCCTCGGAACATTCTCCGTTGTACAGGCGGTAGAATACGCAAAGGGACGCAAAGTCTCTTGGAAGGCTAAGCGATTCTAAACCGCCTGGGGTATCGTCGACTATACGACCGGCGCGCCGCTGAATAGAGTCAAGAGGGTCAGTCTGCTAAGTGGGTGCTCCAGCCCTTAAGTGTGAGCAGTATTCTATATGCGGCCTAATTTGTACTAATTCAACCGCTCTTTTTATATTTGAAACTTTTCAAGTTATTATAAAATTACCAAGACTTCAAACCTATTAAGAAGTATCTCGATGACACGGACTTGTTGTTCACGGCCACAACAAGGCTGAAAGGAATCATTGTTTGATAGTACCTTATAGTATTTAACTTCCTTCCTTACATTGTTGTTCGTAAATTGATTGAAACACGTCTTGGAAATTGAGGAAAAGTTATCGAACGTTAAAAATCTGTTTTTCTTTTAGGATACCAGGTTAGAATTTCTTCCAAAGAGATTTTAATACACTTTTGTATTAGCTGAATATCATTGACTCTTTGTTCGTAATTAATTCTTCCTTTACTGAACAAAATTTCATTAGTACTGTTACGAGTGCGGGACTCGAATCAAAATACTGTTGGAATTACTATAGAATTTATTAGAACTATACAAACATGTATAACACAGGTACAAATATAACTGGACGCAACCAGTACAAACTCCACGATTCAATAACACGCGCAAAATCCGTCACTATATCGCTTATCGAATGTACGTCTTGCTCGTATCGTAATCCTCACCCCTCCGTTCGGGCATTCCATTTATTCTGTACAAATACAATATGCCTCGACGCAAAACAATAATTTCTAAGAATTAGTTCGACACATCTGCCTAAGGACTGCCATAAAACAAGTACAACAACAATAGAATGTTTTTCTTAATTACAAATTTTAAACACAAAGTAAACAAAAGAAGTACACATGCGGGGAAAGGTAATAAAATGTATTTTTACAGGTATGCAGGTGTGAATTTGTTTTTTTTGTTGGTGTCTAGGTCGTAACAAAGAAGGTTTGACCAAGGCGATTCGACAAAATCCAATTTAAGCCTTTGACTAAAGTATTTTTAGTCAAACGTCGAACGTAAAATAATCTGTTTCGGCCTTTCCTATTCGATCCTAGAAGCAAGAAGAAGAATAAACCAGGTTTATGGCATACAGATGTGCATTCACTTTTTGTCGGTATGTAACAATAAAGAATTTTCATACAAAAATTCCTTCAACGAATGTTAAATTCGAACATGTCTTACGTGACCAAAAGGCTGGCCCGTAAAGGCCTTAAATAATTTAGACATCTTACAAGAAATGCGATACAGTATGGAAACGCGGCCAGAAATTTTGGAACGTTCCCTAACAAACAAATATAAGAACGCTCATCGTATGAATGTATACCTCTGATTCATCTCATACGAACTTAACGTTAGCGTGAAAATCTGTCACGAATATGATAATTTCCAACTGTATTCATTAAAACCGGAACTAATTGAGAGACGACGTGACATGTGACGGCTCGCAAAACACGTGTGCGTAGAACCTGTTTTTTCTCACAAGATAAATTTTTCAATAAAATTTCAGTAAAATTTAGATGATGTTTAGTTTAGATGTTTCAAATTAAGAAACATTTTCCGCTTTACTCTCAAACTTTAGATGTTCCTTAACAGCAGTAAATAGTGTATTTGATTGCAAAATTATATGTGTTGTACCAAAATTGTCTTCTGATAAAAACAACGTACAGATGAAGTAATTACTTAGTTGATTTTAAAATAAATTCTAAGACTATGTTCATACAAAAGAGCGGGCTGTAAAATACTGTCATATTATTAATCTTATTAATGTTTAAACAACAATTAATATGTAATTAATATTACAATACTACAGACTGTAATCTGCTGTCCATGTGAGTCACATTTATTTATATATTTTTTTCTTTGTTACATATTAATTACAAATAATATAAGAACTTCCTTAGAGTCAGGTTGCCTGGAAGAGATCGCTTTTAGCGATAAGGCCGCCTTTTGTTTTATCAAATAACTATTGTCTTGTGTTTTTTTTTGTTTTGGTGAACAACAAAGTGTTGTCTATGTCTATTAATATGCTATTTGACTCGATATAAGTATGACATCATAGTCTGCTTGCTACGCTTGTAGAAAATCTAGGATGTTTCAGTGTTTTGTAAGATGTTAAAATTAGTTCAGTTGATTTGACTGTCAAATATACGAGTTTTAATGATATAGCATTTTAAATTTTTGATACTGTTTGCATATTCATAGCATGACTAAGCACATAAGCACTAGGCGGTTAACCGCCAGCTCACATACGTACTAGCGGTCAACCGCTAGTACACACGACTAGCCACTAGCGGTTAGTCGCGGGGAAGTCTATCCGCTTTGTCATTTTCATATGCAACCGATTGTTATGATTGTAGCCACTTATAGAAGCCACAAAATACTAACGGAGACGGTTAAACGGAGGATAGCGGGTAGCCGAATATACATACCCACTATGCGAATTACGGGCCATAGCGGTTGACCGCGAAAACGAACCGCCTAGGTGGCCAACCGCCAATGCGCATGAGGCCTAAATAATCAGAATACAATATGGCACGTTTTGCGTATAATTCACCGTTACAAAGTAAAAAACTTGTCAGACGTGATTTTTACGACACTTCAACGAATCAATAATAAAGGACGACCTGCGATTGGACACGTTATCCATAAGGACAACAACGTTTATCAAATTCAGAAAGATTACCTGGTAAACAAAAATATATATAAAATCGTGAAAATATATAAACAATCTTCGTTTTAAGATGGCGGAGCATTCCACCTCGCTCCACCAGCCATGCAAGTACATAGTGATAAATAGGTTGGTGTTTGACCACGATCACGCTCTTGTCGGACGATGATGCGGTCGAAGATGGAGCATGCTTACCCAGATAATATACCCTGACCATAACGTCTAGAAAGGGAAAAATATTTTTTTGCCTTCTAGCAATATTCTATTTTGTATTCTGTTGATTACCCGGAACATCCAGACAGAAAAAAATAAAATAAAAAATTGTAGTATAAATACCGTATATACTTCCATACGCATTTAGTAAAAAGCTATTATTTTAACATTACAAACAGACACTTCAATTTTATTTATCTGTATTGATATAGATGTATAGGTGATACTCGTAATCAATTATTTATTTTTGTTCCAAGAAGTATATGCAAAAATTTTGGGGTTAGGACCTTCTATTAAGTATTAATATATACTTGTGTCAAAAAGAACCATCTCTCCATTAATTTAAACATTAAGAGATAAAATTTATTATTATAATACTTATACAAATTATTTTTATGTGTTGAGTACCTATATTTGTTTGTATGTTATGTGTAGATATATGTGACTAAGTGTTTGTCTTTATGTTTGCAGATTAGAATTACTATATATACACAAAAATTTCTTCACATTCTTTGTATGTTTTCAGTAATAAGAGCTTTGTGAGAGTTTTCTTACACAAATATAACAATATTTCATATTACTAAATACTTTTATAATTATGTAACAATTTGTGTACAATACAGAAGAGTAGTTGTTCGATAAATAATTTAAAATTCTATAACCTTTATTGTAGAAATCTGTGATCTAATTTCTAATGACACCTTCTTACTGGTCTTGAACGTTTATGCAATGATTACAAGATCAATAATCGGTCGGTACAGTCGTAACAAAAAGTGACATAAATATTTTTTATATAAAATCAGAAGAAGTAGATTTAAAATATTATTGCACATAAACCCAATTAGTGTGTAATAGCGAACGTGTATAAATACATAAATATGTATTTATAAACGTGTTAAATAAATAAATTGCTTTTTGATTATTTATTGATCTTAAACAATTAAATTATTATTCACTGATTTTATTTACCTCTGCTTATTGATTTTCATTTATTAAAGGACTTAATCTATTCATTTTCGCCGGCATAATTTAAGTGTTAACATTTACAAACAAACTTAAGAATTATTCAAATATAATTATTAAGTATTTTAGCTTGGATTTAAATTACTTGTTCGGCTTATTCTTAGATAAGTCAGTAATATGCATCATTTAGTTAATAATAAAAAAACAAATTAAATAAACAATCAAAATCTAGAATTATTTACAACTATTCAATTATTCACCTTTAGTTAATCGCCAGAAGAATATATTCTTTGTGTAAATTGGGCACTATTTAAATTGGACTCATATCGAACCCTGAGCAAATATAAAAATATAATATAAAAAGTCAATCAATTAGCATTGTTATGAAAGAACTGTATTTTAATTAAATAGAAAATAGCTATTTTGTGTTAATTTGTATGTAATTATACAAATTATACAAAATAACTTGCACAGGTTTTTTTGTATGATTTGAAATTTCAACAAATTCAAGTATTTTCTGTTGTAAACTAATAACACTAACTGCCAAATCACGAATGTAAATATTTTTAAATGACTTCTTTAATTTAATTAACTAGAGAATAATGAGAATCTTAAATATCATAAAAATGATTTTATGATATTTAATCACTTATAAGATTTTTTCTTGATCTGTTTCAAACCCTAAAAAATATTAAAAATTCATATCTTTATGATTCTACAATAGTCAATTAAAGTTTGATGTTAATTAATCTAGTATTTTTTTTGTAATTGTGTGCCATAATGAAAGATAAATAACTGACGTACATAAACTTTTGTATTACATAATTTTGCCTATGATGAGCCTCTACAAAGATATTTCAATCCGACTTATTGATTCTTCGGGAGACCAGAGAGCTGGTCCCTACCTCTGACAACGGATCAGTATGGCGATCCAGCGAGGTAACGTTGCCAGCCATCTAGGAATCTTACCCTTTGACTTCGATGATCTAGGCTTAATATTCTATTTATAGTCTAAGAAGGAAGAAGAAGTAAGATATTGTAGGAATAATACAATATAAGTCAAGTTTCCTTCACTCTACTAGTTTATAGTTATAATATAGATGTAGAATAAAGTTTATTGTAAATTATGTCTATATTCACTATTGAGTCATTTCGCAAGTTGTATCCAAAAGAAATTTTTACTATACTACATAAATCTTATTTATAAAAACAAAACTATTAAAAAACATATTGCTAAGAAGTTTAATGTACTATAAATTAAACTACATTCTTTCTTTTTACACATCAACTTCCAAATTGTACCTAGAAGTGGTTAATTTATACTTACCTATGTTTTTACTAAAATTTAAGCAGATTTTTGATCTTAAATTTTCGCACGCTTGTCTCAAGGCTGATTTGAAGTAAAGAAAAAACTCTTTAGAGATGGAGGAAGGTTTTAAACTTCATAACATACAATTTAGAAAAGAGTAAGGTAATGATAAACGACAATCAATTAACATACTGAAGTACACGAAGCAAAAACAACTACGGGCGATGGATATTGAATGACTAATTCGTAGTTGGATACCAAACAAAAGTAGGTAGATAAAATCGAAGCGAATTGCTCGCGAACAATATGACTGCATTGGTTTTTACTATCACTACGCACTGTCTAATATATTATAGTTCATTTTCCCAGTAACCGCAACGTTGTATCGTGACCGCACCGCTTGCGATTGAACAGTTTTTGTGCCTTACATAAAATCAAACAAGACATTATTCTTGGCCTTCGTTCTCTATAAAAGAATGTTAAAGTCACTAAATATTTAACTTAATTTAACTTGCAAACACGACATTTATTAACAATTTTGCAATCGACTGTATCGTTCCAAATTTGCGCTTTATCAGATATACTCGCTTTACTTTTATTTGACAATATTTACGTAAATCAAACATACAATAGCTCTTTCTCTCTCTCTCTTGTTGTTGTTGTTTGTTTAACTCTTTTGTTATTTTCTCGTTTATTACTTAGGACGATGTCTATCGATGTCGATGTCGATATCTATGTACTATGGTGACATAAAACGCTAGAGATTATTGTGGAGTTTCGCTGGCGTGAAATCTGATTTACCGTTACTGAGCTACGGAGAGGACTGACTTCAGAATATTCGATCGCGAAGATTAAAATCAGTCCGACGGTAGAGCTGTACTGACTTCAAATAATTTACACGATGTTAGTATGAAATCAGCACTGGCTTCCAGATCAACGTAAAACAGTTTTAAGTCTCTTTTAAGGTTATATTAAAAAGATTTTCTGCTCAAAGATTAAGCATTGCTATACAACGTGGTAACGCCGCCAGCCTGTTGGGAACGTTCCCGGTAGATGATAGTTTGGAACCATTAACATATCTTTAGGCATTTTTCCTTTTTTATTCAGTTTTAGTTTTTATATAGTTCATAGTATAGTTTGTAGTTTATTTTTAGGTTTATAAGTTAATTTATTTGTAGTATTTAATTATATGTTTTGAGTTAGTTTTAGTTTGATATTATTTGATTTGAGGTGAGATTATGTACACAGCCCAAAAAATATAAGCAATTAAAAGAAACAAATAAAAAAAATATTTTAGTCCTAAAAACTTACCCGTGCTAAACCGGTCACAGGGAACCTCTCAAAATCCAAAGTATTGTCTTCTCCCAATCCACGTTCTAGCTGGCCAGCAAAAGTCCTGGCTGCCATCACCGTCGCCAATGACATTCCATCACCGATGAATAATATACCTGCCGGAACATCGTTTTAGGCGTTGGTTATAAGGACAACAACAATGTGAAAACAATTGAATTAATAACATTTTAATATCAGAAAGAATATATATATTTATAAAAATCACACGCAGTAGAAGTGAAAGTGTGACAAGGGGTGGGAGGAATTATAAATTGCATGGTGTCATATATTATATCGTTATAATATATAGGGCACGGATCGTTAGAGCTAATACTCAAGCTCCAGGGGCAGAAGTGATAAATTGCATAACGTCAGAAGTAGCTTCGGTGAACCCGCAGCCCACCTCTGTACACCCCTTCACCACTCACACCTATGTTGCCCCTGTCTTCTATGTCATTTTTCGGGACCATGCAGTGAGTGGCGACTCACCGTCTGCCCATTTTTCCATATTCCCCGAACATTGCGACGGGCCGACGCCATAGTCCCCATATTCCCTGACACCTAGTACCACTTCTTTCTCCCCAATATCCCGGTACATTTTGTTCTCCTTTCCCATAATAGTCCTACAGTGGCAGGGACACGTCCTTTGGGTACATTATTATGTGGTGTAGAAAGGATAATCGCCGGTCATTGTCACGCCACATTTACATTAGATTTGTCAAGGGGCCTGACGTGTTGGCCTTCCCATGGCCCCACGCAAGCCCTTCAAAAGTCCGGGCCATTTTTATGGCGCGTGGTCTTCAAAGACATACCTACAAAGATTAAAATAGAGAGTGGTAAACGGTCTAATTGATGGTAAATGTTGATGATATTAACCGTGTACTTAAAATAACTTTCAATTTCCTTTCATAAACATGGATGTTCAGCAGAACATTGTGTTTTAGTGTTTATAATTTTGTCAAATTATTTAAAATACAAATTTCACAGCTGTGGTTTTGAGCTTGTACACTATTGGAAATAAAAAAGGAAAGTTAGTGTTTTTTATGTACTAGCTGTGCCCGTGACGTCGTCCGCGTGGAATTTGTTTTCAAAACAAAACAAAAACCCGCCGATTTTGAAATGTTCTTCATTGGTGCTCGCTCCTATTGGTCTTAGCGTGATGATATATAGCCTTCCTCGATAAATGGGCTATATAACAATGAAAGAATTTTTCAAATCAGACCAGTAGTTTCTGAGATTAGCGCATTCAATCAAACAAACTAACAACTATACTCTTCAGCTAAGATTAAGATACATACCATTCTTTGCTTTATTCGTGTTAATTTTCTCTTGTAATTTTGATTTGAGTGTGGTCGAAGCGGATTTCTTCCAATATGAGCCATGTTTTTCTTCAGCCGGGACGTATCCTGGATTCATCACCGTGTCCAGGATTTTTATTGGTTTCGGTGTGACTGCATCTTCTAAAGAAAACAATAAATACAATTTAATTATTATTAAGTAATTAAAATATTGTTCAATTTGTCATTTACAAAAAACTTAATATCTACATATCGTTTATATCACTTTTCATCGTCTTTTATGTACATGTGTATTATTTTCATTTTTGTGTAATTTTGATAGTTTGTTTTTTTATATTTTGAGCAAGTCTTAAAATCGTTCGTGCCTGCTTTTTGATTCTACAATCTAGAAGTGTTTAAAACTGAAGTGTGATCAAATTATATTCAATAAAAATGATTAATATTATAAAAACAGAAAAAAAGTCAATGACATTACCACTCAGATCACTACTAATCAGCATAAAACTCAGTAAAAAAATAACAATATCTGAGTGGCAATAAATTATAATGTATACGACCTTGAGCTCGAATACAATAGAGAAGAATATGAGAAATAATTAGCAAATTATTTGTGAAATACCCGCATTGAAATTGATAATGAATCGTCAAATATGCTTGTATCTTTTTCTTTAAAACATGGCCACACAATATTAGTATTGATGAATGATGGAAAACTAAAAACAACGCTAATTGATATATACATTTACATAAATATTACAACCACAGAATAGCCTATACTTAAAAGCTACGTATAAAGTGGAAGTTACCAAACATGACATGGACGAATTAACGCGGTAGGTACCACCTAAGGTAGGAATCTTTTTAGATTGTATTTGATTGATTTGTGGTAAAAATAACAACAAATCAATCAATATTAATCTGAAAAGATTCTACATTGATTCCCAAATAAATAATTCCGGACCATCATGCTCACATGTGTAGACCGGGAACTATTTTTTTATTATTGTTTATTGCAGGAGTTCAGCAGACAGGCAGACGGCCCACTTGATGGAAAGCGGTTACCATCGCCTATGGACATTTGCAAAACCAAAGGTGCCACAAATGCGCTGCTGCTTTCTTAAGGGAGAGGAACCTGGTCACTAATGCCGGAACCCAACTCAAGGTTGTTATGGCGACATACTTTAGACCAGGGGTGGTAGCCATCCAGTCGGGCAAATGCCCTACCACCTGGCTGTGGGTTGTTTTGTTGTCTCTTACGACAGGCCGCTCGGCCGCAGGAAATTGTATTCTTTCTCCGTTACTGCACGGATAAAAGTATGTATGTATTATGTAAGTTATATTCAACCCTCAGTGAGAGGTATATAATTATATGTTTGTGCCCTTTGCTGTGGAGACGTTTGGACCGTGGGGTCCTGACGTTGACGTATGACCCTCTATCAAAATTTACGAAACTAACTCATTGACTTTTTAGGTGATCATCGGACTGGTGCCTACTACAGACAACGGCTCAGTATGGCAAAAAAATACATAGCCAGCCTTCTGGGCACCTTACCCATAGAAGACGATAACCTAGGCTCAGTACCTTACTTGAGAGTCTATGGGTAGAATCATTGTATTAAGTTAAAATAAAATGAATTCCTTTTAAAATTTAACGGTGCTATAACCTCTCTGAATGCAACTGTATACACACCATCTGATATAAAGTAAGTTAATATAAAAAACTGTTTCACACCGAAAAATGTCCAGTGAAAACAAATTATATTTGTTTATCTTTGTCTTCCTGGTAATAAATAGAGTGACGTTAAGTAGGCCTAAATACAAATTAAGCATGAGGATAATAATTATAACGACTTCAAAAAGATCATCGTCTAAATTCTTATATACGGATAAGAGGGGACAAACATTTTATCGAAGTATTTTCCTTAGGAACAAATTGTAAAGTGATACTAATGATTTTCCTCTAGCCTGACTTAGATTAATAAACATCTTATTACTCATTCAACGTTATTGATAAAAATTAAGGCGGAAGTGGTTCGGTTACGTATGAAGCAAAACAGGGCCTTATAATAACATACGAGATTTCTAAAGCTGAGTTTACAACGTGCTAATTATTTATTTATTTATTTATTTATTTATTTGGCACACAAAACAAGATACAGCTAAAGTTACATATTTCATATTATATAAATTATCAGGTCTAAGCTGTGACTCTAAACATGTGAGCACATAATGTTCCATACATTGACAAGATATCTAGGGGTTAGTATGACTTATTATAATGTTAGTTATGCAGTGGTAAGGTAGTAATTAACATCAGGTTCCTCGCTATTCATTCATTACTTACCACTGGAGGAATATAGATATTACTTATGTAAAATTTATGATAAATTTTAACCAATGGCAAGGCAAATGTATAAACAATGATGTTACAATTTGGGCCACCTGCATATCTGTAAACAAAGCACATTTATTACCCGTCGGTGTTTGAGCTAATAAGATTGAAACGCTTTTATGACCGTCTTATTTTGTTTACTTTGTGTTTAAAATTTGTGATTGGAAAAACAGCCCATTGTGTATTGTAATCTTTATGGTAGTCATTAGCCAGGTGTCATTCTTAGAAATTCAGTCCACGCGGTCGACTAAACATATTGTATTTGGACAGTATAAAGGAATGCCCCAACGGTGGGGTGAGGCAGTCAAGCGATAACCACAAGCGAGGCAAGACTATATAGTGACGGACTTTGCACGTGTTATTGAATAGTGCTTTACGTTTGTACTGGTTGTGTTCAGTTATATTTGTACCTGTGTTATACGTGTTTCTATAGTTCTAATAAATCCTATAGTAATTCCAACGGCATTTTAATTCTAGTCCTGCAACTCGTAACAATAAGATATAGAAACGGGCTGAAAGTAAATGAAAACTACTGTATCGTGGTACATGTGTATCGTATCTCTTTAGTTGCTCAGCTGTAACATAGTTAACTATCTCTAGAGATGAATTAATTCATCTCTAGAGATGCATCCATCTACACTAATAAAAATAAAATATCTGGCCGTGAATCAAAATAACTGGCAGTTAATTAAAAACTCCTATTTTTTTGATACGTAATTATAATTTTATGATTGATGATGATAATGGTGATATACTTAGCCATTTTTATAATTGTTGTTAGTGCGTCGACCTGATTTACCGATCGATCTGTTTGACTCGAACAGGACGGGTCTCAATTTTTTTTAAAAACAAAACAGCTATCATAATTTTATTTTAAAGTTTCCCATACCTCGAAGATACCGCATAACTAGTTAAGAATATATATAGAATACACACATAGATATTCTAATAACTCTAAAAATCTAATCACACCATTAACTAGTTAAATATGCGGATTACATGGCTGTTTCTCAAATATTGTTAAAAGTTAATCAACATGTTTCGACATACTTTAAATTAATTGAAATTTGGTCTCGGAGAAATCTGGTTTCTGTGGTATCAATAATACTTATATTCGCCAATTACTAAGCAATCAGTTCTCAATGTCTAGACTGGAGGAAAACACTCGTTTCGATAATATATAAAATGCAATTTTTAATTATTTTTTAATGAATGTTCTCGGATGTAAGGGTAAGCTCTAGTAGTTGGTACTGCACCATTAGTTGGCACTACTCCAGTAGTTGGGATTGTATCAGTAGTTGGCACTACACCAGTAGCTAGCACCGTACTAGTGGTTGGTACTGTACCAATAGTTGGCACTACTCCAGTAGTTGGGATTGTATCAGTAGTTGGCACTACACCAGTAGCTAGCACCGTACTAGTAGTTGGTACTGTACCAATAGTTGGCACTACTCCAGTAGTTGGGATTGTATCAGTAGTTGGCACTACACCTGTAGCTAGCACCGTACTAGTAGTTGGTACTGTACCAATAGTTGGCACTACTCCAGTAGTTGGGATTGTACCAGTAGTTTGCACTACACTACTAATTGACATGTTGGTATAAAAATGTGAAATAATAATAAAAGCACGACGTTATATAGGAATTTATCTTCATTTATATATAAATCACAGCACTAAACAATTACCTAACTGAGTGTCCTGTGAAATGTACAGATAAATGCAGTTTAACTACTAGTGCTTTTTACCTTACGCAATTTCGCACCTTTGGTATTTGTTAAAAACTTGAATGGTTTTTGTGTTGTTGATCGAAAATTAACATACGTTCTAGAATCTTCAACAAATATTATATGTTGGTGTTCAAAACCGAGCTTTTTACTGTAATATACTTTTTGGACTGCTAAAGCAGCTCCTTCATTTGGGGTTATTTAAAGATCTACAATATTGACTTAAGTTTCTTACTACGAATTTGCTTGGAGAATATTTTAAAACTTGAATACTCGTGAATATTCACTGGATAGACGCATAAATTGTGCAGGGCCACATTTAAACAAGATTTTAACACCTATAACCTAATTATATGATTTATCACCTTCGATTGTTAATGGATTCAAAATATTTTGATTCAAAAATTTATATTCGACTACTTAAGAAAACAGGATAATCAGACCGATTATCATTTAAATATTTTTAAACACTTGTAAAAACAAATCAGCTGACATGTATCTTGATTCATTTTAATAATAATAGTATTTTATATTATTATAACAAATAATAATAATAGTCTATAAACGTCCCACTGCTGGGCCCAGGCTTCCCATTTACAGGGGAACGAAGAGTTTCCCGCCACGCATGTGCCACAACTGCCTAGATATGCCTAGGTTGCATTGGTTTTTTTTATTGCTTGAGTTCAGCAGACAAGCAGACGACGAAAGCGGTTACCATCGCCTATGGACATATGCAACACCAAAGGTGCTACGAATGCGCTGCTGCTCTCTTAAGGGAGACTGGAACCTGGTCACTAATGCTGGAACACAACACAAAGTTGTTATGGCGGCATACTTTAGACCACGGGTGGTCGCCATCCAGTCGGGCAAGTGCCCTACCGCCTGGCATGTATGCTCGCCGGCCAGAATTCGGACCCACGACTCTTTTGTAACGCAAATTTGTGACTCTGGAACGTTACTAAGTTAAAACGGCTTTTAAATACATAGACCAATCCCAAGACAATCATTTTATTCTCAAATCCTTAAAGAAGGGACATGCATCCAAATGTAGTCGCTTCTACATTTATATATTAGTAAAATATGAATTTTTGCATAACTATTTGTAGCAACCATTCAAAAGAAAATGTTGCTGAAATAACAATTTTATCAAACATGCAATACGGTTTTTTATACATACGTGATTTTTATTATATTTATTATGCTATTAGACGTGACAAAGTGTTGATAAAAGAACGCAATCTTTATTCAAACAAATTCAAATGATAATGACATGTTTGATATATTTAATTAGCACATACCTAGTAATATTAAAAAAAAAATATGGGTTTACAGTAGACAAATATGAAGTAGGAAGATATTATCTATAGTAGAGATCTTTATACTAAATCAAAAAACACCCAAATTTCAATAGAGAAGATGGTTGGCAAGTACCACCTGTTTGGGATCCGATCATCGAAACTATTAAGACCCAAACCCAGCAAAAACCAATTGGCAGATTTCAAAACACCGTGAGCTCTTTCTGCGTGCACCAGAACACAAACCAAGTTGATTGGTATTTTCTTTTTATTTTACTTCCCAGCCATTTTAATGTTTTATATAATTATTAGAGTTAGGGAAGTTTGCTGAAGAGTTTCTTGGGCCGCTTCTTCTCTTCAAGCCATAACATGTTGCGAAGCGGTGGTAAATTAGATTAGGCTCCCATAGAGTGCGAGGCCCACGCCTGCCAGGGCTGCGGAGAGGCTAGGTCATATACCCGTAGCCCTGGCATAAGGCGAAGAACGGAACACCCAGGGGTTTTAGTGGGTATCCCTAACCGGGGAGTGGCAATAGCATGGCACCAGTTCTGACTGGGCATGCTAGTGCCACCCCCGATGTGGCGAATCCCACACTAGGTCGCGAATTATACCCCCAAGGTTCTGCCCTTGTCGCGGCTTAGTCCTAAATCGGATTTCCCCTGACTTTAAGAATACTCTTTGACACTTGATATCATCCGTGATCATGGCCACTGGAAAGTGGCCGAAACGTCGGAATAATAAAAATCAAATAAATTACCGTGCTTGAAACCGTCAAAACATTAGTTTTATTACATATAGTAGGTAGATGTACGGATTGTATAAGCGCTCGTGAGCAGTATGGGACTAGCTGCAATCCGGTCACCCGGACGGCTGACCGCAGTATGAATTTGACTATGAGGCTAGCTGGAGTGCGGCAGTCGGAATTGCAACCGGGCTAACTGGTGATTGGACCACAGCGCTTCGAGCTACCGCGCCGTTTCGATGGCAACCGGAGCGTAATGTATATAGAAATCAATTGTGCATACATTTTCTTGCCTGCGGCTACCCGAACGGCTTATAGGTCAGCGGCTACCCGCATAGTGCATATGAGCGTTATTTCTACAAAAGGAAATTGTAGTAAAATTCATTTCGAAGCATTTATATTAACTCAAAATTTGGACAGAAAAGTACTGCCTCAAAGTTGATAAATCACTAATTAATAGATCTATTTTGTACCATATTTCTTCTAAATAAATGTACTTCATTCATTCATTGAACACATTCATGTAGTTTAATATCAGATACATACTCAGCCGGTGTTATCCACCCACAATATGGCGGGCTGTTTATAAAGGAGTAAATTGTTCTCTTTGCGTAATGTTCGGACGGCATTAATTTAGTTTTGGCGTGCCTATGCCCGTATAAAGCGCAATACACACCTACGCCGCGGGCCCGCTGGCCTACGTCGGGAACTTTTTGTCGGCAGGCTTGTTGGCGGTTTCACTTATTGCAAGTTCGAAAACTTTGTCGGCGGCTCAAGATGAGGAACGGAAAGACAGCACGTCACTACTGCTTGAGTGTTTCCGGGACTGAGCGCTTTCGTGCCCAAGCTGCCCACATGCATGTCAGCGGATAACACGTGCCGGCGCAATGTTGTCGACATGATTATTTTCATATAGGCTGGCAGACTGTGTTGGCGGGCTGTGTCGGCGGCTTTGGTGTGTATTACGCTTTAGGGCTAAATCTGGACTAAACAGGTCAAAGGCGAATATTTAATGAGAAGAGAAAATGAAAATAGATCAAGATCAATAGATGTACATACATACATACATATTGTCACGCCTGTTTCCCATTGAAGTAGGCAGAGACGAAGGATCTCCACCTGATACGATTCTGACAAACACTTCGCTTCATCAACTTTCATTAATGTTTTTATACACACACGCTTATATAAACTGCATTTTACCTGACTTATCTTCAAAACATCCTCAATTTGATCATGGTGAGTACGTCGCGGTCTACCGGCCCGACTCTACCTTTACCTACATTGCTGTTATATACTTGTTTTTTTATTCTGCTTTCATTCATTCTCTCTACATGCCCAAAGCATCTTAACATTCCTTCTTCAGTTCCTTTTTCAATCCACAAAGTTCCTTTATCACACTGTTTCTTATTATATAACATACATTATTTTCATGCTTCTTCTGCCAACTTTCACTGCTATACATTAGCGTTGGTACTAACAGCCCTTGATGGACAGCCAGGCGTGCTTAAAAAGACACTTTCCGACTGTGCATAAAAGAGTTAATATTTATTACCTGCCTTTACTTTGTAACACTAGGGGCGCAACCCACGCGTTGTCAATCTTTAGGATGACACGGCTTAGCAGGGATGGGATGAGGGGATCAGACAGGAGGAAGAGGGTAGGGGAAGGAATAAGGGAATGGAATAGGGTGGGTCATCGGAACTTTCATTCAAAACAAATTCGTAACAATATTATATTATATATATTCCTAATTATACTAGGTATAATTAGGAATTTTCATTTAAATTACGTCAATTCAATGAAATTTCAATTTTATCAATAAACAACATAAATGCCACTTGAAAATGGCTGTGCGGCCTGTAATTCTATAAGTACACTAAGCAGAAAAATTCTTAATTTGCGAATCCATTTTAATGGTCTATGCTGGAGATATTTTTCGTTGTTAATTGCAAGTTAGCAATAAATGTTTGTTTAAAAAAAATCATCATCGTTAATACCATTCTTTAAGTTAGATAGCAATTAGGTATATTTTAATTTTTTTTTATTATATCTATATTATGTAATTTACTCAAAAAGTAATTAATTAGTCGTGATTGTTGTGTCGTCGATTATTATTAAGTGTCATTTTGAATTACGAAAACACCATGATTTCGTATTAAAAATTACTTTATACTATATATTACTTTTAATTGCTTTTAAAAGTTGATCGTTCTTTAAGCATTCTGAGTGTGGCAGTAAGTTAATAATATTTTTAATCTACATATTGTACGTGAAGCAAAAACTTTGTACCCCTTTTTACGAACTTTTTACTTTTATTGCGCGAACGGAGGAGTATGAAATTTCGCACACTTATAGTTTATATAGAGAAGAAGCGACGAATGCTATATTTTTTTTAAATATGCATAAAAATACATTAAATCAATAAAAAAAACATTACACACACTACCATGTATTTGACACACACACGCATGTTATATACCTACTCTTTTGTTTATTGTTAAAGTCAAATTAACAGTGTAGCCTTGGCGAAATCTGTGATTATAGACGTACAGTGTTTGACATTAATTATTATGGTCGAATCTCGACCACGGACGACCCCTAGTATCTTATACCAATATATAAAGCAGAAGAGTTTGTTTGTTTTTTTGCTTCAACGCGCTAATCTCAGGAACTACTTGTTTGATATCAAAAATTCTTCCAGTGTTAGATAGCCCATTTATCGAGGAAGGCTATAAGATTTATATGATCACACTAAGACTAATAGGAGCACCAATGAAGAATGTTTCGAATTCGGGGGATTTTGTTTAACTTACTTTTTTTTACTTTTGCACGCGGACGAAGGCGCGGGCAGAAGCTAGTCAATAATAAAATGACAGACGCTGTTATTATATAAACTTAAAAACAAGTGCAATTTTATACTTATTGCGGCTGTGTACCAGAATTATCGGATTTATGGATTTATACTAGACCATGACAGGCACGAGCTGTGCTATCGTGCACTCCTGTCAAATAGCGTTTTGGACGCTAGATCTAAAACTTTCCAAAAATAAAAGCCCTTAACGCTATATATAGATAGATAGATAACAATTTATTGTACACCATTACAGAAAACACAGACGATTTATAGCCTAAAAATATTCTAAACGTGCACAATCGGCGGTCTTGTCGCTAAGAAGCGATCGCTTCCAGACAACCCGTGGCAGGAGTAAAAACATATTATTTTGGTAAAAGGTGGTATACATAAATATTAGAGGATATGCAGCTACTTACATTTATACTTTATTACATACATTACATATTTTATACTTAATAGACATATATAAATACACCTATTGATATTGCATACATAAATATATACACACATATAATATATACACATACATAAATATACATTGAAATATCAAACATCACTATGTTGCAGATAGTGCTTTTTTGTCATATTCTTAAATATTGTTAGTGATCTGTCTAACAGTAACAGGTAACTCATTCCAGAGTCGAATAGCCTGTACTGTAAAGATGAATAATGTTTGGGAGTATTAAGTCTAAGATTCGTAGAAGGTGGTAAATTGTGAGGAAGAGATGAATTCAAAGCGTTTTAGCGCACTTTTAAATTATATTACTACTTTAATTAAACACATAAGACCGACAAATAGACAAATATTAATTCTGATATTGTATCCTTACGATACCCATAAATGTAACATAGTATATATAGTTCTTAACTAAGTTGGCGTACATGTACGATGTATTATGTTAAACTTATAGTAATGTATTTTTCTCTGTAAGTTTTTACCTATTGTTCTATAAGAAATAAACAGATAGAAAAACTCCATATTACTCTTCACTTAAATATTATCATGTACAACAAAATGCAGGTATATTTATAACTAGATACTTATTGACTAATTGATACTTATTATATTTTTATTTTATTAACTTATTAAATTTTAACGTGTTGTATTTTAGTGCTTGTTATCGAAATATATACATTCAGATCTAGCTCGTTTTCTCTGACAACTGTTGGTAATACCGCGATCGAGTATACTGTACTTTGATTTTTAAGAGCCTGGACTCTCCTATTGTATGAATGTACTCTGTGGCCTGGACACAGCCGAGTTTGCACGCCGCACAATGGAGCCTGAATTATTTTATAAAATATTGTGACGACGGATGCGTTTGACGCGGATAGGTAGATGGGTAGATATTAGTATGATAGTAAATCACAATGCTCACGCAATATCATAACATTCTTGAAGTTTTCACTCGGTACCTCGTTCGGACCGCGTATGGGGCTCGGCTCGCGCCCGCGTCGTTTAACATAAATAATTTTATAAACGCGTTTTTATTTATTTATATATTCATTAACAACAACATTTTTGCGTCCTAATATAATTTTTAATTAAGTTAAATCCATAAACAGGCTTTAAACCGTAGTACCTTAATGGCCAAGGCACACGCGTCTTATTCCAAATGGCATTCAAATCACACCATCAATAACCCATTCTTATCTTCTATTCATTCCTTTCGTTCATCGGCCTCTGTGGTTGAGTATAGGCTAAACCTTTGCCGCTCGATCTCACTGGAACGCAGAGGCTTTGAGTTCGATTCCGGAGATGGTAAATATATAACCAATATTTCCGTTATTATTATAGGCCCCATAATGGTCCGTTATTGTACAAATAACACAAACGTAACTTGCTCAACTTGAGGATATACAATGTGTGTTTATTCGCCGAATTATTCATTACTAGCCGACGCGTGCCTACTTCGCTGGGCGTCTTAAAGTGTTATTAATCACAATGAAATATAGCTCATGTCACTTAAGAATAATGTTGCTTTCTACTAGTGAAAGAATTTTCAAAATCGGTTACATACTTGAAGAGATTACTTCCTACAAACAAACTTTAACTCTTTACAATATTAGTGGAGATTTATTTGTCTTACTACTCCGTGCTACAGGTTACAATTTAGACATTTAATATGACCTCCATATAAGAAATGAAAATTTTCAACCAATGTTAAGAAACAAAATAATGAAAAAGGACAATATAAAAACCCATATAAGCAGTTTTTGTGATCTAATTTGCATATTATTATAATTGACAACTAGTTACCATGGAGGCAGACAACGTGAGAAAACCTGTATATCGAGTAAACTGATGTGTGAAACCTGCCAATCCGCCTTGGATAGTCGTGGAGTGTGTATTCGTGGTCCTGAAATTGTTAGAGCCGTTCCTAGCTGTGAGAGGTTTGTGGATGTCATTGTTTATTTATATATAATTTTAATTATGTGCTTAATATTTTAAATGTAATTTTAATTATTATAATTGTGTTAGTAAAATTCAGTTTAATTGGAGATCATTCTGTTTTTTAATTAGTAAAATACGATGAAAATTTCCCAGTTGAAAGAAAATTAAAATATAACGAATTTTGTTTGCATTTGGATAAATTTTATGCAACAATGCTTATTGTGAACGTTACAACAATTAAACGAAAATAAATATTATTATTATTATTTATAAACTTATTCACTTTATTTTTATATATATTTCTTTTATGTATTGCTTAGTTTTTTAATATACATATATAAAAGTAATAAATCACACATTAAAAATTAATATGTATTAAAACAAATTCTTTTTAGAAATTTCCACCAAGGTATTTTCTTAAGTTTTCGTGACTATTACACATAATTATAACTACGTTTAAACGGTTTTAAGCGCGGCATTTATTTGATTTTTATTTCTACGTTTCGGCCACGTTTCAGAAGCCATGATCCACTAACCTATTGCAAAAAACGCGTTTATAAAAAATGTTGAATTTTAATGTTACACATAATTTTAGCAAATGTAGTAAGTTGTTTTTTATTTTTAATATTTTAAACTCTTCATTATTATCGTATAATTTTACGCACCTGCGTACACTATGGTAATTGCGATAAGGATCGCGACAAGCGGTACCGTCCGCCGTATCCGCGCCATCACTGTCAGGCCTGCGCGGGCGCACCACAATTTAACAACTGCACAACAGATCCTCGCGAGCGAATTTAATGTATAGTGACCATGTGGTCTTTGATTTCGTATTACATTTTATTACTCATTGTCGTTTAATATTGTCAAATAATGTTTTATGTGTGTTTGTTTGTTGTATTAAAATGACTTCATTACGTAATATATTAAAACAATAAAAATATTTCACTCAAATATTAAACAATAAAAATATTTCACTCAAAGATTAAACAATAAAAAATAATAAAATGTTTCGCACAAAGATTAAGCTATGCCATGCAACGGGGGAACACCGCCAGCCTTTAGGAACGTTCCCGATAGGTGACAGTGGTTTGGGAGCAATATTTTTATCTTTAATAATTATAAATATTCTTCTTTTAGTTCGAGTTTTTATTATTTTAGTTTCGTTTGTAATTTATTTTTAAATTTATAAAAAAATAAGACACATCATGATGTATTCAAGGGTAAGTAATTTTATTTATTATATTTATGAAAGATATATCATTCCTAGGAATAATAAACACAATAAAAATTTAACTAGGTGACGTAAGGATATTCTTTAGTCAATTTTTTATATAAAACTTATTTTGGACCAAATGACTCAAAAATTACATATGAAATAATATTACTATAAATAATGAAATATTTGGTATCAAAAGCGTAGAAATTGTATTTACATATATAATGTGTCGACTAATCTTTTTTAATTTTTATAAGTGTTACATTGAAGACAAATAACTATTATTGAATTTAAAATTGTAGAATACTTCCCAAAACATTTGTATGTTCCGAATAGTTCGGGACTTAAGATGTAAAATTATCTATACAGATATAAGAGAATATAGAGAATACTCTTGAAGGACCAGTTCATTATTCCAATCTCAAGATTCTGCTCCGCTCGACCTCTCAGCCGATCTCTGCAGTATAATCTTTCTAGGCCCTGTGTAAAATTGTATGTACCCCCCTCCAATTTGAATTATGATATAATTCAATATATTCAGCACAAATACTTACAGCATTCCGTAGTCGATTTTTTTAAATTGATATTCCTGTCCGGAATCCCTCACATACATATCCATCACGTAGTAAATGATTTTATTTATTCTTAAAAGTAAGTCTTCATTGTTACACTTTGATTGAGTGAAGGAAAAACCATTCAAGAAAAGACTAAACTAAATACTCAAGTAATTTGGTAATTTAAATTTAAATGGTGGCTGACTGATTATTTAAGCGGTAATTAGAGTGGTAAAATATATATGCCCCTGAGCAATGCATACCTACTGAGGATTAGATCATCGACTTCCATGTATTTTGTCCTACTTTGATTGATAAAATAATTCCTAATAGCATATACTTAAATAATTTGACCCGTTTCTTTTACGGGTAAACGAAATACGCGTAAGTTCAATAATTCAGAGATGATTTGGTGTTTTCTTTTTCGTAACTTATACTATCTATAGAAAAATTACGTAAAACCACGTTACATCTCATATGGTGAAGACTTATAAATTTTTTTTGTATATTATTGCCCAGTAAATTCCAACGAAAAGCAGTTTCGTTTGCACGCCACTTTTGACTTCTTAAGGCAAGTGGCCTTAAAAAACCAATATTGGTTATTTTTGTATTATCTCAGGTTTTATAGTATGAATTAGTATCTAGTAATAATACATAAGTCGAAAGTTCCATCAGCTATAGTTGTTAATTTACTATAATTTCCTAACATTTAACTTTATGAACTCATAGAGGAAACTTTTAAAACCACACACTAAAACACTTTTATTAAAAAAAAAACATTGAAATACATCACGAAAACATTATACTCAGTGATTTTTCTACGTAATCCTTGTACTCATGTGTTGGTTTTGGAATTTTTTATGTAAATGACCGACATAATTATAATTAAATGTAATAATTACAGTGCCAAATTTTATAATTAAGATGATTCATTTAGACTTTACAGTTTTAGGGTGCCACTATGTTTTTAATATAATAATTTATTTAAAAAATAAAATATAATGTATTTTGAAATGAATAGGTTTATATTAAAGCCTGGAGGATATCGCTCCGCCTATTGTCTAAAAGTGTTAAAATGTGAAATTTTGTAATTGTTTTTCTGTCGATCTAAAATTAGATATACAACACATTTATGACAAAAATAAAAGTGGTCAATGAAAGAAAATATTACGAAACTGCGATCAAAATTTAAGGAAGCATTTGTAGTCTCACTTGATGTCTATCATCAGTAGGTCTGACTAAAAATTATATCAGAAGCTTGTAAAAAAAGCCAATATGTATGTATAATCATTGAGTTAAAATTAAAAAAAAAATGGTTATTATCTTATCGGGACTCGAATTAAAATGCCGTTGGAATTATTGTAGAGTTTATTAGAATTATACAAACACGTATAACACAGGTACAAACACAACAAGTCCAAACGTAATGCAGAAGGTCGTACTTCAATAAAACGCGCATGTCCGTCACTATTAGATTCCCGATTATAGTACACACGTATCGCTTTGATCGTAGTTCTCGTTCGAATGCCCCCTCTTTCAATCAAGTCATCCTTTTATACTGCACAAATGCAATGCGCCCGTATCATAGTTGACATAATCTGAAACACCTGGCTAATGAGTCGGCCGCAGCGGCCATAAATAAGTACAATAAAACAATTGGCTGTTCTCTACAAACGTATGCCATTAAATAAGTAAACAAAAGAAGATGACTATAAAAGAATTGTAATTCTTTTATATATAAAATGTGGTTTTGTTTCAGATATGTAGGTGGATTTTGTTTTTGTCGGGACCTGAGTTGTAACAATAATATGTATTATGAAAGATTTCTAAGCATTGCATTTTACGGAAGGGAGCTGCATACGCGAGTCCAACTCGTATACGACCGCTTGTTATACATTATTGGGGCTTTCCGTATAGCATCGCTCGCTTGAACTTCCTTCTGGGTTTGCGACCAGATGAAGGTCACGATGACCTTAGAATTATAAGAAATCTCTTTTCTTTACATGTTTGTAAAGGTCTCTAATTTTATGCAAGTATGTAATTTAAATCGTTAGTTAAAACGCTTGATTAACGCATTAGGCCAGGAGATATTCGCTTACAAAGCTGCATTCATTTACCGCAAAATTTTTAATATTCCGAAGTTCAAAAAAAACAGCATCATAGAACTCAATAAGTACTTTAAAGATAAGTTGGTACAACATTGAGAGTTTTCATTTAAATTAATATTTTTATGATCTTGACAAACTTTTCACTTCATCAACTTCCATTAACCTCTTCATACATACATATCCCAACTGTTTTTTCACTGACCTTCAAAGTCTTCAATCTGATCACGGTCAGTACGTCGCGGTATACCAGTACCGACTCTACCAACCACATTGCCGATGACGGCAAGAGTATGAACTCTTGTTTTGTGATTCTGCTCGCATTCATTCGCTCTACATGCTCAGAGCACCTTAACATTTCATATATTTAGATATACACACATATTTGATATTTATTGGCCAAATGACAAAAATACTTTATCGTGTATATAGTACTTGACAGACTTTTTATGTTTGCTTGTAGGCTAGCAGTCCGAGCACATCTTGTTAATGATTACCGTCGCTCATGGATAACTGCAACACAAAGATAGCCGATACGATCTATGCCTACGTTGTCAAAACTAAAAAAAGGTATCTGATCTAATTATGTTTCTTATAAAGATCTTCATATGATAGTGCTCTAGGAAAGCCATTAGAATCAATTGATCTTACTAGACTTCATACTTAGCGGTCTGAACAAGAACCTTACGATTTTGACGTTGACTCTTCTTCTTTCAACTGTACAACGACTAGACATAGACATAGATATAGACCACACTTTATTGTTCACCATAACAAACATTACGAAAAAAAAAGATCGACTAGTGATCGAATAAACTATTTTAACTGCCTTTTTATCTACGCACTATTCGTGATGACTGGGACTTCATCCGCACTTCCTGAATCCTTGCCATACGTGTGAAAGTGGTAGACTGGTGACTGACTGGTGGTATAAAGCGATTAATATGATGAAAGAATGACTAAACAGATATACAATGCAAAAGTGGATTGATGCAGAAGGCGCGGAAGGCCATGACACACCTTCCACGATCAAATTGATCGTGTACTAGCAGAAGGTGATGTCAGAAGCCTTAAGAACAGACTAGCGTGCTTGACAAGACCTATGAATGTCAAAGAAGCAAGTAAAGGTGTAAGCATAAACCTGAATGGCGCTCTGTTGTACGTGCCTACCCCGCAAGGGACCTGGCGTGAAGTTATGTATGTATGTATTTATGCTATAATATGCGGCTTTTCAAAAAAGCCATAAGCAGATTTTTAAATTCTTAGTGAATTAGATAATGCCTCATTTGCCTTAATGCTGTACATATGGCCGACGGTAACTAACCATCATCAGGTGGACTGTCTCAACTCGACTAACCTCAACAAACAAAGCAAAATAAGGAAAAGACAGCTCTAATTTCACAACTTGCACAAAATAGACGTTTTAATTTCCTTCGAAAATCATGACAGTATTGTCACCCTAAAAACGTAAGAAATACCGAAAACAAGTTTCTTGCAAGTACACTGTAACATGTATTTTAAAATATTTGCATTATCCTTATTTATATGCTTAGCTGTTTTTAATTAAAAGAGCACCTACCTAGTTGAAAATGTTTAAAAGTACCAAATACGATATATCATTAAATTACGTTATTGGCGTGGTAGTACGGTAGGTAACGTTTTATCGAAATCAAATTTTAATTGACATTTTTAGCCACTTTGAAGGATACATTTTATGTATAAATTTATAAACTTAAAAACAATTATATTTACAATAGAATGAGTTTCAAATCACCGTCAGTTGGGATCGTTCCCAAAACGCTGGCCGCGTTTCCTACTTGAATGGCAACGCTGCTCTAAATACCGGCCAGCCCTTGGTCACGTCATACAATCAAACATGTCGAAACTACTTTTAAGTACACTTTGGAGTGTATGAAATGACTGAATATGTATAATATGACAATAATATTTTTAATTTTATTCATTTCACTCGTCATAGGAATACGATGCCACATCTAAAACACAATTTTTGGAATCGAGCAGAGTGACGCATGTCACGGAACCATAAATATAATAACCATAATACAGTTCCGTGCTTGCCTTAGCCAGCCGGCGCGGAGTCGAAATCGCTAGAGCTAAGACTCAAGCTCTAGGGGTGAAAGTGATAAATGGCATAACGTCGGAAATAGTTTGGGTGAACCTGCAGTACACCTCTCTACATCCCTTAGCCACTCACACCCATGTTTTCCCTGTCTTCTACGGCATTTTTTGGGGCCTATGGAGGCAATGGCGAGTCACCGTCTGCCCATTTTTCCATATTCCACGAACATTGTGATGGGCATACGCCAGAGTCCCCATATTCTCAGACTGCTAGCACCACTAGCAGTTCACCCCAATAGCCCGGTACTTTTTGTTCTTATTTCCCACAATAGTCCTACACTGGCCGGGGCTTGTTATTGGGTGCATTATTATAAAGTGAAGACAGGGGATAAGCACCGGTCTGTGTCGCGCTACCTTTGTAAAGGGGCCTTTACGGGTTGGCCTTCTCAGTGCCACGCAAGGCCTCTAAAAATCCGGGCCATATTTATGGCTCGTGGTCACCAAAGACATACGTTATAATAATTTGTCATCCGTTGTAATTTTTTTTATTGCTGAAGCACATGAATGTCAGGCTGATGACCCAACTGTGGTGGAGAGTGGTTTCCGTCGCCTATGAACACTAGCAATACCAGAGGTGCCAATGTGCTGCTGGCCTTGCAGGAGAAACTGAAACCTAGCCACTGATGCCGGAACACAACTCAAAGTTGTTATGGCGGCATACTCTAGACCAGAGGTGGTAGCCATCCACGCGGGCAAATGCCCTACTACCTGGCAAAATAATTAATTATGTATAATAATAATTAATAATCGGCTGACAAATAACTTACTTACTGTACATCCCCAAGATGAGCAAGTTACGCTTGTGTTGTGGGTAATATACAATGGACGATTAATATTAGTTCTATTGTACGTCGCCTCAAAAGTTTTTATTCAAAATAAGTACTACTAGAGAAAACTTTTTGAAGGTCATACATATAGGTTAAAATTTAATTTTACTTCCTAGTGTATATACACCGCTTCGCAACATGTTATTGCTGTTAGGAGAAGAAGCTCCAAGGAACTCCTCAGCAACACGTCTAGATAATAATTGTTTTTCTTTATATTTCTCTTATTCTATTTATATCTAATGTTCTATTTTTATAAGTTTTATACAGAAGTATGTTACAGAATGACTTTTGAAGAATTAATGGAGTTGTAGCAAACAGTGCATATTCATATAAGTAGAATACATTTAAAAATAATTTATTAACACGAAACTATTGGGGTAATTCTCCTTTAACAGATAACTCGAAGTAAATGTACTTGAATTTTATCGAGGTTATGCATTTTACTCAAAGAAATTAACATAGCGTATACAAGGAAAATGAACAGGAATCCCCTTTTGTGAAATGTATAATGAAATTACACATTTGTATGCTTATTGTAAGTATTAATATTAATATTATGTAAGTTAGGTAATACTTACAGTAAGTTTTAAATTGCTGGGTGAATCACTAAAAGACTACCTAAGTACGTGCGCTCAGTTCACTATCAGCCGGTTTCTATGTCTTACTACTCTTTATGCGTGTATGTCTTTCTTATATTTTATAGGTTCACATTTGATCGAAATTGTTTCTTTGTCCGTCTTCCAATTATTTAGAACTGGCACAATATGTCTCTCCCTTCTATTCTCTTCTATTCTAACCAGAGGCGGCTCGAGCCCATAAGGCGCCCGTGTGCATACAGAAATTTGGGTGCAAATGGTGCAATTTTAAATGATGCGGGGAAGCAATTGATATCCGTTCAGAGCAAACACTCTCATATAAACCGCGCTAAAGTAGCAGCTGCACAGATACTGTTTAATTTTCTCTTATGACACATTTTGGTATGTAGAATAAAGAGGGATATAGTGACTGCTTGGGGATAATACTAATACTAATGCTAAATGCGACTTCTGCTTTTCTGATTCTGTCATCTCTGTCACATTCCAAATCATCATATTATCCTTTACACAATCCATTCGACTCCTTTATGGTTCACCTTTTCATTTTTACCCTTTTCAATTTAAAATGCACATGACTTTTGTTATTATATTATATGCTAATCAGGTGGTATAAAGATGAGGAAGAAACTAAGCAGGTATGTTAGAAGTAACATATCTAACTATTGCTTATTTGACGACTTTCTTTCCTAAAACTTTCACATTGTCCGAACCAGTATCTAATCTTAATTATAAATAAGACAATGTTTCGGCACAGAATATTTTAGAAGATACACATATTTAATTTAGCGAAAATGTTAAGTTTACAGCACTAAAGTATTTCAATCTGATATGTATAAAGATACAAGGCTAACAAGTTGTACACAAATGTACAGGCTGATAGCAGAAAAAAATAAAGGTCAAAAAAAAGTAAAGATTAAAAAATCGGCATTAAAAGATATTCCAAAAGCAGCTGGTTTAGGTATCCTGTTCTCTGATTCATAAAGAAAAGGCCAACAATTAGAAGTAATAAAGAAACCAAATCTTAAAAATTAAAACTACGTTTAAAAAAACCGACTTCAAAAACTAAAAAACTAAAATGTATAAAATAACTTATTTCTAAAGCTATTAAATATTAATATATATTATCTAAAACATCTTAAAGTCGGTGCTTAGTAATTTTCAAAATATAGTAATTTTTATGTTTTGCTTTGCACCGACTTCAAGATGTTTTAGATAATATACAGGGTGTTTGGCGCATGGACCGACAAAAAATTTTGGGGGATTGGGTGGATCAAGAGCTATCTTTAACCCATAGATACCTATGTCCCAAGTGTCACTGTAATCGAGATACGATTTTTTTTGTTTGTTTTCGAAAATTACCTGGTTCATCGTCTTTAAAACGACATATTTTTCTAGTTTGTTGTTGTAATTGAACCAAATAACTTCCATCGTAGTCTTTAATGTATGATTATTCTAAATTAAACATTAATTCTTAGCATTAGACAACAAAACGTTCTTGACGAGCTTTCAAACTCTTAAAAATGAATTAATCTATGAAAAAGGTCAAATTCAAAATTAATTATAAAAAAAACTAAAAGGTATTAAGAATTTCATTTGATTGAAACAAAATCTGTACTTAATATCCTTTCCAACGATATACCACATGGCCTTGAAATTATTCCTTATGTGACCAAATTATCAAAATCAAAGTAGGGACGAACACGCACTCTAACACCAAACCCGTTTTTTAGAACAATAGAACGCAGGTAAACACTGTCTCTTTCTTGCACATGAAAATATCCCTTGTCTTGTGTGTGTGTGTGGATGAGAGTATTTTACAAGCTTTTGATGAGAATCCAACGACAAGTATTCGAGCTGTAGCTAAAAGACTTAACTTGTCGGTTTGGAAAGTCTGGTCAGTTCTTCGGCAAGATGGAAGGCATGCATTCCACTACACTCCTGTTCAAGGTATGTTTTTTAAACAATTCAAAACTCATTGCATGTGTTTTTACAACTTAATTTCAAGTACAACAATTTAACAAGTAAATTCTTACTCTAATAGTTAAAACAAATGTGTTTGTTTTTGTTCAAAAAAATAATTTATTCATTGTGGCCTTTGGGTCAGCTCACAGATGAAATAAATCGCGTCCGTACAATTCTCACGGATTTAATCGATTGTTCTAGGTCTCATAGACGATGATCATAGGAGGCGGCTGGAATTTTGCAGGTTTGTAATGCATACAGACGTAGAAGATACAATTTTTTTTAAAAGAATTTTGTGGACCGATGAATCCAATTTCAATCATGAGGGGATTGTGAATCTCCACAACCTCCATCATTGGGGGATAAAAGGACAAAATCCCCGCAATAAAAGGAAAAGTTCATTTCAAAGTAAGTTTAGTGTGAACGTTTGGGCTGGGGTTATTGGAAGACACCTGATCGGTCCACATTTCTTACCGGAGCGCCTAACCGGAGAAAGTTATTTTTCTTTTTTAATAAATGACTTACCTGAATTGGTATTACCAATAGTAGAAGAAGAAGATTTTATTTTCCAAAATGATGGTTGCCCAGCACATTACCAACGAGACGTTCGAGAACATTTGGACAATTGTTTTCCCAATTCGTGGATCGGAAGAGGCGGTCCGATTCCTTGGCCTGTACGGTCACCAGACCTAACACCTCTGGATTTTTATGTTTGGGGGCGCGCAAAAGAAATTGTTTATGCGACAGAAGTACGGACAAGGGAAATTTTAATAGAAAAAATAAATAGCGCCTTTCGCATAATGAAAGAAGAAATGCGATTAAAAACGACGACTGTGGAAATAAGAAAAAGATGTCGTGCATGCATTCACAATGGAGGCCGTCATTTTGAACCCAATCTGTGAATAAAATTTAATTAAAACGTCGTAAAATTTTAAATTATTAATTTTTTTGTTTGTTTTAATTAATTTAAATATTTAATTAAAACAAACAAGGTGTTTTCTTTATTCTGACACTGGTTGAGTAATACCTTGTTTTGTGATCACATGAATAATTTCAAGGCCATGTGGTATATCGTTGGAAAGGATATTAAGTACAGATTTTGTTTCAATCAAATGAAATTCTTAATACCATTTAGTTTTTTTTATAATTAATTTTGAATTTGACCTTTTTCATAGATTAATTCATTTTTAAGAGTTTGAAAGCTCGTCAAGAACGTTTTGTTGTCTAATGCTAAGAATTAATGTTTAATTTAGAATAATCATACATTAAAGACTGCGATAGAAGTTATTTGGTTCAATTACAACAACAAACTAGAAAAATATGTCGTTTTAAAGACGATGAACCAGGTAATTTTCAAAAACAAAAAAAAAATCGTATCTCGATTACAGTGACACTTGGGACGTAGGTATCTATGGGTTAAAGATAGCTCTTGATCCACCCAATCCCCCAAAAAATTTTGTCGGTCCATGCGCCAAACACCCTGTATATTAATATTTAATAAAATAAGTTATTTTATACATTTTAGTTTTTTAAGTCGGTTTTTTTAAACGAAGTTTTAATTTTTTATTTGTTACTTTTTAGTGTTATGTATGGGTGGACATACGAATGGTGCCGCGCTTCTT
Organism: Dendrolimus pini; assembly: GCA_949752895.1. Classification (NCBI taxonomy): domain Eukaryota; kingdom Metazoa; phylum Arthropoda; class Insecta; order Lepidoptera; family Lasiocampidae; genus Dendrolimus; species Dendrolimus pini. Next base: position 18,030,250 of record OX457138.1, on the reverse strand, counting down.
AAAAAATATAGGTCCCAAGAACCGGGAACAAAAAAATGATCGTAAAATGAAAACTACTAGGTCAAACTATGTCAAATTTTTAGGGGACCACATGGCAGCTATTCCGCGTCGAACAAAAAAAGAATCACGTAAATCGAATCATAAATCTCAGAGTAATCGGTGTACATATGGAACGGAGTGAAAATTATTTTCATGACAAATGTTCATAAAATGAAAACTACTGGGCCAAACTATGTAAAATTTTTAGGGGACCAATTGGAAGCTATTCCGCGTCGAACAAAAAAGAATCACGTAAATCGGATCATAAATGACGGAGTAATCGGCGAACATACATAAAAAAAGCAACAAAAAAAAAAGATCCCGACGAATTGAGAACCTCCTCCTTTTTTCGAAGTCGGTTAAAAAGTATTTCTGAGGTACGGTGAAAAGGCCGTCCGTTAGTAATACTCAAAATCGCATCAATTACTCAGAAAATACAAAGATCAACCGACCAGTTACCTTCTCAACGGGTATTTTTTGCGAGCGAAATTGAAATTTTATTGGTGTCAATGACCTCGGTGACTGTTAACTGCACAACCCATGACACAGCTGTTTATAAATAATAAATTGTTGTTATAAGGCCGTTTGTAATTGAAATTTATTTCATTAAATATTGCTAGTTGCAATTGTTGTTGTAAAGTATAGAACACTGTTGTTTTGTTTTCTAGGATCAGATGTTACTTTGTATGTAGGCGTACATGAAGCAACATGAAATGGAGTGCCGAAGTCATAATCTTATTCGACCATAACAGATGACACTAAAAAAATCCACTTGCCATTGTTTTATAAAGACACTGTTACTATTTTTGCAAGGTTTTATTTAATTTTCAATGTATGTAGGTATGTAAGTTCGGTTGTAACCTTGCAAGTTTAATTTGACCAACTTCCCGGTTTCCGATTGAGTTGACATTTTGCACACATGTATATGGCGCGACAATGCAATCATATGGTACCATGGAGCGGATCTGATGATGGAGTCGAAAGGTGGCCATAGAAAATCCTGTACTAAACAAGATAGACCCGTCGTGTTTGGGCTCTTTTTACTTGTCTTGGCTAGCACTCTGCTGCTACATGATATCCAGGATCTCAAAAGCTTATATTTAAAAACCTTAATTATTTCTTTATTATAAGTTCAGCTATATGTACTGATATGAAGCCCTCCAAAAGTCTGGGTCATTTTTATGGCCTGCGGTCTGCAGGGACAGACACACACATCGTATATCCTCAAGCTAAGCAAGTTACTCTTGTATTATAGGGCCGATTTCAGACATCCAGTAAGTAACAGAAAAATCGTTTTCGAGATTTATCATGCCAGGAATCGAACCCGGAGCCTCTGCGTTCCAGTGAGTTCAACCGGCTAAGACTTAGCCCGCCCAACCACACTGACCGTCAATTGGAAGTTTATCATGTCTACGGATCTTGTCACTATGTATGAACTGTGAAGCCCTTGACCGATTATTGCATCTGTTCATTTTGGACTTATATTTCAACTAAGACATATTAGACACTATGTACGAATAATCTAAAGTTGTTTTTGTTGTACAGTAGGTAGGTAGGTAAACATTTACGGTTATATAAAAAACAATACTATCTCCGTAAATTATGTGTCGTACTTTTCATGACTTTTCCTTTATCAGTCCTATCTATCTAGATACAACGCAAGTATTGGCCTTGTCTTTCTGTACCTTGAAACATTTCCTCAATAACATAAAAGTGACATTTTTTGATATTTTGATTTTCCTGCAGTTGTTATTAACTTAAATTTCATGCGTTACCATGCTCACACTCAGATAATTGGCCGTTTTTAATTTTAAATTGCTTACAGAGTGTATTAAAAGATGAGTGTTAAGATCGTAGCAAGTGGGACTCTATTGCCTCTGTCTACTCCATGAAAAACAGGCGTTATAATATGTGCGTATCTATTTATGTTCTCATTGCTTTATTCCACTAAAAGATGTTGCACTTCACAATAAGTCGGCAGCAAATTATCTATCTACCTACACATTATATAAAATAATAGAATCAACCTATAAAAAGCTCTGAAGTTTCTAAAGTTGAGCGTCGGACTTTTCCTCAGGTTCTTTTTAAATGTGTTACCATTCCTTTCTGTGAAAAAGTGAAGGATCTGGGAATATTCACTGACAACTTTTCTCTTTCTTTCTTTCCAGGGTCCCCAACTAAAAGAGGTTAGTTGAAAGTGGTTTGCGTCAGCGACTCGTACTCCCAATCTTTGATTACATTGATCAACTTTGTTGACCTCGCCGAAAGCTAATCTAATAAGCTTGAGCGACTCCAAAACTTTTGTATCCGATTCATATTTGGTTTGGGTAAATATGATCATGTCTTCAGAATTTCGCATTAAACTTAAATGGCTTCCTGTCTGACTTCGTAATCCAAAAACTCCTTATCTCAAAGAGCATTTAAAATATCTACACCTTAGTCATACTGATCACCTTCAATCTTGGGAAAACACGTCTGGAAACACGTGTAAATCACTTGCAATTTTACAATAAATCTTTCACACTGAATGTAGTATGCCTGTGGAATGCGTTACTTGTGAAAATCAGTCGTGCGCAATCTCTGCAGGCGTTTAACGGACTCGTGGAGGATTATTACCTCGGGCTCTAAAGTCACTCATCACGTCTTTATCTCTTCCATATTTGCGTAATTCTATACAATATTACTTTGATTATTATACATGTATATCTTTGCAGACCACGGGCTATAAAAATGGCCCGGACTTTGCGTGGGGCCATGGGAAGGCCAACACGTAGAGGTCCCTTGACAAATTTAATGTATAACTCGTGCGAGTTAACATGGCACCTGGCTCATCAATATATTACATTTAAATTATTTGTGCAAAAAAAATTGAATGTTATTTTAGTTCTTTGAATATCGTCATTTAACAACTACAACAGTGATGCTCACGCTACTGGTCTCGCACGACGCGAGCGGGGCCCCGCGCAGGGCAGCGGGAGGAGGGTTGTTTTCGAGCCAGGTGCCATGTTAACGCGCACGGGTTATAAATGTGGCGTGAAACTGACTGGTGATTATCCTTATCTACGCTATATAATAATGCACCCAAGGATAAGCCCCGGCCTGTGACTATTGTGGGAAATGAGAACAGAAAGTACCGGGCTATTGGGGTGATTTGCTAGTGATACTAGGGGTCTGGGAATGTGGGGCCTATGGCGTCTGCCCGTCGCTATTCACTTAGGCGTCGCCACAAAGCCCCCCTGCGGGTTGATCATTATTATTATTTATATATGTTATAGTCATCGAAGCTCTGGCGCTCGTAGGGTTGAATATTCAAACCTCATACCTGCGAGAGTCTTAGTCAAAGTCCATATAAATGACTTTTTTTTGCCTTTAACTAATGTTTTTTTGTCAAACCTAAAAGGTACTTTATACAGGGTAATTTATAGTCATTAAACAGGTAAAAAGTACAGTGCTAATCGATATTTGACCGAGTCCGCCTTAGTTGCTTCTAGGATCGAATAGGAAAGGCCGAAACAGATTATTTTACGTTCGACGTTTGACTAAAAATACTTTAGGCAAAGGCTTAAATTGGATTTTGTCGAATCGCCTTGGTCAAACCTACTGTTACGACCTAGACACCAACAAAAAAAACAAATTCACACCTGCATACCTGTAAAAATACACTTTATTACCTTTCGGAATTTGGACTTCTTTTGTTTACTTTGTGTTAAAAATTTATGATTAGAAAACAGCCCGCTGTGTATTGTAATCTTTTATGGCAGGCATTAGCTAGGTGTGTCGGATTTAAAGTATAAACTGATTCTATGAAATTTGATCGACGCAGCCGGGCAGACATATTGTATCTATGCAGTATAAAGCAATGCCTCGATTGAGGGACGAGGCAGTCGAGCAACAACCACGATCAAATTTGTTATTTTTTAACCGACTTTGAAAAAAGGAGGAGGTTCTAAATTCGTCGGGATCTTTTTTTTTTTAGTTTGTTTAGCCCAGTAGTTTTCATTTTACGATCATTTTTTTGTTCCCGGTTCTAGGGACCTATATTTTTTAAGAAGCGCGGCACTATTCGTTGGTCCACCCATACATAGCTAGAAAGTAAAGTAAAACTAAAAGATGTTTTAGATAATATATATTAATAATAATAGCTTTAGAAATAAGTTATTTTATACATTTTAGTTTTTTAGTTTTTGAAGTCGGTTTTTTTAAACGAAGTTTTATTTTTTTGTACTAAACGTAGGGACTGGAGTTGGCAAGATTATAATAAGTATCTCAATAATACATAATAGTCTTTTATTAAATATGTTTAATTGGCAGACAAACACATACTATATTGTATATCCCCAAATTAAGCGAAGTTACGCTTGTATTAAGCGTAACATACAACAGACTATTCTGGGGCAGATCTACCGCCTCCTCGGCCGTTGAATGCCCTGAAGGAGGGGGCAGTTACCCACGTAGTAAGTAACGGGGAAAATTCTTTTCCAAAATGAACTATGTCAGAATCTAACGCGGAGCCTCTTTATTGCAGTGAGGTAAGCCGTCAAAGGCTTAGCCCGCTCTCCTACAGAGGCTGTCAACCGCATAGTACATTATTTATTATAATATTAAAATTGTCACTTACCTACCTTATTTATGTATTTTTAATTATTCCCTGTAGAGTAATTAAGAGGATATTTTTCGTCGGATTTCGAGGTTTCGAAATCATTACTTAACCCAAAAAATATTTTACTAACTACGCTTCCGCGTAGGTATAGAGTTTTCAACACTATTATCTGTTTTATTTAAATCAAAACCCACCAAGATAAAGAAATAATATTGAAACAATAACTCGTATACCAAGCCTTAACTTTGAAGTATGTGTAAAAAAGATAATTTAAATTCAAGTAAATAAGGGACTGTCATTACAATAACCTGACAAGGCTTCGTGTTACAGATAAAAAATAGGAACTGAAATGTTGTGATATGTGAAACATGCAAACAGAAACACGTGTCAGTCACTCTCTTATCTTCACACCCAGACAGAGTGTGGCTGGTATTAATGATATCATCTTAGTTTGTTTGTTTTCTTGTATTTGTAAATGTAATCCGTACAGGAACGAAGAAAGAATACAATTTCCTGCGGACGGGCGGCCTGTCGTAAGAAGCGACCAACCAACCCACAGCCAAGTTGTAGGGTATTTTTCTATTTGGATTGCTACCACCCCTGGTCTAGAGTATGCCGCCATAACAACCTTGAGCTGTGTACCAGCATTAGTGGCCAGGTGCCAGTATCGTTTAAGAGAGCAGCAGAGCATTTGTTACACCTTTGCAAATGTCCATAGGGGATTGTAACCGCTTTTCATCAGGTGGGCCGCCTGTCTGCTGACAATATACCACTGATAAATCCCAAACACCCAGACCTAGTAAATTATGAAAAATTCGTTAACGAAATTTACCATGCCAGAAATCGAACTCAGAGCCTCTGCGCTGCAGTGAGATCGGCCCGCTAAGGCTTAACTCACTCAACAGCCTCTGTGCTGTTCAATGTCCTCAATCGGATTTCCCTTGGTTAAGAGGATACGATAAAGGGATCAGACAGATAGGCGATTGGAATAGGGAGATATGATAGGAAAGGTGGCTGAGGGGAGATGAAGGGGCCATCGGAACTCTCAATCATCGCGTAGCTCAAGGCTAACCGTTTCATGACGATATTCTGTGAGAGTATAGCACCTATAGAGCCGGTCCTAACAACTGTAATTAAAATAAAGAATAGAATATGTCTCTACCGTATAAAAAGTCTGTGCAATTAATAAATCTTTTCTAATTTGGAATGCTTGGTCCCGGCTATTGTTCAATTTACTTTACTACCCGCTAGTTTCAAAGCACTTTATTGTCAAACAATTGGTTCTCAGAACTATAGATAAGAAATAATATTTTATTTATACATACAGATAAATAAAGTTAAATAAAAAAATATGATATATTTTTACTAAATACATATGAAAGTATATACGGTACATACCGATAAAATTTGGTTTGCCTGTCAGTCTGTCTGGATATTCTGGCTAATCTCTAAAATGGCTGGACCGATTTTGACAGGACTTTCACTGGCAGATAGCTCATGTTATAAGGAGTAACTTAGGCTACTTAGGCTTAACTTACTTATTTACATTGTTTGGGGTTCTGTGAAAAAGAAATCCACGCGGATGAAGTCGCGGGCTTAGTTAGCTAGTTAGTAATAAATAAAAATGCAACAAGGGAATATCTTATCAATATGCATATAGAAGATGTTGCAAGAATATATTATCAATATTTAAATTATCGCTAATAAAATTTGTAATCCAGTAATTACAACAGTTTTAATTGTATGAGTACTGTTATCTTCTTTACAAAGATATCGTCTGACGGCTGACCTGATAAAAAGTGGTTATTATCGCCTATGGACATTTATAACATTAAAGATGGTTACCAAAACGCTGCTGGTATCGAAGGAATTTTATGACCCCGTTTTTTAGAAACCCCAAATCCTCACGGTGCCCAAGAGATAAGGACTTGCGGAAATAAGATTTTAAAAAAGGGGGACAAACGCCCACCGATAGAGAAAATTACGCTAGTAGAAGGGAGACAAAGCCCCATACTGAACAGTTCCTTAAAACACTTCCCTTTATACAGACGGTAGACTATGTAGAGACGCGAAGTCTCTCTGAAGGCCATCTGTAGATATAGAATCCTCGACAACCCAAATGCGATTTGCATTTGGGTTGTCAAACAAAACAAAAACAACAACAACAAAACAATGCAGTGTAAAGGGTAGATGCTGTAGTTCTGTGCTGTGAACAGTACTTCATATGTAATGTGAGAAATGAGATCATATCTCTTATTATGCAAGACGGGTTAATACCAATAGCTGGCATGGTAACTATACCAGCCATGGCGCTTGATGACACAAGCACGGCAGTAAAGTAACACAACCTTGTTAAAAGGATTTTACGTGCATAGTGGATATGCAAGCACTTGTAGATAAATCGGTCAAGGGCACGCACTATGAAGGGTTTCGTAGAGAACACAAATCAGAGTGATTAATTAAGTTTTTACTACTCATAATAAAACTACGTTTTAACGGTTTTAAGCGCGGTAATTTATTTGATTTAGGTTTATCCGACGTTTCGGCCGCTTTTCAGTGGCCGTTCCGTGACCACGGCCACTGAAAAGCAGCCGAAACGTCGGATAAACCTAAATCAAATAAATTACCGCGCTTAAAACCGTTAAAACGTAGTTTTATTATGTGTACAAGTCGCGAAAACTTAAGAAAATATTATTTTTACTACTCGATCACGTTCAAGTCAACGCAATTTTGTATGACACGATTTATGTTTCCCTTCACGTTCTCGAGATGGCTCAAGTCATTCCCATACAAAATTGCGTTAACTTGAACGTTATCGAGTAGTAAGAAAACTCACAATAAGCACACTGCTGTGCAAAAGAATGGACTGTCAAATCAATTGAGTTAATTTTTTGTTTTATTACTGAACATCAAGGCTTAGATGTGGTTCGAGCGCACCTGCTTGTAACGTCATAAGTAGGTACAATTAACAGGAGTAAAATAATTAATTAATTATTGTTTTAAAAGTAATATATTATATATATATATATATATATATATATATATATATATATATATATATATATATATATATTATATCGGTATCGGTGTGAATGGAGCTTTAGGTAAACTTCTAGGCGCTAAGAACCTCAGCCAGAAGGCCCAGCTTGCCATACACAAAGCGGTGCTGGTACCTGCGCTCACGTATGGAAGCGAGAGTTGGGTATGGAACAGAGAGCATGAAAGTAGAGTAAACGCGGTCGAGACAAGATGGCAAATATTTAGTGTGATTATATTAATATATAATGACACTAAATATTTACCATTTATTTAAACCTAAGAAAAAAAGGTAATCCATTTTTCTTTCTCTTAGGATTCTTAGGATATTATCTTTTTAGACATTCGAACTATTAGCGCCCTCGCTACGCTCGTGCGCAAAACCATTCCGTGCCTAAATAGGTCACTTCCATCCCTCGTGTAAAATCTATTATTGGAATGTCATTGATGTCTAATTATTCTAATATACTTTATTTACAAAGGTACACTTACCAACAATACTATTAACGTAAACTATTAATACTAAGCCGATAAGTACAGTTGGCCACATATCGTGGAGTACAGTCAAGAACAAGTTTGCACACGACTGAAAAGATAATCAATCCAAATGGCAGTTTATATTTCATTTTTACCTCGTTACAGGATGTTCTTAATTACGAAATAGGACTTTGAATAACGTAGTTACTTAATTAAATTTCAATCACCAGGTAAAACTTATTCATAGGATAAAGATTGAGATATATAGATAACAGTTTATTGGTCATCAAAACAAACAAATACAGAAACAAAATGCATAATTAAAATACTTCTTGGCAAAACAACAGGCGGCCTAACGCTAAAAGCGATCTCTCCAGGCAATCTAACTTAAAAGAAATTCTTAGCTAATCTGGCGATGTAGGTTGAGCAGAAAAATAATAGGAACTGTAAAATTTTAATATACATACTTACGCTAATTTATAAATTGAATACATACATCAATATAATAGTAATATATATACGTATATACAAAAAATAATCTAAATAAATTTATTTGTCAACAAATGTGACAAGCATTTATTTATTAACATATATTTCAATAGATTAATGAGTAAATGTTTAACATATTAGACATAACTATTTAATGACAGATAAGGAGGAGTTCTAAGGGAGTTCCGAAATATAGGTAATGTTTTAGAATAAAGTATAATTTGAAAAAAATAAAAATGTCGGTTGCATAAAAAAAATAGTAGATAATTTCACTTTCACATTAACTCAAGTTATAATTTATTAGACTGATAACCTTTATCTGATGGTTAAAAAATCGGCCCTGAATAATATTGGGTTAAATCATTTTAAGTGTTACCATGTATGACTTTTGTGTATCACACAATTCTCTGCGACACGAATAAATCCATGAGGTGTCTGTGCCACAGTCGAATATGCTTTCGTTTGAATGAGTTCATATATATAATATAAGTAAAAAACAAAATGCTAGGTATTGAATGGGATTTTTGACAATCTAATTATCAGAATCACTTTTTACCATAATAGAAAATGCCACAGACTTGATTTTTTATGGATGTACTGGGTTATGACGAATGAATTCTAACGTCTTGTTTAACAGCATATTGATTATGCTTTTAAGTGATTAATATTACATATATGATAAAATTTTAAAATCACCGTACGAAGGTATTAAATTTGTCATTATTACTTTTTTTTTAATGTTTTTTTTTACTTAGACGTACAAAACCGAGTACCTACAATACAAAAGGATGCTTACTTTAAACGATTACAATATAAATGTATTGAACTCCTTAACTTACACGCACATATTCAGACACTAGCTGTGCCCGCGACGTTGTCCGCGTGGAATTTGTTTCCAAACCCCCCCGATCTTGAAACATTATTCATTGGTATTCCGCTCCTATTGATCTTAGCGTGATGATATATAGCCTTCCTCGATGAATGTGCTATCTAACACTGAAAGAATTTTTCAAATCAGACCAATAGTTCTTGAGATTAGCGCGTTCAAGCAAACAAACAAACTCTTCAGCTTTATATATTAGTATAAGATCATTTGTAATCTTTTTTAAATTAAATTGTGCATATACATTTTTTTGTAAATGTATATGCAAGTTTTACGTTTTATTTTATAGCGTTAATAAGCCAGTATCCATTGTCGTCAAGTCTTCAGATCCTTTGGGTGCAGTTAGTTGGGGTGTCGAGCCAAAAACCTGTCCAGACTTCAACTAGGAGGGTGACGACACTTCAGTGACGTTGTATTGCAGCCACTAGAGGTATCCCAGCACTAATGCTTACACAGCAACTCTCGATGGCCAATTTACAACATCTGGTGGCCTTCGTGGGCTTTATGTAGGCTGCGTCAGTGGCTGAATAGGCCAGCCTGTGGCATCCCATTGCTATGTCGGGTAAATAAGCCAGTATCCCTGAAATATACAAACACGCTGTATAAACCCCACGCTCGACCCCCGTGGGCCTAAACTATGGATAACTGACGCACAATCTCTTATCACACAGACAGACAATCAACATTTATTTCTTAAAATATTTCTTTTATCAAATAAATAATAATAATTAGGGAATTTTATCAAATAAATAATAATAATTAATTCCTTCTGTTAATTGTGTTGTGTTTTATTTTGAGTCAGTGAGTTGGCAAAATTTTAGGAAAATACATTTAAAGAATTAATCACTTATTACACACTGCTTAGTTTTCATTCTATCAATTTTGCAGTAAATGGATATAAACATTTATCCCGGGGAATAGGATAGTTTCTACTCTGTCTATACACTGACTCTAACTTATATACTGACTCGTCTCTACTTACACTCTAACTTATACACTCCGCCGTACACTGATTTCACTTTGGCAGATCACCGTCTACTTATACGAACAAAATAATATAAAAAAACTAATCTTTTGTGGAAGCTTCCTACGATTTCTTTCAACCCAAGACAACCCTTCTGGGAATATGCGACCTCTGTCTATAAACATATTCTAATATATACTATGGCAATGGCACTAGTCAGTATCATATTTTTTTTAATCGAATGGCCTCACAAAGAGCGTAAATTTAAACTAATATCGAAATTCTTGAAAATATAAAACAATGGAGAACATTATGGGACGTCATACATTATTTGATATAGAAAGAACTTTCTAAAAATTATCTACAAACTATTTTTGCATCGTTAAAGATGATTATAATTTCTACCCGTAGGGGGCTATGTGGCCTTAGGTGAGTAGCGACACCTCAGACCTGACTCCGGGGAAAAGCAAGCCCCATGCAGGGAGTGGCGAGTTACCGTCTGCCGTTTTTTCCAAGTACCCCGAACATTGCAACGGGCAGACGCCATAGTCCCCATATTCCCAGACTCCCAGTACTAACAGTTCACCCCAATAGCCCGGTTCTTATTATTCTCAATCCCCACAATAGTCCTACACTGTCCTTGGGTGCATTTTTATATGGTCTAGACAGGGATAATCGCCGGCCGGTCATTGTCACGCCACATTTACATTAAATTGTCAAGGGGCTCTATGTCTTGGCCTTCCCATGGCCTAGCGCTCCAAATGTCCGGGCCGTTTTTATGGACCGTGGTCTTCAAAGACATTCATTATTATCTAATACCCCAAATACGTGTAATAAATCGATATAATACCACTATAACATCACATAATAGATAGGTACTCTGACCTAATAACACTGCGCCATTTGACAACAAAAGGTTCTTAAACGACTTTGACCTGCGCGTGAGTGTATTTCTATTTTAATTTTAACCTTTTATGTGTTATCTACTTTTTCATAGTTTCGCACTTTTTATTTTGGTCATTATACTGTTACAACTCAGGTATCGACAAACACATATTCCACCTGCATACCTGAAACAAAGCACATTCATTACCCGTCGGTATTTGAACTAATAACATTGAAACTCTGTTATGGTCGTCTTTTTTTGTTAACTCATTGGCATACGGCCTGTTGTTCTATTGTGATCATTAGCCATTTTAAAATACAAGCTGTTTCTAGGAAATTCGATCCACACTGCCGGGCGGACATATTGCATCTGTGCAGTATAAAGCAATGGCCCGATTGAGGGAGGGATGAGTCAAGCGAGAACCACAAGTGAAGCGAGACGTGTGTACTACAATCGGCAATCAAATAGGTGACAGACTTCGCGCGTGTTATTGAATTACGACCTTCAAGCATTACGTTTGGACTAATTGTGTTCGGTTATATTTGTACCTGTGTTATACGTATTTGTTTAGTTCTAATAAATTCTATAATGATTCCAGCGGCATATTAATTCGTGTCCCGCAACTTGTAACAATACTTTATATAGTAAATATAAACTTTTATATTTATCTTCATTTTTAGTGTAATTTTTATTGTAAGTTACTGCATTAATTTTTAAATAATTTTCTTAGTAATAATTAGTTTGTGACCTACATAATCTAACCTACAGCTATCTGTGTGACTTTTTTGGTGGCTCGGACTTTGCATACATAGAAGTTGCCTGGAAAAGATCGTTATAAGCGATAAGGCTACCCTTTTTTCAACATTTATTATACCTAGATTTTAAGAGCTTAATATAGTGTAAACAATAAAATGCTTTCAGTCATTCATTCATCTACAAATAAAGATCCATTCATATCATTCGTTTTCTATTCACTCATCGATTTGTGGTTTTCGTATCTAAATACGAAAATATTGCAAGCTTGTTGTCTCTAAGGAATTCTTCGATCGAATGTGGACTGTCACATACTTGCCTGATTTTTACTCCAAAAATATAGTATAAGCATTATTTAGTTCGTAGGGAGGATGCGAGTAATTTGTCATACGGAATACCGAGTCGTCGTTGGTACATCTTAGGCATTGTGGCATAAATATACTTGACCCTATATCGCTATTGTATGGGTCGTATGGTTTATTATTCAAAGTACCGGAAAGTTTTAACATTTCATTACCTAGAGGCAATAATACTTTTTCAAGACATTTACCACAAAAAATGCATTTACGAAGCCTATCTGCATTGTTCAAAAGTTAAAAATTAGCCACCTTATAACGGAACGTGCGGTAAAATAGGTAAAAAAATCCACCCACGAGTTTCTCATTACGAGAATAAATAAGCTGAAAAATTGAACGTCCTTGAAAGACTTTTGATCAATACTACATTTGTTTTACTTTAATACTAGAGATAATACTTCTATTTTTTACCATGTGCATGTGACGCCATTTGCAAATGCGCGCCATTTTCATATTAGACACGTCAAAGATTGTTGCGGTTTCCGACTGTTTTTAATGTTTGCTTCATTACCGTATAGTTTCCTAGCAAATGTTTTGAAAAATATTGTATGACACACGTGCGGAAATTGCGCTTTTACCAACTTGTGACTATGGTCTTTCCCTTTCGCCTACTCATTTATAAAACCCAATTTACCGCACTAGTATCATTAATAACTATTATATTAGGGTGAAATCAGGTAAGGGCGGTCAGGAGATAATACCGGTCATTGCAAATACTCCCATATTACTGCGTTTCTGCGGAGGCCCACATTTAAAACAGGTGCCTTGACCTTATTCTGGGCTGATGCATTGTTTCCCAGCACATTCTCCGTCTACATATAAGATAAACGGACATTAATTGCTTTCACGCAACGTGAGGTAAATTTTCGTGCTGAAACAATAAGAGGTGAGTGGTTGTTGTTTCACTCCATTAATAGTCGACTTTAGGAAATGAGCCTACAACGTACTGCTGCCATGCAAAGCGTATGTACGCCGCTTCTGGCGTTTACGAGGGACTTCATAATAAGCTGTCGTCGGTCACGTACAGCGTCACGCTTGACGCAGTCTACGACCTTTGTAACAGACAGCCGCTTTAAAAAGTTAGCTATGTTGTCTTACTACTTTATGAAAAACTAAAAAGAATGTAGTGATAAATGTTTTACAAAAGTCAGAAAGTAAATAAAGCTGATTTACATTGATCTAGCTACTGACTAAATTTGAAGGAAGCTGGTGCTGACTGTCAGTACACGATGCCGGTGCACTGACAGTACAGCACTAAGACAGTGCTGACTTGAATATCCTTGATTTAATATTTTGTAGTCAGTCTGTTTAGTCCTTGCTTAATATAAGGTAGGTAGAATATCGCTTCATCAATTTTACTGTCTACCTTCTTTCTGACCGAGGCGACGGCTAATGCACGGAGGGTAAGGGCAGGCCATTTTTTGAACACGTACTGTCAATGTTTTGACAAAGAAAGACCGCTTCGTGCGTTTATTATTTGAACATATTTTACGCTAATTGTAATAACTGGCCGTCCTAAGAACTTGTTGTGTGATACAGGTCAAAAGAAGTGATCACTTCTAATTGAATTTGGTACCGTGCCGTGCTCCTCTGTGTGATGCAACTTGAACCAACCCAGGAGAGAAGGGATCTTGATCACTCCAAAGTGAATTTGGTGCCGTGCCGTGTTCCTCTGCGTGATGAAACCAGAACCAAGCTAGGAGAGGGCGGATCTCAAGGTTAATTGAGCTTCTGCTTTTCTAGTGCAAGGATCAGGTTCTTTTCTCTCCCAATACAATCCATAGCTATTGAACCAGCATATTACCCGTGGCTACAGCGACCCATGCAGTCTGTTCCTGTTTAATTTTTGGTAATATACGTCACTATTATAACCTATTTTAATTGTATAATGCCAAGAGACAAAAATTTGTTGTTTCTATGGGTGCATAAGCATTTTGACATTATATTTAAAACAAGTTGACCCGTACACACTTCGCTAGGCGTTCTTAACAAAATGATTTATCAATTAAGCTTTGTAAACTTTAGTTAATTCATAAAAGCAGAAAGTACTCGCAGTACCTTATAGGAAGATGTGCACAAATCTTGCGTGGAACGTTATTGCTGTAACATATTTGACAGGCGTTCCCGTGCCCACTTCGCTAGGCGTAAAACATTTCTACTTTTTTATTTATTAATCACAATCAAATATAGTCTATGTCAGTCGGGAATACAGTGGCTTTCTACTGGTGAAAGAATGTTCAAAATCAGATCCGTAGTACCGGAGATTACCCCGAACATCCAACTTACAAACGTAGGTAACGTCTATAATATTAGTATACATATTTACTGTTTATTATTTGAACATTGTTTGAAACTTTACATTGTTTGAAATTTATCAGTATATTGAAGTCATTAATACGTGCGGATAAACTTATGTTTAAATGATTTAAGAGATAATAAAACTATAAATACATGCTCACTATGTAAGCATATTGTTAATAATTTACCGACACATATAATTGTAGATATTGTTACGACCTGAGCGCCGACAAAAAACAAATTCACACCTGCATACCTGTAGACATTTTATTTGTTTCCTTTGTGTTTAAAATTTGTGATTAGATTAAAACATTGTATTGTAATCTTTTATGGTAGTCATTAGCCAGGTGCGATTCTAGGAAATTCAGTCTACGCGGTTGAGCAGACATATTGTATTTGTACAGTATAAATCAATGCCCCAATGGAGGGATGAGGTAGTCTAGAGATAGCCACAAGCGAAGCAAGACGTTAGTGACGGACTTTGCGCCTGTGAATGAATCGTGCATTAAGTTTAGACTGGTAGTGTACAGTTATATTTGTACCTGGGTTATACGTATTTGTATAATTCTAATAAATTCTAAAATAATTCCAAGGGCATTTATATCGAGTCCTGCATCTCTTAACAATATTATCAAACCTCTCCTGTGCAACTTAAGAAATTGTTTGATTGTTGTTTAACTTGAATTGTAATATACCTAGTCCAGCCACAAGTTCTGTTACAAATGAAAATGCATTTTATTTCAATGAAGTAATGTAATATTATTAAAATTTATACCTACATATTTATTAAAGTCTCAGCAAAAAATAAAAAAAACTCGATCGGTCGAAAGGTAAAACGTGGTCATCATCCTGCGACAGAGATGGTTTGGTGGGGCGTGTCTTATCAAGGAGTCACAAACAACATTTTTGTGAAAAAGAAATATAATTAAATAATAAATATAATTATATGCTACTAGCTGTCCCGGCAGACGTCGTCCTGTCCGAAAAATAGGGGTTGATCGTAGAGGGTTGAAAATTTAGGTTTGAATGTATTTTTAATGCTGTATCATAAAAATTTTTTTTATCTAAAAATAAAAAAATAAAAATAGGTGGACTACCCTTAACATTTAGGGGGATGGAAAATAGATGTTGTCCGATTCTCAGACCTACCCAATATACACACAAAATTTCATGAGAATCGGTCAAGCCGTTTCGGAGGAGTATGGTAACTAACATTGTGACACGAGAATTTTATATATAAGATTTTAATAATTACTCTGATATTTTAAGCTAATGTGACAAATACTCTTAATATAATTGGTACATAATCAAATGTATTGCGATAAGCGTTTCTGGTTTAAAAACATGATATCATTAGGACTTATCTTTTAAGAGCAGGCGCGCCTTCATTATTGATGTTAGACAAGTGTGGAAAAGAATATTTTAATAATATTTGCTATTATTTTAATTACATTTCATCAAACTAGTTTACAAGAAATTGGAAAAAAGATTTTTTTACAACTACAACACAAATCTGAATAAATTATAGTAGTATAAATAAATGTGAAAAGCAGTAAATGAAAATACGAAGCAAGTGTCCTAGCTCAGCATGTTGCTGATTGGGTTAACCAGCGCTAATCTTCTACTAGGGCCATTAAAGTGACAAACTCAGACATGGAATTAAATGAAATACAAAGTGAAAAGTCAAGAACAGAGATATGAATTGAAATACGCACTTGTAAAGTGCATTTTTGATTATTATTCCATGAGGAAGACAATTGATTTCAATTTTTTATACCGGAATTATAACTTAACTTTTTTTGTAAGATTATTTTTCCATGACCAAAGTATTTTTGAAGTCTTGAAATTTATATATTTGCACACTATATTTATTTTTGACGCAAACCTAAATGGAGTCTGTAATCAAAATCTAAAGCCTGTAGTACTATACCATAAATACAGTACTTTCCATACACTACAGAAAATAGAGCTACAGAGTCTAGCAAAATGATTTTGATCACGCCA
The DNA here is from genome assembly GCA_949752895.1 of Dendrolimus pini. Lineage (NCBI taxonomy): Eukaryota > Metazoa > Arthropoda > Insecta > Lepidoptera > Lasiocampidae > Dendrolimus > Dendrolimus pini. The sequence goes on along the minus strand of OX457138.1, from coordinate 18,013,465 downwards.
GTGATATACATGCATACGGGTAACTATATCATTGTTGGCACTCCAATACAATACAATTTATTTTTCTTGGATAAGCTGATTGGGTTTTGCAGACTGGGTGGAGTGCCAACAATTACTTTTTATTTTAATTAACTAGCCATTACTCTACCACAACTTCATCAGTTTCATGTCAGTATAGTTTACCCTATATTATATAAATCCTATTCCACACTTAAGAACTTCGAGCATTCCCCAGCTACATGACGCGTGACAATATCGTGTGGTGTGTCGATATTACAGCAATTTGATTGGCTGTTTGAAAGTATGCACGTGCTACCTGACGTCATAGACTTTACATATGTTTATAGTACAGATAATTTTGTGCCAATAGTAAATAATTCTATTTCGTTTGCGCCGCAGTTTTCATAGATATTCATGTTTAAACAAGGATGTGTCTTTTATGGCTCATTAATTCAGAATGTGTATTTAAACTTATCTATACATATAAAAGAAAGTCATGTTAGTTACACTATTTACAACTCTAGAACGGCTGTACCGATTTGGCTGAAAATTGATGGGGAGGTAGCTTAGAACCAAAAGACGGACATAGGATACTTGTTATCCCGTTGGAACCAGTAGGTGGCGCTGGGATGGGATCCTAGATTTTTATTTTTTCAGAGCAGGACAACGCCTGCCGGGGTCGCTAGTTAATAATAACTTTCCTTCTAACTTTTTATATACCTATAATAATTTTAATTATTGCGGCTTGGTCCGTGATAGTGTTACACATACAGGTCGTTTCACGTAGATATGGCAACAAAGTGAATGCACACCTGGTTTATCACTTTTCCCCGCATTTGGACTTCTTTTGTTTACATTGTGTTTAAAATTAGCAATTAGACAATAGCTTATTGTTATTGTACCCGTTTATGGCCGTGTGCAGATTACGTTTTCTTGGAAAAATCCAATCCTCGCGGTCGAGTGTTGTATTGTATAGTTAGTATAAAACAATGCCCGAACGGAGGGGTAATGCAGTCAAGTGACGATTACGATACTAGCAAGACGTGTGTACATTCAACAAGCTATATAGTATAGACGGCATTTTGATTCGAGTCCCGTAATCGTAACAATATATTTGATAACGCCTGTTTCCCATGTGCGTAGGCAGAGAAAATGAATGTCTACGGGGGACGATCCTGACAAACAAGTTTCGCTTCATCTACTTTCATTAATCACTTTATAATAATAATAATAAAGCCATTTATTTCCTTAAAAGATAACATATTATACAAATAAATTCTAAACGAATAAAATATTAATCTTCTTTATCGTTTAAAACCCCACTTTGAGTATAGGCCTCCTCCAATTTTTTTCACTCTAATCTTGTCCTGTTTATCCAGTTCTGGCCAGCTGTTTTCTATATTTCGTCAACTCAGCGTTCAATGGGTCGCCCTCTCTTTCTTTGTCCCACTGGTCAAGCCTATGTGGTGGTTATCTTCGTCCATCTGTTGTCAAAGATTCGTGCTACAAGTCCCGCACACTTCCACTTTAGACGTTTAGCGTGTAGAAGGACATCTAAAACTTTGGTTCTCGATCTTACGGAATTGTTTCTAATTTTATATTCAGGATACTCCTTTCCATTCGGCGTTGACATATTTGTATTTTGTCTTTCGTATCTTTGTTAAATATCCAGGTTATCAGGTCACTTTATACATGCACGTATTTATCATAACTATTTTTAAATATCCGAATGTTGGACTAAGAACTTACCATTTTAACGGGGGCCCGATTTTGACGTTGTCGTCGCTGTTTGTCCAAAGGAAATGTTTGTCCTCACTTTTGAGCCGTCCGCTCAGGTAAGTACCAGCTTTGAAGCGGTAGAGTTAATTAAGAAAAGACGCAAAAGGGTGATTTGTGAGTGACTAGAATAGAATATATTTTATTGCACAACATTAAGCTACAATTCAATAAGTTCAAGTACAGAACACAATAGGCGGTCCTATAACTGAAAGCAATTTCTTCCAGACAACCTTAGGATGGATGACAGAAAAATTGTGTAGGTATATATACTAAACCAGCTTGTCATTACGAGGCTTTAAAGTCTAGAGCATCGATGCCGGGTTGCTAGTTTATCAATTTTTAATAGGATTCATTTCGAAGACTCGATGGTTCAACTATTTAACCTGATTCCCTTTACACTATTCCATCTTCGGACGACAAGGCGCTCAGATCTATGCCATCGTTCCACAAATGCCACCAGTGCGAACGATACGTTTCACCTTCACGTTCCTTCTACGTACTGCAGAGTTGTGGAATGCACTACTAGAGTCCATTTTTCCCGAGAAGTATAATCCGGGTATCTTGAAATCTCGTGTGAATAGGTTTATCTAGGTAAACGTGCTCCCTCTTCGACCGCATCATAGACCAACATTAGGCGTGATCGTGGTCAAACGCGAACCTATTTCCGCTACTAAAAAAAGCTCCTCTTTGAGGGTAAGCGCCCAAGCTTCGCAACTGTGCATCAGGATGTATGATGGTTCTATAGATCCTCATTTTGGTTTTCCTGCTTAGAAACCGGAACACCAGTACCAGAAAGCGGTTACTGTCACCTATGGTCATATCATTGAAATAAATTCAAAATGTTTTTCTTTGTATTGCCTGATTTATGATCAAAATCTATTTCCATCCAAGTTTTCGAAGAAAAATAACAATTGCATATGGGTTTTTCATTTCATAAGCTACGTAAACACATTGTAATTATGTGTGTAAATGCTTTACATCTTACTATTAATTTACTTTCCTTGCCATCGGTTGAAGTTGGCATTACTTGTATGGAGGTTATGTGACATTTTAACCGATAGTAAGGGCAATATGAACGGCTGGTAAGATATAGAAGTGGGCCATAACTTTATTTGGAAATAAAACTTCACATCTCACATATCAATTTTATTAAAATCTTTTTGTTTCATATGAAGCCTTGTATAATCATCTAGTTACATCGAATCTAACTGCATATACATAATGCTTCTTACTCTTAAATATCGTTATGATCGATTTCCTTTCGACCAATCACATTCAACCGCGAAGCATTAAAATTTGTTTGTTTAATGATACATCATCAATCTACTATAGTCCATTTTTGGTATCCCGTAATAATATCTCAAAATCGGTTAACATTCCTCCGACACGGAACATTTTGTTTGATTACTGTAATGAGTGAATAACGAGTTTCTTTACTGAAACATTCCCACTCCGACTTTGATCGGGTGCAGTCTCACTTCGACTTTGGTCCGATGCACTTGTCGTAGTTACGCTCTAGGGCAGCTAATTATTGTTCAAGAAGTGAGACTTAATTAAATCAGCTATTAATTTTGTCTTCTTAGTCCGAGAGACTCGTAATCAGATTTGAATAAACAAAATATTAAATAGATTTTCACACTTCGACAAAACTGTTGTGTATTTTGATTTCAAATTTGCATGGGTTTACATGTAATAATTTAGTAAAAGGAAAATATGAATATTTGTAAAGCGAATTTTATTCCCTTCTTATTATGAATCTTACATATATTATTATTTACATTGAATTACTGTTAATGTTTAATTTCCTTCCTTAATATAAGGTTTCTTGTGCTAGAAAAATGGACTATAGTATAACGCCGCCTCCACACCTTGTCTCAAGTATTCGTTCAACGTATGCATAAAAAAAAACATATTGGATCAAATATTGGCACCAATATTAAGAGTTGCCAACGTACCGTTTCTACCAAAAGATATGTTCAAATATAATGTAAAGAACGCACACGTTAAGAATTGGGCACTGACCTACATTATTACAACTGGACAGCTTGCTGTTACGTTCTTTTTGTGCCTTTAAGATTGGTGCCATATTGATGCTGACTATCAGCATCAATATGGCACCAAAAAGAGTTGCTTGCGAGAGTCCCAGTTAGCTAATACATTATTTTAGCCGATATTAGAATTTATATTTTTTTACGATAAGTCAATATGTAATTGCCCATGAGAAAAATACTCCTTCCCGTGCCTACTTCGCTGGGCGCTACGCACGACAGTTTTAGTCAATATTATAAGGTTTATTTCTGTCTATAATTTTGGATGTTTTTCGTTTATATGTAGCAAATAGTCCAGTAGTAATGATAGAGGTCAATATGTTTGAGATTTAGACTTTGTATCCACATGTTAAAATTAGGTTTTGTTCAATCTTACCGCGGCACATACCGAGTCTATATTTAAGTACTAATTTCCATAAAATATCGTCTACGTGGACGAATGAAAACGGTTTAAAATTTATAAAACTTTATCTATTCAACTCTAAACCTATTATACTTTAAACCTCTACAGCATAGTTAATTCCTAATTGTCTAAAAAAAAAACAAGTATATATAGTCAGTATTGTAAAAGCACGTAAGACCCATTGTGTCATTGATGTAAATTGCTACATCAATGCATTGAGTTGTATGTACGTACTAAAGAAGCTATTTAAAACAAACAAAAAACGAACTTGATGCAAGCGGGGCGAGGTGCCCTAGAATAAATGATGTATTTGCAGCAACCTAAATTGCCGTCTAACCAAACTATTAAACATGCAACTCTAGATAGCTGAGACAGTATAGTTTTCTCGCCGCCGAACATGGCCGCAGCGATGTCGCGTCGAATTTTATCCATTTTAACAAAATGGATAAAATTCTATTAAAATAAGATGTTTTACAGAGAATACAACAGACTTTCCGGTAAAAAGTCACTATTTGACTTTTATTTGGCTTTCCTGAGTGGTTTGAACAGCACCTTAGTACACATAAAGGCATTTTTTAATAGTTACTTTTCACACTTACACCTAAAGTATGGACAACAACCCGGCGCAGACTAAACGAGTTCTTGTCCATGGACCATAACGAGTGTTCAAATGAGCTAGGTTAGGACGCCTTCTCTAGTACGTAGTACATTAAACCTCATTGGTATAGCCTTACTAAGTTAGATATTTTTAACAATTTTAACGACAAACATTTTCTACATCAGCTCTGTCTAGAGTCTAAACTAAACTGAAGTTATTTCCAACTTGTGAATATTCAGTCCCAATGTTGTATTATCAACAAATGTTAGTAATAATTATTGATGGCCCGTTCCTATATGATACTAACCGTTAAAATTGCCCTCTTTTACATCGCTTGCGATTAAAATTTGACATAAACTCCATACAAATAATGTCAAAACTAAACCGATGGCAAGGCATTCGTAGGAATACTAATATATAGGAACCAGCCATGAGACAATGTGTGAGGCCGACTTAACAAAGATAATATATATCTAATAGCAGATACAAAATATGAGTAAACAATTCGCATAGACCAGCTATCATATTATCCCCGCAAATTGCTATTGCGACTGGCCGCCATTTTGGTGATGTAACCGTAGCCGAACACTCAGTTCTGCTAGCATCACTAGCCGGCGAGTACGCGTACATATCGAGTTGCAGATGACGTCACGTGAATGTTAATTTGATAAGGTTCCAGCGCATTAGCAATTTGCGGGGATAATATGTACGACTACTGCTAGCCCAATCATATGCTTACATAACGTTTAGCCCCTCGGCTGATTTTTACACTTTTACTCCGCTAAAGATACCCAAATTTGGATATCTAAGTTATGATAGTGCTTCAATTTGCCCACTTATATACAGCTTGATACTTAACAGACCATACATATGGAGCAAAAGCATATAAACCTTTGTCCAAATTGCCTTCAGTTTTTATTTGCACATTGGCTAACTTTTGTCAACGCTTTATAACAATTAAATTTTCTTATATAATATATACTTGCATTGTTTTTGTGAACAGATATTCAAAACTGCAATGAATAGGTGTAAATAATTTATTCTATCTATTTGTCCATTAATGAACGAAATTAATATATTATTTAAATTTCTTTACTTGCCTACCATTTAAAACAGGTACAAAATATAACTATGAGGCATACTATATTTAATTAAATTTCAACAATTTATATGAATATGTTTTCATCTTTAGCTAACATTCTGACAATGATGGATTGGCTTTGATAAATTTTTTTAGATTTTATTATAGACTGGGAACTAAGATCTAATGATGAGCTCAGTGGTGTATGTAATAATCGTTGCCGTCTAGCCCTCGGATGCGATTCCAGGCAGAAAAATAAGTTACACTTGTCATTACCTTATGACAACTCAAAAGGCCACATTTGACTATACAGTTCACATTTCTAACAAAACACATAATTACTACTCAAAAACTATCAATATCCTACAACTATTGTTCATTTGAGAGTAATTTTACACATTTTTGGAAAATAAAATTGCACAGCACAACATCTCCTTTCAGTTCCCGCCAAAAACTTTTCCCAAAAAATTTAGAAAACTATGCGAACCATAGATAATACATACGACTCATGTCCCAACTTTTTTTAACAGCCAGTGTTAAATCATGGCATTCATAATAATAAAAAAATATCAACAATATTGTAACACTATTTTATAACCCATAAATTACTTTTCTCTAAATTATTATTTAATTTACATAGATTTGAGCTAAATTTACTGTCTGCTAAATTTACTTCAATCAGTAACAAAAAAACACTGGCTGGTAGAATGCTATAGAAAAAAATTTACTTGACGTTTCATATGTGACATACGTGATGACGTTTCATCAGATTTAGATATGGATTTATCGCCTGATTTTATTAGAGAAACAGTTGGTTGTTTAATTAATCAATTTAAATTTAATTTCCACATATTCGAAATGAGATGCAGAGTGTTAACCTCGGGTGATAGGCCTATTAAGACACGCGAATTATTAGCGCCTTTGCTACGCTCGTACGCCTAACATCTCGTGCCTATATATGTGACGTTCACCTCTCGTGTAAAAATCTACTATTAACGTACTTTTTTCTCTAGTCTGGGTGTTTGGGGTTGGCCCCGGTGACAACCCATATCCATAGCCATAGCACAAGCATAAATTTGGCAAGTTTGGAAATACACTATGGCTACCTTCCATTAGAGACTCGCAACGGCCACGTTCACGACTGCGATTTTACCCGTTCCACTTGTTTAACCCAAGTGGAACGGTTATTCGACCCACCTCTTGACATGGGTCATCGCGAGCGTTGTGTGATCGAAAATGATGACGTCATTATTGACGTTTTTGCTACGACCACAATGACCGCGGGCGCCTTGTGGAACGGCTAATGGAGCATTTTGGGTGTTGTGAGCTAGTAGCAAGTAGTAGTTAGTAGTAATGGAACGCGCTGAATGTGTGCTATTTATATATTAGAAGTGAAATCATATTTTTGCAGTTAGGAATTGTAATAATTCCTTCTAAACTAAAATTACAGTAGCCGTTACTTCATATTGTTAAAACAGTAGCTAAAGATGATCCAGCTAAATGAATAAAATTATATTTTATTCAATTATGATATGGAAAACTCATGATATTGGTTTTTATATAAAATTGTCAATTTTAACAATTTTATAAATAAATACAATACATTAACTATATTTGATTATATTTCGTTAACCTTTAACCTATAAGTGGGATTAAATAATGTAATAGCAAGCTTATTGTATTCAATTATGTTGTTATAATGAAGAGCATAATGTAAATTAACAAATTGTAACTGGAATTTACTCGTTAATCGTGGAAGAAGAATAAATACGAAAGGGCCTAAAGCGGCCGCTTTTGGAGAATCGCCATTGGCACGTGTCTATGCATGTATACTGGTAGAAAGACTATAAGGGCCATCTTAAGCATATTGGGAGCCGGGGTGCGAAAAGTTAAGGCCAAAATTCTTGCAGGCAATTTCAAGACCAATTTGAATCTTATAGTAATATGTAGACGCGATGGTAAATTATATCTGTTTTTTAGCGAGGTGAAATTCGATTGAGGACCATAAGCAACGCACGCGTAGGGGAAAATCGCGGCCGGTATGTATGGTTCGCCAGATCGAGGTTTTTTTTTAAAGCTGGAGTACAGTTGACAGGTAGACGGCCCACCTGATTGTAAGCGGTTACCGTCGCCTATGGGCGTTTCCAACCTCAGAGATGTAACTAACGCGCTACCAGCCTCGGAGAAATTTTATGACACCCGTTTTAAAAATTGTAGCGCTATGGAAAAGCCACAGCTGGGAGCTCATTCCAAATCCACACGGTGCGCAAGAGAATCGTTCTACGAGAACCGTTGCGTACTAGAGCGAAGCGGCTCTAGGTAGAAGGAACATTTAACAATTTAAAGATATTTTTAATACCAAATCTTCTAAAGATTAGAAATCGTAATAGGTTTCTTTTTATTGTTGCATTTAAAAAACATATCACATAAACTACCGATAAATCACTTTACTATTGACATCAAGCGAATGAAGTAGAACTTACCGTCAAGCAACATATTAAAGTGTAATGATTGTAATTTCTAGTACTTATTCTTCTTCTGTGATACTAAAAAGCACTCCACATTCTCGCAACATCGCGAGAACGCGATAAAAAAACACGAGAATCCGTTCCACGTTATCATCTATCGCGCTTTTGTTGCGTTCTCCCGGTATTTTCGCTTGAATGTGAAGTGTCTGTAAACATAAAGGTGAATGTGTGTTTATTCTCTTTTCAAGAGCCTTGAACATGAACCGATTCTCATAAAAAGTTAAAGTCCGGTTTTTAAAATAGGGTACATTTCATACTAATATGTGCTAGATTTCGAGACTATACAGGGTTATAAGCTTGCTGTGTACTAAGCCGGGACTACCATATAGTATAACTAATAATCATTCTACATTGAGAGCTTCAATTAAAAAGCATATATTTTGGCGTTCATACAAAAATCAAATCACATGTACCCGTAACACGTTACGCACAGGCCACAGTGCCTTAATGTGTGCGTGGGCATTATCAATTAGGGCGGTGATACACTTCCTCATTCTGCCCTATTATGACCTTATCGATATCAATCAAATGTCGATATCATTTTGGTCATTTCATTACTAACCGAATAGCCTTCCGATTTGGTGCGGATCAGATCTAGGGCCCAATTCTGCTATTACTATCTCATCAAAATCGCCAGGTATTATCGTCTCAATCGTAGTTTTGCTGATTTCGGTATTCTGTCAATGTCCATGGCATGCCTGTAGCACGTATCTATCTATCTTTATAAATATTTTAAGCAAAATAAATGTTTAAAGTTTTGGTAGCTTTTTAATATTCACTACGGCTAACGCCCTTTCTGCTAAGGGTAATATCAATTTTTTCTATTATTATTCCACGCAAAACGATGCTGAGAAGATATTGTGAATTTAGAAGAATACAAATTTTTGACATTATCGCAATGGAATCGTGCTTTGTATATCTTTGCACCGCCAAAATATTGAAATAGTAGAATTGGGCTCATGATCTATTTCATACTTTACCGATTGTTATGATTGTATGACATGACTCCATAGAATGATGAAGTGTGTAACTACCTTAAAGCGCCTATTGTTTTTGTGACTTCAAATAACCTCACAGTTATTTGCAAGAGTTACGCGACCAATTTTTTTATAACATCTTTGAACCTCCATATCTCAAAACTCTTTTTTTTTATTGTAAGAACAAAAGTTGTTCAGAATTATGTGTAGGTACATATTTTCGGCTTAGTACATGGCAAGCTTATAACCTGTATAGTATTAAAATACACTCAATCAAAGCTACCTGAAGAGCCTTGGTGCTTTATAAACGCAGATCGTGATATTATAGAAGTGAGGATATTAGAAATTAATAAAAATAAGTCTTATTACTTCATATGAAATATCTCAAAATTATATGATCAAAATATGTGCGAAGTATTAAAAAATATTTTCTGCATTTATTTTTATAGAAAGTCATTTTAAGCCAACTCGAATGAAAGGCTTATCGTGGCATACAGCGGTCAGACATTAATATCACCCATCCAAGCACTGACCGCGTCAAAACATGATTTATCTCTTAACAACAACTTGTCAAACTATGGAACATTATAATGTATAAACACAATACATTATTTTTTATTACCCTTTCTGTACTTATAATATGTTACTTTGTTACTAAATTTTTCATTTAATTACTTTTTTTTATTACGATTCATTAAAATTCGACCTAAAATCCATATGATGTGGGAAGGGTTACTAGATTGTTATTCTAATTAATTAATATAAATGATAAAACTACACTGTAATAAAAATTTACGTCCCGCAAGTAACGCAACGCAACGTCCCGAAAAGTAACGCAACGAAACGGTAAATAAAACCTGTGAAACCCACCAATCCATCTCGGCCGTGGTAAAGTGCGACAGAGAACAGATTTCTATTTGACGTTATTTAATATCACTAGCCTAAGTAGTTTCACAAATTATAAATTCCTTATGACCTTAACGCTTCGGTCACATTATGTTTAATTCCACGGCTGCAAGCAGGAAAGTGGTGAGAGAAGTAGGCAGCAGGAGTACAGTATGACCAACATATCATGTTGGGTTTGTGCTGCTCGTGCTGTCCATTTTCTTCGACAGTTTCCTACTTATTGTCATGTATATTGTCGAACGCAGCGTAAATGAGATGTTAGGTATCAGAATTCTTACGATAGGAGATGCTGCTAAAAAATAAATACAATTTAATAAAGTCATCTATGATTGAGGACATGCATGACATGCATGTAATTATAATCTAGGTCAAGATTTTTGTGCCAAATTTTAATTACCGTAAAATTACAATTATTATCATTATGTTGTCATTTTTTTTATTTGGGTTAAGGATTATTTTAATAATTGAAACATTCATTTACATATCTTTTTCAATTATTAACATATTATCATCTAACTTAAAATGTCAGAATATCAATAAAAGAGCATTTATTTATATGTTTGTATAGCAGACATAAAATCCTTTCGTAAAAAAATTATATGCTAACATACAGATGAAATGAAAACTTTTTATTTGAAGTTAAAGTAAAAATGTCAGTGTGACGTTACTGTCGCCATTTCAACACACTTATGGGGCCTGCCCATAAGTGTGTTAAAATGGCGGCGTAAAATATTCATTATGTTGCAATTTTTTTTATCACAGCTATGTTTTTTTACGGCATTTATATATATAAACTACTAGTTATTAATGAAGAAAAAAAAATTGTTAGCTCTCGGTTTTACTATACTCGTATATAAAAGTAAACATGAGATAACAAACTTTTACATTTAAGTACTGTAATAGTTTTTTTGCAATATTTTTCAATGTGTTAAAATGCAAGTGTGGACCGCACCACACTTCAAGCGATAGTCTCGCAAAAACGCAAGAAAAATATAAGAAACGTGTAAATAGAACCAATTAATTATATTTTTCATTTGTGCTATGTACTCTCCATTTGTTATCGAGTTTTAAAGACAACGATCTGGGGCCCAATTCTTTCATTTGAATGTCTTGTATTGTTGCTGAAATGTTCAAATACATTTAGTTACAATTCCATCGCGATAGTGTCAAAAATTCATATTCTAGTAAAAGCTCAATATGTTTTCAATATTATCGCGACAAAACAACAGCTAAAATGGTATTAGCCAAAATAAATATCGAAAAGCTATCAAAATTTTAAACATATTTCACGCGTTTGCGCTTATAAATATTTATAAGGATAGAGTGGTGTCCGTGGCACGCATTTTAAAATAACCAGAATACCGAAATCAGGCAAGCTTATGACTAAGACGATAGTGTCCGGCGATTTTGACGAGATAGTAATAGGCAGAATTAGGCCCCTATAAACGCGAGTACAGGCGAGATCATTCGCGTTTCTTGTGCACTTGCGATTTCGCGAGTATGTGGACTACTTATAATAAAAAGATTTCACCATCAGTATTTGTAGTAAAATATGTAAATAATGTAAAAGTACTTGATTGATAATTTCTTTTTGATTTGCCTCCCACCAATTTTAATATTATATAAAATTATTAGAGCTAAGCATATTTGCTGAAGAGTTTCTTGCGCCGCTTCTCTTCAAGCTACAACATGTTGAGAAGCGGTGGTAAATTAGATAACGCTCTCATAGAGTATAATAACCATAAACAAATTTAAAACTAAATCATTAAAATGAACAAGCTGGCGGTAGGCTAAATAAAACTTTAACAATACTCATTGACACTTGACATCTTTGTTTTCCGTGATCACGGCTACTGAAAAGTGGCTGAAACGTCGGAATAATAAAAATCAAATAAATCACCGCGCTTAAAACCGTTAGAACGTAGCTTTATAATGTAAAAGTATAAAAAATCTCTGCCTTGAAATACGACAGAGCAGGAGGCGATTTATTAAAAAATAAATAATCATCAGAACCCTTCCTACATCGAAGGTCTTAGCTAGCTTATAAATAATTTTTATTCGTTTCCTCGTAATAATTAATGAACTCTTGTTAACTTTGGCTCATCATTATTTTCAGTCAACCTCCAAGTAATGGAAGACAACGAAAACTAATACAGATTCGACACATACATTTTTTACTATAAACTACACGAGTCATACAGTGTGTATACGTACATGATAACACTTATACATTAATTCCAAATTGTTCTGTATATGCTATTTTAATTATTTCAGAAAGTGACAGTTGGACAATCAATTAAATACAACTTTAACAACTTTGAATACTTTCCCTAACAAATTATGTATAACTTCCATTCAATTTTCATGTTTAACAAAAATATTTGTGAAGTCATCTAAGAAAAATGACATTATTCTAGTTTATTTTTATATTGTTTTGAAGTTCGTACTAATTTATATTTGATGCGACCAGACCCTTAGCACAATTAATTTATAATGAAATAAAAAACTGTAAATTTTATATGAATAAGAATAGTGTAATTTCTCACTTTGCTATTAATATTTTACTAGGTAAACGTTTATGTATATTACAATCATTTATATAAAGGTGAATTTTTCAAGTGGCCAAATCCTTGACAATGCTGCTTAATAGCAAAACATACTTAAGGGAGTCAAGAGGCAGATTTTGAAAAATAAAATTTGATCAAAAACAACCATTTCCCTTGGTTTGCAGTATGACATTCCTTCACATGATCCTCGCAAGTTACACTATGATTTGGTATAACAATACTGGATGTGTATATTTTTCAAAATTAACCGATTCGATTCTTGGCTAGGGTATTTAATTTTCAAAAATTCTTTGAGCGTTTTGCGCTATTTCTTATAGTTTAGGTTTTGCCGTGAAGGCCCACTTAATAGATTCACCTGTAAATCAATAACAAAATATAGTTTAAAACTACAGTTAACCTAGGTTGTGGAGCGCTGTAGCCCATGGGAAAGTTAGTGGTTCTATGGTTATGGTATGAAAGAGATATGAACTAGATCCTTGCACTAGAAAGGCAAAAGCTCCACCAACCTTGAGATCCGCCCTTTCCTGGCTCAGTTCAGGTTGCACACAGGAACAGCAAGCGGCACTATATTCCACTTTGGAGCTAACACTATGTATGAAGTCTACATATTGTTACAAGCTGCAGGACTCGAATTAAAATGCTGTTGGAATTATTAATATAGAATTTATTAGAACTATACAAAAACGTAAAACACAGGTACAAATATAACTGAACACAACCAGTACAAACGTAATGCACGATTCAATAACACGCGCAAAGTTCGTCACTATATAGATTATCGAATGTACACACGTCTTGCCACGCTTGTGGTTACCGCTTGACTGCCTCACCCCTCCCTTGGGGCATTGCTTTATATTGTACAAACACAATATGTCTGTAGAATGAATTTCTAAGAAATCACACCTGGCTAATGACTACCATAAATATTACAACACACAATGGGCTATTTTTACAATCACAAATTTTAAACACAAAGTAAACAAAATAAGACGGTCATAAAAGCGTTTCAATGTTATTAGCTGAACCACGCTTTGTTTACATAATGCAGGTGGCCCAAATTGTAACTATATGATAAACTAGAGTCTACCCCGCGGCTGCGCCGCGGGTTAACCTCTAGTGCGTGTCTCTTGTTTATAGAGCAAGCGCTACAGGTTATATTATATTAAATTTTTATGTATTTTCCCACGAAAGATTCACTTCATTTTATATCGCTAATTATACCATCCCCCGTCTATCTGTAAACAACATAAATTACAAAACTTGACCAAAAGGCCAAAATGGCCAAAATGACCAAAAGGCCACAGTGACCGACATGGCCAAAATGACGGAATAGGCAAAACGACTAAAAGGCCAAAATAATCAAAATGGTCAAAATGACCAAAAAGGCCAAAATGACCGACATGGCCAAAATGACCAAAAAGGCCAGTGACCGATGTGGCCAAAATGACGGAATAGGCAAAAACTACCAAAAAGGTCACAAAATGACCGACATTGCCAAAATGACCAAAAAGGCCACAGTGACCGACATGGTCAAAATGACCAAAAAGGCCAAAATAACCAAAAAGGCAACAATGACCGAAATGACCAAAAAGGTCAAAATAGTCAAAATGACCAAAACGGCCAAAATGACCAACATGGCCAAAATGACCGAAAAGGCCAAAGTGACCGACATGGCCAAAATGAGTAAAAAGGCTAAAATAGCCAAAATGACCAAAAAGGCCAAAAATACCAAAAAGACCAAAATGAAAAGTATCCCTTGTCCACCCTCAGTATTTAATTTACATACGTACCGAATTTCAGCCTAATCGGCCCATTAGTTCTTCCGTAAAAGCATATCAAACAGAAAGACAAATATATTTTTATCCCGGAAAGTATCCCATTTTTCGGGATAAAAAGTATGCTATGTTCATTCTCGGCATCGAAAACATATATATACTGAGTTTCAGCCAAATCGGTCTAGTAGTTTATACGTGAAAACGGAACAGACAGACAGACAGACAGAGTTACTTTCGCATTTATAATATTAATAGGGATGTTCTTGGCACGGCCAGTAATTACAATGAATTGAGAGAATCTTATCCAAGACAAGGACGAGCGCACGGCCCGGTCTTTCGTCAAAACGTTAACAGCTAGGCACCAAAAAATGGTTGCCCCTACCCTGCTTTGTGCTGGCCATCGCCTCACACAGGAAGAGGGTAGACAGCAAAATTGACGGAGCGATATTCTACCTACTTCATACTAGGCAAGGACCGAACATAATGGCCGTTTTGATTACAGAAACCGGTAATGTGAAAATTAAAATGAAGAATAAATAAACTGTTTGTACAATAAAAAAAGTAATCTTTTCTTAAAAATTAATATTTTATAATTCAGCCAATTAAGAATGTGTGGTAAATAGTCATTCTTAAACTTTTATACGTGTCCTTTAAATATGCTGCAATATCATAAATAGGAGAAGATTATATTAATTTTAGATTTTTTATAATATAAGCTAGGTTTAGTAATAAAATTTGTAATCAAAATCATCGTACGAATCCATATTATGTAACTCTCTGAAATAATCCCCTACATTTACTATAATTTGCTATAATTATAAATATTTGTTTCCATTTTTCTAAAGAAACATGCTTCACGTCAATTCTATGAACGTAGGCATCAGTAACATTTTAATATAAAAGGGTGTTTACATTAGTATCCGTGCGCAGAACGTTTGCCGATAGCCTCATGATGTCACGCCTCGATAGTCAGCTGGGTTGACAAAAAAGGTTACATAAACAGTTGTTGCACTAAATTTATTATTGTATATACTTTACATAAGCATATGCAATAGTAGTAAGTGATACAATACAATAATTGTAAGTAGTCGTCGGCAAACCTTCTGAGCACGGCTTGTAAATACCAGTGTAATTAAAGTTTGTAGAGTATGAAGAATGAAAAAACGAGGTAAATTTAAAACACACCATTACAATGGTGTGTTTTAAATTTTATTACTACTACTATTTATAAAATCCATAAACAATCTTATTTTTATTTGAACAACGTAGTATTTAAATAAAAATCTCACTTCTGTAAATTTTCTCTAATTTTTATTCATGTTTTAACCTCTTAAAGGTACAAATACAATTATACGGTAAATCAAAGTAACAAAAACGACAGTATTATTGTAATGACCACGATGTTTTCGTTATATGACAGTGACATTTGTATTAGTATTGCCACGTTCAAAAGTTTATGAATACTTTGAATGTCTAGTTCTAGTAAATAATTCGAGTTCTTCAGCCAAACAAAAATATCTTACAACAAATATTTATAATTGACCAACAATATCATATGTAACATTTTTGTAACAGGTTTGATAACTAACATTGATATATAACATGCATGTGCTTTCATTAACTGAAATAATACTATGAAATAGCTATTAAATCAGTTAAAATTAACACATTCTTCGATAACTTTTATGATATTGTAACTAACAAAAATCTAATAATTTTTCAGCTTATATAATTTGGGTTATACACGGTGTTCCGAAAATCTAATACTATTATAATTTATTAATAGTCAATTGTGACAGTTAAATTTGGTGAGACAAAGTTTATTATATACAATACGCCAAAGCTGTTTTAAGATTTGATTATTTTATCTAAAATCCTCAAAAATTAATTAAGACAACCCCAGACCTGTCTTTACCCAAAGTTTATATTATATTCTTTTTTTGAATTTAATTACACTTTCATTGGATAACAACTGGTTTAGGGTTATCATAAGCTAATTTTTACAGTTATTTAGGATTAACTAATTAGTATATAGCTTCCAGGACATCATGTATAACAATGTTTATTAAATGACCACCGTTGTAATGATGACAAGTATTGGCTCTCAAAATATTTAGAATAAACTCCAAATATGGTTATGTTAGAAAGGTGGAAAGCTTCCATAAGTTTACACATTACCAGGTACAGCTGCTGAGTGCTGCAGAACTATTTACACAATTAATTATTGTATCAACATACAAACATACAACATGTAATTCTCAAACGAAGCGAGTTAGGATTGTATTATTGGTAATATGTAACAAAAAGAAGTCGCGGATGACCACGACACACCTTCCATGATCAAATTGATCGTGTACTAGCAGAAGGTGATGTCAGGAGCCTTAAGAACAGACGAGCGTGCATGACAAGAGCTATGAATGTCAAAGAAGCAAGTGAGGTGTGTAAGAATAAGCCTGAATGGCGCTCTGTTGTTCGTGCCTACCCCGCAAGGGACCTGGCGTGAAGTTATGTATGCATGTATCTAACAAAAAATTCTGAGGCTGATTTTAGAAACTCATACTTAACAACGACTTCAGGAGTCAAACCCGGGAACTCTGAATTTCAGTGAACTACGCGCACAAAGGCTTATACCACCGGCCATAAAGGCCGTCAAAAATGCAATCATTGAACAACAATTACTTGGTGATGATATTACAAAAGTGGTCATATTAATCAATTAATCTATTAATGTGTAGGCGTCTTTATATTATTCTTATTAAAATGAACACCGATGTCTAACACTGAGGTACGTATACACTACCACCAAGCATTTAAACTATCGTCCGTTACATTATATCTCTATTTAAATCAGAGTTTCTTTCCCTCCATATTTGAACAAGTCCTTGTAAGGACACTGGCTTTGGGCAGGTCTTTTCGGCCTATTCTCTGCATACTAGTTCTTCGACGTCAGTATTGTCACGAACTCTGAAAATATATGAATTTAAAACAATAATGTACACGCACAAATTAAATTATGTGCAGGAACGGAGAAAGAATACAACCGCCTGCGGCCGGGCGGACTGTCGTAACAGGTAGGTATTAGTCCGTCTGGATGGCTAGCACCCCTGGTCTAGAGTATGCCGCCGTAACAATCTTGAGTTGTGGTCCGACATTAGTGCCAAGGTTTCAGTCTCCCTTAAGAGAGTGGCTGCACAATGGTAGCACCTTTGGTGTTACAAATGTCCATAAACGATGGTAACCGCTTTCTATTATTCTGCATGCCTGCTAAACTAAAAAAAAAAAACTCCATGTCGTTGAAAAATCTAACTGGCATTAGAGGTGCCTCCAGCCCATACAGAGCTCGTGTTCAATGGAATAATTACAGTTATAATTTCATCAGTTAACAGAAATTTGGATGCAAATGGTGCAATTTTAAATGATGTCGGGAAGCATTAGGTACACGTTGAGAACAAGAACTCTCACATGAACCGTGCTAAAGTAGCAACTGGATAGATACTGTTGTTTCATTTTCTCCTATGACACATTGTGGTATGTAGAATAAAGAGGGATATAGCGACTGCTTGGCAATACTACTACTGCTGAGCGACTCATGTTTTTCGGAGGTATCCGTGTGCCTGCCTTATAGGTAAAGCCAGCACTGACCGGGATATACCTTCCGAATAAAGTATGAACGTTTGAGAAAACTGTCGTGTATTACGAAAGTGGAAGAAATAATAATATGTGTATTCACTGACCATCGTAATTGACCATGCCGTCACCGTCGAGGTCGGCTTCGCGGATCATGTCGTCCACTTCCTCTTCGCTGAGCCGCTCGCCTAAATTAGTCATCACATGACGAAGTTCCACCGATGATATTAGACCATCGTTGTTTTTATCGAATACCCTGGAACAGTTTTGTATTGAACAAACCAAGCTTAGATCATTAATAAAAAACGGAGTCTCAGACTCTTAAAGTGAAGCTGGCTAAAGGAAACCCAGCTTAGAATAGGATGCTGATCGCGGCGAAGTACGATACGAGAATTCACTACATAATCAAATTAGTACGGATAAAGATGAGAGATATATTTTCCAGTTTACATTAGTATTACCCACACAAATACTAACCATGTGTAGGTATAGGTAATACATAAGTTTACGCACAAGTTTAAAAAACACAAAAGTGATAATTTAAACTAGTCTAAGTTGAACTATTTACAATCAACTCACTGTCAACAGTATGTCTATCGCACACTAAACACTGAGTAGACAGGGGGAAGCGTCTGTCCGAAATACGGCTAGCGCTGTGGGTTAGAGTGAGAGAGGAGGAGCCTACCTACCGCTGCCGTATGAGTGAGAGAAAGGAAAGTCAGACAGACTGGCGCCGTAACGCGTTACGTAACGAAGCGGTTTACCCTCTCATAAGTAGTTATCAATTGCTGAACAATAAATTGTTATCTATCTATGTATCATATACCTCCACCATAATCTATCAAAGATCAAAAGCCCTACTAATTCCCGGTTATATCACTAGATAGTGATATAACCGAATAATACAGATGTATTCCCATTAACTCAACCGTGTGCAAAATTGAGAGACAACGTTTTTAGTGTTCATATTGTTGCGAACCGATCCTCAAACCTTTACAGGTGTTTTGTAATCCCTTTGAATTTGAGTGATTTATTATTCGCTCTAATCCCATTATCCGGTAAGACATCATAAATCCTTCTTTCTATTATTTGCATTTCATGCACAGTCTTAAAAGCCATAGCCGCGTGGTTTAATTTCAGAACGAATATCTTATAGCAATGGACTTTGTGCAATTTATACCATTACGATTTTCTGCTTTACGGTTTGTGCTTGTGAGTTAGGTATGTGTACGTCTAATAAACAATGTGATAATTCCAACGGCATTTTAAATTCACATCACACAATTAGTAACAACATTATAGTGTTAAAGAGTTAGATAAGCACATTTTGATACCGTTTTTAATTAGAAATTGCTTGATTAGGATAAATTAACATTGCGATGCAGTTAATAGATCTCATTCGTGAATTACCACATTTTTGAGCTAATTTTCATGAAATAATTTTACCTGAAAGCCTCCCTAAGCTCGTCCTCTCCATCAGACCCACGTATCTTCTTGGACATCATTTGAAGGAACTCGTTGAACTCGATGGTGCCGTTGCCGTCCTGATCCACCTCTTTCACCATGTCCCTAAGCTCCGTTTCTGGAAAGTTCCGTTTACAGAAAGTTAGCATCAAACATTTGAATTAAATATAGGCTTTCTGATGACCGTGAAAGATAGACCAAAACACTGATAGACGGACACGTGGACGGAAGGACGTGATGATTTCATAACCACGCGTGTCCACATATTCTGTATAGGTCAACCAAAACCGTGTTACTTCCCGACCATGCGGGCGTTAGCAATAGGGGAACGGTATGACAGGACGGACAACGTTAAAATCTCAGAACAGCATCGCGATGGCGGTGCGGTAGCAACGTGGTGGCAGCGCGTCGATGGTGCCGTCTACGTCTACACGAGGACTAAGAGTTTCGACTATACCAAAATGACCAAAAAAAATGTATAAAAATATACCGATCACTCCCTTAATAGTACCGGCAGCGCAGCAGCACCGGCGGCGTGCTGACGAAGACTTTACGGTGCCATCAACGTGAAGGCTAAGTATTTCGAGCCAAAATGGCTCTAGGAAAACGAAACAACCAAACATTCGCTTCCACTATTTTAATTATATTAGTATGTATTTCAATTACAAAGTTATGTAAATGAGTATTTTATAAGGTGGTTTAGCCCGGATGCGTTGTACCCTAAACAAATAGATACGCAACGTAACGGGTTGGACATTTCAATTTGCGCGCCGCGATTAATGAGTTTCTCGCACCCATAAGGCCCGTTACAGTGCTCTACCGACCACGGACGGGACGGTGGTGCGTACATCACAGAAATTTACAAATCGTTATAGTAATGGACTGACCGTATACACGCGTATATTTCCAAGCAATGCGTACGAGGACGTTGGTTGAACGCGACCGCATGCTTGCTGTCGCACGCATGCGCACGATGCGCACGCTTACAAAAATGAACGCGTTGAGTGCTGCAGCCATAGATAATCTAAAGTATTATAAAATTCTTAACATGGTGGCATGTTGTGGCATTGAAGCTATTAAAAAAAAACAACTGGAATATATTATGTAAATGATGGAGAATAGGATACATTTTTTTTTAGATTTCTTGTCTTTTTGTTTGTCTGCTTGTTCTGGATTCACGTAAAAACTACTGAGCCAATTTCGATGCGGTTTTCACTGATCGACAGTAAATTTTAAGACCTAAAATCTGCGTTACTTTTTATCCTGGGAATCCTGGAATATGTATAACGTATCATCATCAAAAAAAGACTTTCCATCGATGATGCAGGAGCTCAAAATAAGTTTTAATGTTTCAAGTTGTCTTATAATTTCCCTGATTATTCATCCAAACGGTCGATTGACTTCTTGAAGTCATCAAAAAATTCTTCATTTTCGGGTAATAACGAATATAAAATAGTAAATTCCCTTGAAATGTTCTTTGGGCGATGATTGGGTGTCCGTGTTATCTACGTCTTCTGTTCCTTAGTCGTTTACGAATATAATAAGCAGCAATTAATCTATTTGCAAACGCGTCCATTTCGTGTACTGACTGTAGCAGTCCGGTCAGTTTTTTGGTCAGGAAACTGACGGCCGGTTAATGCGTACCCTCAGGATGGAACGTACGCACTGACGGTCGATGGAGCACTGTAACCGGCCGAAGGGTAAGCAAACACACTACTTTTAGGACAAGCGAGCAATGACTTTACGGTTGTGTTGCATATAAGATTTATCGATTTTTTTGTTGACTTTTGTACGGTTCAACGTACAACGTTTTGCTGACGCTGCGGCCTACTTTAGACTACTTTAATATTGTTACATAACGTCAAAGAAATGCGCACCCCTGCTCGTCGTAAAAACGCAGTTTATTGCCTTCTTTAATTTAAGAATTATTTTGTTTACTTTGTGTTTAGAATTTGTAGTTCAGAAAAACATGCTATTGTTATTGAACTTGTTTTATGGCCGTCATTAGTGTCGAACTAGTCCTTGCTGTTATTGCATTCCGTCGAAGCTTGCCAGGTGTGCGGATTTACTCGGCGAACGCAGTCTTTTGTTCTATTATACAGTTTAGCTTAAAACAATGCCCGAACGGAGTGGTGCGGCAGTCAAGCGATATAGTGACGGACTTTGCGCGGTTTATTGAATCGTGCAGTTTATACATAGTCTAGTTATATTTGTACCTGTTTTATACATGTTTGTGCAGTTCTAATAAACTCTATAGTAATTCCAACAGCATTTTAATTCGAGTCCTGTGTAGCTCGTAACAATATTATAGTAGTATAAATAATGCTCAAAATACTTTGTAATTGAGTTGCTATCAAACCGCCCTAAGTTGAACTCAGGGATAAGCATTCAAGACCTCCCTGAAAGCAACAAGATGTATTTTCTTCACTGCATTATAAGAAAGCACCAGGACTCCACCAACTATTGCCAGCATCCACCACTGCAAGCAAGAGCAAGTGTACGAACTTTACTGCGTTCGACCGTTGTATTAAAAACGCGCGTTTCAGCAAGTACTTCGATGCTATATCACCTTTTTAACCAACTTCAAAAAGGAAGTGGTTTTCAATTCGACAGTTTTTTTTATATGTTTCATTCAAAAATAAATACGGGCAAAATCGAGGGCTACAGCTTATTTTACATTTTAGGTAAAGTCTTGATCACGTGTACTTATATACGGTACGGTAATAAATTAAGGAAGATCCGGTAGCGAAAATAATGCTAGCGCACCAGTGCCCGGGTCGCCCTCAAGTCCATTGATCAAAATGATAAATGAAGTGGAGACCGATTTTTGCGTCGAGAAAATTAAGAAGTATAAAAAATTGCACAATACTGACGCATAAAAAATTGAGAACAATAGATGAAAACAATGTTTTTAGCAGCAACAAAACCGACTTCAAACAAAATCAAGCAAAAAATAAATATTTTCTACAACATCTTGAAGTCGGTGCTAGTTGGAAATTTGCTATTGTTTTATTATGTATTTGACACGGGACTTCATGATATTGTAGAAAATATTTATTTTATTGCATTTCAATGAGAAGCCAGTTTTTTTTTAATATTTCCCCCGTTTTAGTTGCAAAAATACTTGAATCATTTTAGAAATAAAATTTTAAGCGCCTGTGGAAACGTATACTATAAGTTCTCCGTCTTGGAAGAATGTAGGCGGTCGGCATTCTTCAATAAGAGGTGCCCTCGATTTCGCTGGAATCCACTCACCAGAACCTATGTGACAAGGGGACCATCGCAAAAGAATACACTTTCTATTGGAATCTCCAACAAAAAGTTTTATTCATTTTGTGCGGCATACATAATACTGGCCAATTTCTTCGCAACGCCAAGATATTCAAATATGGAGCAGCATTGAGCCCTGATTATTTTCTCTCTAATTAAGTATTGATATTTCACAACACGAGCGTGTGGCGCCGTGGCTTAGTTGGTTAAAGCGCCTGTCTAGTAAACAGGAGATCGCGAGTTCGAATCTCGCCGGGGCCTACAGAATTGTGGGAAACTCTTTTTTTGTTTCTTAGAATAATATTATTGACTACCAACCCAACTGAAATACTTTTTATCTTTTTTAACTCAAAAACCCGAAGCCTTCTAGGTTTTATACGCGCATAGAAAATTATATTGTTGTATTTAACCAGTGAAATAGTGTAGTGATTGTTGTTTAAATATTAATTTAAAATATAGATAAAATAGATAATTAAGACAGGTAACAAAAGATGTAATAGATATAATAAAAATATATGTATTAGATATAAGTTTTTTGAGAAAAAGAGAACATAAAATAAAAATTAACCCCCACTTATAATTCCTAGTATCGAAAAGAAACCTGAATATAAAGTGTTTTTATAAAAAAAATGCAGATATTTAAATTTATTTCTCTAATTTGATAAGTAATAATATAAATAATAATATTTTAAATTTGCTAGACCCGGCGTGCGTTGCAATGTCACGTAACGTAAAAAAATGTTTGGTTGTATATTTTGTTTTTAAGGCCAGAAACCACCACCAGTTAGATTTAGAGAAAATGTTATATACCTATATATATACTAGCTTCCGTTTACGGCTTCGCTCGCGATACTTACAGCTAATTAAGGCGATATATAAGACGATTCTGGGGGAGAAAAGAAGTCCCCCAACAAGTAACAGGCCTATGTGTGAGGTCCACGCCTGCCAGGGAACGGAGAGCTGGGAATCCCATTTACCCGTAGCCCTGGCATAAGGCGCAGGACGGAACACCCAGGGGTTTTAGTGGGTATCCCTAACTGAGGAGTGGCAATAATGCTAAACGCCCAAGTTTTTACGTAAGTGTAACAGAACCACTCAATGCGGTTTGACCCGCAGCGGCGCGCGACCCACGGCAAAATATTTTATATAGATATTTATTTATATACACTAGTGGTCGCCCGTGGTCGAAATTCGACCATAATAATTAATGTCAAAGACTATATACTTGTATGTATAATCACAGATTTCACCAAGGCTACACAGTTAATTTGACTTCATCAATAAACAAAAGAGTAATATGCGTGTGTGTGTCAAATACATGGTAGGGTGTGTAATTTTTTATTGATTTTAAGTATATTTTATGGATAATTTTAAATAATATTAGCATTCTGCACTCTCTTACTACACTTCTCTATATAAACTGTAAGTGTGCAATATTTCATACTCCTCTGTCCGCGCAATGTTCGTAAAAAGGGGTATAAAGTTTTGATGTGTTTTGCTTCACGTATTAATATATAAATAACAAGGTATATGAACATTGTTTTAGAATTTTTGGTAGAATGTATCACCACCCATTAAACATTCTCATTAACCTAATGCTTATAAAGACGAATGTGGGTTTGTTTGTGACATTTTCACGCCTTAACTCTGCAACATATTCTCACGAAATTTGCATACAAGTTGTCAAGGGTATAGAAAAGGATATGGGGTAACTTTCACCCAGAAAAAAATAATATCCCTAATAATATACGAATATTACTGTAAATAAAAGAGGCGCTCCGCTTGTATTTTATTGGCGCTACCGTTTAAAGTCACAAATAACATAGTCACGTTAATGACAACGATTTTGATGTTTTGCTACCACGGTTAGCTCCACCTTCGTTAGATGGTATTACGGGTAAATTAAAAATTAGATTAAAACTCATAAAATATCCACTTCATGACATACATATCCTTTTTGAAGTGATAACTTCTTATGGAAGAGTAAACCGCTTCGTTACATAATGCGTTACGGCGCCAGTCTGTCTGGCTTCTCTTTCTGTCTCGCATACGGCAGCGGTAGGCAGGCTAAGTTATCACTTCTGTCGGGCGTCCCGAGACGCACATGTTTTTTTTTTAACATGGGGGAATGCAGTCGCGCTTTATTTCGAGGATCGAGTGGAGGTTACCGGAGGCCGTGCGGTACTGATGCCGGGGGACGAAAGTAGTTCCCCGGCAGTGGATGAGGCCGATGGGCCACCGCTTGTCAGGGCCAGTGGAGGGGCTATGCTATAAACCGGGCGAAGGACGAAAGGCAGTGTGGGACTCCCAGCAACCGGTCCTACACTCTATCTATAAAATTTACATTAACGCGAATGAAGCCACGACTATAAGCTAGTATCCGTGTTTTTTTAATAATACAACACAATAATTAGACATTCTGTCGTGTACTCTACATTATTCCGTGTGTAAACATTACGCCTCTGCCAAGATATTCACTAATTTTGGCACTACGTTATAACTGGTGCAGTTAGCCGCTATTTATAAATCTGAATATAGAATAAATATTACCATGTATTTATAGATTTAGTAAATAACTCTATGAAGTAGTTTTGTAAATTCAAACGCTTTGTCTGTTTGTTGCAAGAACACCCTCACCTCGCCACTGTGGTTGACCGGGCTCTGGGTTCGATTACTGGCATAGTAAATTTCGGAAACGAACTTTCTGTTATTTACTATGGTCTGGGTGTCTGGGATCGGCCTCAGAGTGGTCCGTGGTATATTACCCATAACACAAGCGTAACTTACTTAGCGATATACAATGTGTGTGTTTGCCGATTTACTTACCCAAAAAATTACCTATCTATAGATCTTTAAGTAGAAGTTCCTTCTGTTCGTGTGTATGTGACTGAACTCTTCCTAAGTCGCTTGATCGATTTTGATGATTGTTTGAGTATTTGAGCAGGGTTGCGGGATGGTTTAGATACACAATTGGAGCCCATAGGTGGTAATTCAGTTGGGTTCTAGATTCAGGACAGGACAACGTCTGCGTCTGGACCCGCGATTTTTTTATTATACTAATAATAAAAAATCTCTAGTATGATATGACCGGAAACAGATAGACGTTTTCCTCCCAGTCATATTGATGGCTATTTTTGCCAGAGAAACTGGTCAACTCATAGTCCGATGTGTGATGTACAGAAGTTTTGGCAATTGGCTGTTATGCCTAATTAAAAGTGGCACATGTTACATATTCTTACTAAATTTCATTCATTTGACCAAGTAGTTTTTGAGAATAATTACTGTGATATCCAAATGCAAACTGCGACTTACAAAGGCAGACTATGTCATACAAAGACAGACTGCGAATTACAAAGGCAGACTGCGACATACAAAGACAGACCGCGACATACAAAGTAATACAGATGGACAATCGTGACAACTTCATAAGACTCCCGTTTTTTCCCAAAATGGAAACGAAGCTTTAGAACTTAGGCGTACGTACCTGAAGGTCGCTGACCAAGAGATCTCATAACAACACCCAACTCTGCCATTGTGATTGTACCATCTTCGTCTTTATCGAAAAGCATGAAGGCTTCTTTAAATTCTGAAAAAAGCAAAACAATTCTTTGAGCTTCGAAGATACTTTAAAATGATTTCATCCTGTCTTTACAACTGTATAATCCTTTAATATTATACATGCGAATGTTGCTTGTTACGCTTTCATACCTTAAAACTACGGAACAGATTGTCACGAAATTTTGCATGCACACGTTATCAGGGGTATTGAAAACAACATACAAAGGCTACCTATCATACATATGGTACATATATCTATACAGATAAATAAACTTGAAGTGTCTGTTTGTAATGTCAAAATGCTATTTACAAAATCCATATGAAAATATATACGGTACTTATATAAAAAATCATTTTGTACAATTTTTGTCTGTTTGTCTGTATGTTTCGGCTAATCCCTGAAACGGCTGGACAATTTTTGCTGGGACTTTCACTGGCAGATAGCTGATGTTATAGGGAGTAATTTAGTCTACTTTTTTTAGGGGTCCGCGAAAAAAAATCCACGCGGACGAAGTTGCGGGCACAGCTAGGCTATACTAATATTATAAAGAAGTAAAATATGTGAGTTTGGAGGAAGTAATAGACTTGAACCACTGAACCGATATTGAAAATTCTATTAATAAATTATTTTTTTGATAATAATATCTAATTAATGTAATTATGTCGCTATTTCTTCAAATAGAGTCTTTTTTTCTTCAAAGAAAGAAAGACTCTATTTGTTTATTGTTATTTGTTTTCTGGTTCATATCGTCTATCCATCGGGAACGGTTCTTCTTCTGTTCAGCTTCTGTTTTCTGGATGTTAACATCCAGAAAACAGAAGCCGTTCCCGAGGGATAGACGATTAAAACCTAAAATAGCGCTTTGATCGTGTTTGATTGGCACCACAATTATAATTCTCAATTCAATGTGTTTCTCCCATGGTAAGTTCCACCAACGCTAGGTGGCGTTACGGGTACTATAAATAGGCATTTTGTATTAAAAATTAAGTCTGACATTTCTAAGTTGTTTTTATTATGAAATCTAGTTTAATAAAAAATCTATACCAGAAAATACTGTCACGACGCCTTTCCTAAAGATCGAGTCTTCGAGCCCTACAATAAACAATGAACTATAAAAGTAAACATGTTTACCTGCAACTTGTTCTTCTGTAAGGCCATATTCTGACTGAAAAGAAAGAAGAATACAAATTTATTTAAAGTAAGAACTGACCATAAACATCTATCTGTACCTTATTCAAATGATGTTGAATCGAATCCTGATTCGATGGTGTTGAAGCATCGAGTGTGCATAGGTTCAGGAAGTTTTTCGGATTTAATAAATATGCATGTTGTAATCATCTCATAAAATGCTGAACATGCATAGATTTTGATCCACTGTTGCAAATTGTGATGTTATTTCTATAATTAGTAAAATAGCGTATAAATTATTATTTTTAACAGTTACTAATATAACAGTTACTTTCAACACATATGCTCAAAAAAATGCATTTACGAAGCCTGTATATATTGTTCATAAGTTCAAAATTACGCACCATACAACGGAACGTGCAGATAATAGTTACTTAGTTGAAAAAAATAAGAATTCCACCAAAGAGTTTCACATTACGTGAACAAATAAGTTAAATAAAGGAACCTCCTTCGAAGCACTTTTGATCAATATATTTGTCTCACTTTAATACTATAGAGGAAATATTACGAAAGATGTACTTAGTTCTAATTTTCACCACAAGCGGGTCTAGTGACGCCATTTGCAAATGCGCGCCATTTTTAACCGACTTCGAAAAAAGGAGGAGGTTCTCAATTCGTCGGAATCTTTTTTTTTTTTTTTTTTTTTTGTTCCTTTTTTTTATGTATGTTCGCCGATTACTCCGTCATTTACGATCCGATTTACGTGATTCTTTTTTGTTCGACGCGGAATAGCTTCCAATTGGTCCCCTAAAAATTTTACATAGTTTGGCCCAGTAGTTTTCATTTTATGGACATTTTTCATGGAAATAATTTTCACTCCGTTCCATATGTTCGCCGATTACTCCGTCATTTATGATCCGATTTACGTGATTCTTTTTTTGTTCGACGCAGAATAGCTGCCATGTGGTCCCCTAAAAATTTGACATAGTTTGGCCTAGTAGTTTTCATTTTATGAACATTTTTCATGAAAATAATTTTCACTCCGTTCCATATGTACACCAATTACTCTGAGATTTATGATTCGATTTACGTGATTCTTTTTTTGTTCGACGCGGAATACCTGCCATGTGGTCCCCTAAAAATTTGACATAGTTTGGCCCAGTAGTTTTCATTTTAAGAAAATTTTTTTGTTCCGGGTTCTTAGGACCTATATTTTTTAAGAAGCGCGGCACCATTTGTAGGTCCACCCATACATAGCTAGACACTAAAAAGTAACAAATAAAATTTAAAAACTTCGTTTAAAAAAACCGACTTCAAAAACTAAAAAACTAAAATGTATAAAATAACTTATTTCTAAAGCTATTATTATTAATATATATTATCTAACACATCTTGAAGTCGGTGCAAAGCAAAACATAAAAATTACTATATTTTGAAAATTACTAAGCACCGACTTTAAGATGTTTTAGATAATATATATTAATAATAATAGCTTTAGAAATAAGTTATTTTATACATTTTAGTTTTTTAGTTTTTGAAGTCGGTTTTTTTCTTATTGGAACTGTCAAAGATTGTTCCGACTCGCCGACTGATATTTATGTTTGTTTCATTGCCTATTGTATAATGTTTTCTAGTAAATATGTTGAAAAACGTTATATAACACATGTTCGGTTGTTCATTTTTACAAACTCGTGACTATGGTAAGCTCTCGGCTTCGTCTCGGATTCACATTCATTTATTCGTTCGTAAAAATCAACTTACCGCACTAATATCATCATACTTATTTCTTATGATATACAATCGAGGTCGTGGTAGCGTAATGGCTAGCGTACGCGTCCCAAACTCAAAGGGCATGAGTTCGATCCTGGCCGGAACCCGTGCGGCACTTAGGCAGTTTTCTGACCTAATGTATACATATACACTTACCACGTGCTAACAGCAGTGAAGGAGAACACCATGATGAAACCTGCACATCGAGATGACCGATGTGTCAACCCTGCCAAGCCGCCTTGGACCCTTACCCTACAGAAGGACGTCCGAGCCCAGCAATGAGACGTTTATGGGCTGTTATTATATACTATCGAGGGCTTGCCAAAGTCATACATAAATTAGGCGAGAGTACCTATTTTACCGTTTCATTGTGAGGTGCGTAATATTTGACTTCGTGCAAATGTGTCGAAAAATTATTTTACCGTGATATTTTATATTTATGATGATAACATGGTATTTGAACGCCCACTCTTTTATATGAAAACTAGAGTTTTTACTAATGGGGGCGGGCATACTTTCCCTATACTCTTATGGCCTTACTTATAATCGTTTATTAAATTTTTAAGAAACTGCTCCGCAAGTGATTATAGAAATTATTACCCATAAACTCCTCTTAAGGTGAAGTAACTCATAAATAACTGTCAAAAATACCCAACATCGAGAGGTAGTTTGAGTGACTGCTTAAGAGGAAAGATGGCAATTTTTATTTGAAACAGTTGATTGTCACCGAGTGATTGGGGCCGAATTTGTGTATTAAGATTCTGTTACTTAAGAGATGCCTAATCGTTTCTTAACGTGATTATTATAAGTAAGGCCATTAATTTCCTTAGTAAGTAACTTTAAAAGTCAGGTAAATAATAAAATATCATATGGAAATTACGTAAATAAAGAGAAAAGCATCGTGAATTTAATCATATTACTTTTAAACAGTAACAAGTATTAATTTATCCCTATATAAGTGTAATCTGTATTCTGTATCCAATTCATAGCTCAAGTATAAGATATACATTACTACAAGTTAGGTACGTTATTTGTAATGTGTCAGCCATAGCGCCATATTTGAGATATTCTCCGATTCTCCGTTCACGATAACTTGACGTGTAGGGTTACCAACAATCATAAATATTAACACCTAAACCTAGAGTAAAAATTATCTAAGAACGTTATAATTACTAGAAAATTCCAACAAAAGTTAAGAATAAGTTAAACTTTATAATAATCTCTTTTTATAACATGATTTTTACAATTGGTAACCCTGCGCGTCTAGTTATCGCGAATAGGGTACAGACAGTAATACCTATTCAATAGAATATTCAACTATGGACGTGCTCCTCTTGTAGCTCACAACGTCCAAAGTGCTCCTTCAACCGTTCCACTAGAGATCACGGTCGTTACGGTTGCCGCGAAACCGTCACTACGACATAATTTGCGCTCACGCTGCGCTCACAACGATTCATGTCAAGGGGTGAGTCGAAGTGGACATTGACCACAGAGCATTAATTCTCTCTATCGATACGTTAACAAAGACGTGATTTTTAAATCAACCAATGACATTTGTGTATTTCGTATTTAATGACATCAACGCTCTATGGAGTGGTTGTTGTGAGCCACATGTGAAAAGTAGCCTTTGTTGAACTGTCAAAGACAAAGTTAAGCTTACAGATACTTGACGTATCGCTAAATCGCTGGTCAGTCTTCGCAATCTTCTATATTCTTTGTTGTAAATGTCATCGGTGGCCATAGTTTTGGCCATTTCAAACTTTTAAACTGAACCGGATCTATTAGGTACAACACTTTAATCGACTTTAGGTTTTTGGCTATTTGGTTTAAAATATGTTTTTCAATCATTTATTATGGATACATTATTACCGGTCTTTCAAAGATGGGATCTTTGAAAGAAAGCATCAAGCATGCAATGAAAAAGGAATTCAGAAAGGATAACCGTTAATTGAAGGTTTAAATCAAAACTCAGATTAAAATTAATGACAATGAGAAACGAGGTTATCATAAAATTGAAAGCTGGCAAGGTGACTGACAATTGAAATGATAATATTTCTAAATCCAAAGGTAATATTTTTGAAAGCAATACACGTTATGAGATGGCGCTAGGTTTCAAATTTTATCAATTACATGTATTGAATAATTTCAACCTATTTGTTAATGAAATTACTAAGCCTCCATGTTTTCTTCAAAGTAATATTCAACAATATTTAAGTCGAATAATGTAAATTTTGTGCATAATAAAGTGAAAATGAAGGAAAAATAGAAAAGGGAAATCTTTTAAAGTTTTTGTCACGTAAAAACCATAAAAGATTTTGTATATTTAGCCCGAAATTAGCGTTGCGTTATTTAAACACTGGCAAAACACAGCACAGTTAAGTACTACAATGTTTACAAAAACAACAAACACTTTTATAATCTGCAAAAACACAGGCGCGCTTTTATTTTTTTAGACAATGTCACTGGAATATTCTTTTTTCCACAAAATTAAAAAGCAAATAAATGCTTTGAAATTTTATTTGTTAACACATTGGCCATTAGGCACTGTTTGTTTTTAATTAAAAATGTCACTGCTATTTTTGTTTTTCGAACGCGTGTTTTTTTTTTATCTGTGTTATATTTTTATGTTATCAAACTGGCTGGCGAGACGCGCGAAGCGACATTGTCAGCTCAGATTATTAGTGGAACACTTCTATATTTAAATTATTTTTGCGCGCTATAACAACAAGCGGACCGTTCTACAATGGTCGCAATTTTAAGCGGAAGTTTGAGAAGCCGAAGACGGTTTATTTCTGTCTTTCAATTCGGATAAAACAACAAAAGTGATCCTAAAACTGGTCTTTCAATTCTGTACCTTTCAACGAAGTTAAATTCAATTTAGTTGATCCAACAAATATCAGTAGGTATAATATTGTGGTGGTATGAATACAGTTAATCTTTAGCGAAATTTAATCTTGACCTCAAGTAAGGTTGGATTTAAAAAGACTAACTCTTTTGCGTTGCACGGACAGGAAGTAACACAAATATCCTAGACCATAAATACAGATATATTATTATAATTATATATCAAATGCTTATTTTCTATTTGTTTATTTACATTTCATCAGATTACTTGTTTTTAATTTAATTAGAGCCAAATAAAACTTTTTAGACATTCAACTAGAATATTATATTAAAATACGCAGAACGAAACCTTTATTTAAATTATAAATAACGAATGTCATTTTCATATTACAGTGACTGAAGGTGTTTGTATTTTTTATTTTATTGGATTTATTCCTTAGGAATCATACATACATACATACATAACTTCACGCCAGGTCCCTTGCGGGGTCAGCACGAACAACAGAGCGCCATTCAGGCTTATTCTTACACACCTCACTTGTTTCTTTGACATTCATAGCCCTTGTCATACATGCTCGTCTATTCTTAAGGCTCCTGACATACTTTTGACATACCTTAGGAATCAATTTTCATATACCTCATACGCCCACGGGATGGTATTTATATGTGGAGTGAAATTATGCAAGCGTTAACTCAAAGCGTAAAGTTTTTTTTGTATTATACAATTTCAAAAATTCTGAAATCTGAATATCTGTCAGTGTACCTTACACTGACAGATTTCAGATTCAGATTTCTGATTTGAAATTAGAAGAAATTGTAACCGCTCTTTCGTAATTCGGCCGTAGCATTGCATATATTCAAAGACCTCAGTCAAAGTACTTAAGGAGTAAGTAAACTCTAGTCGTAGGTCGGAGCTGACACATATTTTTTTATAAAAAGAATGAGCTACGCTATTCTCCAAAATAATTTTATAAAATAATTTATAAAAGAGAAACATCACAAAATGGTGTCATTGTAGAACAAATCAATGTTTTCTGTCGTCTTGGCAAGACGGCGGACATCACAGAGTACATTGAATATAGCGGACATCATCAGGAACGTGTCGCGTTTTAGTGGGAAAGTTATGGACTCATTATCAACCTTCACGCAATTTGGGTACCACAAATTAAGACTTCCCATTCGAAACCTTATGGCGTAGTCAATAGAAAACATTTTCAATATGATCATTGTAATATACTATTTTTGTTGTTTCTATATTTTACTATTAACTCACTTGCCTTACCATCGGTTGAATTTTCACACTGTTTATATGGAGCTTATGTCAAATTTTAACCGGTCGGTAAAATATAAGAACCGGCTATAAAAAATTAGTTTCGCATTTTTCTAATGGCTATTAAATTAGTTAATACTGTTACACGCCGACAAAGTGAATGCACATCTGTAGTTTATTTCCTTTCCCGCATTTGGACTTCTTTTGCTGACTTTGTGTCTAAAATTTACAATTAAGAAAAAAAACATCCTCTTGTTATTGTAGGTACTCGTTTATGGCCGCAGGTGTGAAGATTTCGTTTTCTTGAAAACAGCAGCATTCAAGCGACGATGAAGATACGAGCAAGACGTGTACATTTGATAAGCAATATAGTGACGGACTTTGCGTATGTTATTGAATCGTACAGTTTGTACTGGTTGTGTCCAGTTATACTTGTACCTGTGTTATACGTGTTTTTATAGTTCTAATAAATTATATAGTAATTCCAACGGCATTTTTAATTCGAGTCCTGTAACTCGTAACAATACTAAAAAAAATTACTTGGACTAAAAATTTTTGTATTCTATAAGTTCTTCGCTCTTTGGTTAATAAAATATAAAAAATACTGTTTTTATTGTGGTTTATATGAAATTCCTGTGGGATGATATTTTCAAAATATAAAATACATAATAAGTAGACATAAATTGTCACGTTAGATTATGATCTAATAGACTATACATATCATGCGTCGTCAGCCAATCGCAGTCCAATACTGGAGAGACAGATCCTCGATACCTAAATATATATCGATACCTAGATACCTAAATATAATAAAGTATATGCGATAACGCTCAAAGAATACATGACACGAATCATTGTAAATGATCTCCCAGGGGACCCCCTGGGAGATCATTTACAATGCAATCAATGTACAAAAATAATCAGAAATCGACCAAATCTGAAAAGATTCTTTACTGGTTCCCAAAGCGACCCATCAGGCTCACATATGCAGGCTTGGAGTTAAATCAGAACCATATACTAGAATGATGATATTCTGCCGCGACGACAGCGAGATGTAGTGGATTTAATAGAATACGAATTCTTGAAACTATCGCAATGGAATCGTACTTTGAGTATCTTCGCCCCGCCATGATATTGAAATAGCAGAATTGGGCCCCTGTTATATTGTAACCATCTCGATTCTGCGTAATTTATTAGACTTTGATTTAAGAAAATGCGCGTGCGTGTGTGTGTATATGTGTGTGTGTGCGCAGTTCACACGCAGTGGAAGTAAAACTTCAGAGAAAACATAATTAGTTCTACACTTAGTAAATAAGAGTGAGGAGACTACGAAACACCACACAAAAAGGAGACCGATGATGATATGAAACGTTGTATAATGCATTCTACCTCATTCTCTCACAGGCTTATCATATAGATTTATGTGTTTATTTCTTTTTAGTGTCGCTTTTGCGTTCATCAAGTTTCATATCACAAATAGTCTAAAGTCTAAGTTTCACTTCATAAGCATTAACAAAAAAGCATTCCGTGATAACAATTTGATAAGGTATATAATGAAATTGTGATTAGTACAGCTATATTTTTCGTTAATGGAATTTAGGGAGCCCTTGACTATCGTATCCCCTCTTTCCGGCATAACGGGAACTGCGGGGGCGTTATTTGTGCCAGAATTAAATATCAGTTGCGCCTGTTAGAATAAATTAACATTGTTTCAGTTACGCACTTTTGCTTTAATATACGATGGACTGCAAAACAATTTAAGTTAATAAAATCAAGATTATAAAGTAATTTGATGTGTAGTATATTTATACTTTGCCTCAAACTTATTTTAAAGTTTTAAGTTATACCCATTGTACGGAAATAAAGAGTACAGTAGTGGCATTGCCGAATATCCATTCAAATATCCCTGAAGTTCTTTCTGGCGAGCTCTCCCTATATTCGATTTTGTAGACAGAAACCTATTTCTTTTGTGGCCAGTATTAATAAAACGTATTAATACTGGTCACTTGCTATATATAATTATATTCAACATATAAAACCTCTAGTTAGTTGCGACCACAGAGTACACTAATATAATGGGAAAGTTGCGACCATAGATAATGCCATATAGGTTACGACAGTAAAATATAGTAAAAACAAGCATTTTGTCTAATTTTATATATTTGCATTTATTTTGTGTTGTTCGAGCCCGTTACAGTTACCATGATTTCATAAAGTAATAAATGGTATAACGTCGGAAGTAGTTTCGGTAAACCTGCAACACCCCTTAGCCACTCACATCCATGTTGCCCCTGTCTTCTATAGCATTTTATGCCTAAGCTGGGAATGGCAAGTCACTGTCTGCCCATTTCTCCATGTTCCCCTTATTCCCACAGTCCCCTTATTCCCAGACTCCTAATACCGCTAGCAAGTCACACCAATAGTCCGGTACTTTTTATTCTCATTTCCCACAATAGTCCTACACTGGCCGGGGCTTGTCCTTGGTTTCATTATTATATCAGTAGACAGGGATAAATGCCGGTCATTGTCATGCCACATTTACATTAAATTTGTCAAAGGGCCTCTATGTGTCTTCCCATGGCCTCATGCAAGCCCTCCAAAAGTCCGGGCCATTTTTTATGGCCCGTGGTCTCTAGAGACACACAATTAATAATAAAATATACATATATAAATATATATTTCATATATTTTGCAAATACTTTTATTAATACTTTTGTGGCAATACTTAACGCTATTTATAGCCCATTCAACTGGCAATAAACTCAAATAATCCTACAAAAATTATAGCGCTTTCTATACACGAATCATTTTATGGTTGTCCGCCTTTAATGTGGACGTATATATACATTAATATAAAGCAGTAATTTCTTAGGGTTACATTATTTTGGTTGTATCCCAAAGTAGTAGAACCCTTGAAACCACATTTTAAATTTTTTTAAGCGCAGTTCTTATTAGAGTAAAAACAAAATTGAGAGAGAGAGAGAGATCATTGATATGTGTATTATCTCTTAATATAATTGTCGCTATACAATCAATTATTGCCACCTTATCTATCTAAGCCCATTGTGTATTGTAACCTTTATGGTAGTCATTACCCAGGTGTGATTCTTAAAAATTCAGTCAACGCGGTCGAGCTGACATATTGTATTTATAAGTATGAAGCTTTGAAGCAATATCCTAACGGAGGGGTGAGGCAGTCGAGCGATAAGCACAAGCGATGGAAGACGTGTGTACTACATTCGGTAATCTATTTAGAGACAGACTTTGCACGTGTTATTATATTTGTATCCGTGTTATACGTGTTTGTATAGTTCTAATAAATTCTATAGTAATTCTAACGGCATTTTAATTCGGGTCATGCAACTCGTAACAATATTATAACGCTTTACCTGCATATATTGCACGAAATATGACGATAGCTTGTGCCTACGTAAGCTTGATACGAGTATTTTATTCCAGCCAAGTAGTCTAAATAAGAATTATCAAGCAAAAAACATGATAAAGAAATGTCTCTTTTCTAGCAAAATTGTAGTTACTCGAATCCACACCATGTGTTGTGTAAATAAAGTTGCGAGATTAAAGAGACCACCATATGGTCGTGTCATACAACTTTTTTGGACGTAAAAATAACACATCTCGGAAGCTTTTGTAAAAGTTTGAAAAGTTGATGATTAAACGGCAAATAAAAGAATTGTATAGTTGTAATTTTTTGACTTCTATAAATCGTGGATTATGTTTTAGTATTTTTATTGACTTATTAGAAGAATAGAGCCAGTACTTATTTTTCTTGTTATTTTTGTTATTTAACTCGTAGGCAAAAAAAAACAACCTAACAATTGGTTTCTTTTTTGTTAGAATTTTTTTATTTTACAATTAAGTTGTACATTTAAGTTGTACATAATATGATATCCTTAATAAGGTAACTTAGGTACCTACTCGTTTTAGAATTGTCATAAACCTAACAATCTTTCAATATGTTTTTATATGATTTTCAGGATTTTTCTGTTATATCTTTGGAAACCAGGGACTAACAGCAATGAAATTTATATAGAACCATTCTAAAGCTACCTGATACTGAATCCAATGCGAAAAGAGAAAGTTATGGCTGAAAAAGCACAAAAAAATCACATTTCTAGCTGAATTTTAATCATTTTCTGCTATATCTTTGGAACCCAAAGTCTAATAGCAATAAAATTTAAATGTAACCATTACATAGCTTTGCTAAATCTAGCGCAAAAAGAGTCATCAAAATTAGTTCAGAAACAAAAAAATACAAACGTCAATCACTACAACGTTTTCTACTTTACTTTAAGGAATTTCTGCTATATCTTCGGAACTCAAGTCTAATGAAACAAAGAACAAAACAATTTTTATGGGACTATTCTGAAGCTACATTGAATCGAAAGCATGAAGAATGATCAAAATCGGTTTAGAACCATAAAGAAGCCTTCAAACTTACTCTGACTCAATATGAATAACATCTATAACTATACAAAGCGAAATTAAAGCTAGAGAACAACTGGAAATGTTTCAAAAAGACATTGAGCCGGAGGCCGTTACCAAAAGTGACATTAAAAACAAAACCCTATTTTTAAAATGGCGGCACTGAAAATGAAATGAAAAATGTTTATAAAAAAATATTTTTCATAAAATTTAACCTCACCTGACGAAAGAACATACACAATAATACAACTATTAAAACGAGAACAAGACATTGGTCGCTCGTAAAATATATCGAGATCATGTCCTATCTTGTTAAAACTATATAACGGATACAAAATTCATGCCTGCAAATATTGTTTAGATTACATACATAAGTATGTATTTTATAATTAGGTAGTAAAATACGTCAAATAATAAAAATCTTAAAATTTGTTTTGTTATCTAGCTTTGATCTAACTCTCCACATTTTTTACATTTGTTATTATCTTATAGTATTGCTATCTTACAGCATTTAAGTTTTCGCAGTTTCGCAACTATCACATAACTATAGTTGAAACTACATTATAAAGGTTTGAAGTATTTGATTTTTATTTAGACGTTTTTAAGTAGCCGTGATCACGAAAGACAAAGTTGTCAAGTGTCAATGAGTAATGTTAAGTCGTTATTTCGCCTACCCTCAACTTGTTTATTTTAATTTGGTTATTATTTATTCTATGGGAGCCTAAATCTAATTTACCAAATCAAATAAAATACCACGCTTAAAACCGTTATAAGGTAGTTATAATTATTCCTTTCATTTTAGGATTCTGAAAACTAACGACTAAAACAGACCCCTTTTAATCTCATCCCTCCATTTATCTATAAACGGTAAGACCGTTTATTTATACATAATATGAATAAGACCGTTAGTTTATATAAATTACGATAATCCTTTTCAAAGACTTCAGCCGTATGGTAAAATTTGGAAGGTGTCTTTTATATATCCCTATATAAAGTATAGAGAAAATTTGTAAGAAATACATATAAAGGATGGCGGCACATAATGGATTTAAATAAGGATTAAAAATAATTATATGGGTTTTCTGCAGATTTATGGGCATCGTTAGGTTATAGGTATATAGTATCTTTATATAAGGTAATAGCAGTTCTATTCAAGTAGTACATAAACGATTGAATTTCCGAAAGTTAAAATTATACTTCTCTCTCAATTTTCAACTACAAGGTGAAAATTTTTGTAATAATTCACGGTAATAAAACTTCAAAAACACTTTTAGTATTAAGTTTTTATATATTCGCCTTTATTTATCTTGTCTGCAACGTGGCTTTACGGGCTTTTTGAAATGGAATTTTATATGTGGCGTATAGCTTTGATCGCTTTAATTCATGTAGGACAAAATCAAAATATCTATGCTCACTCAAAATGTGGTTGTTGACAAAGATACGTCTACATGATCACAATGATTTACTTACATGGTAGCATAATATATGATATTATAAATATTATTTTTTATTAATGTCTTATAATAAATACAACCTACTTACACTTTAAACAAATTTTAAACACTAAAATATTAATAAAATATAACGATAACACGAAAAATTTGTAACCATAGATATTTACGATTTTGTTTATTGTTTTATTAGTCTCAAAAATAAATATCTGTTAATTTATGGTTGTACTGTGGCTTCATTTGCATTAGTGATATTCTGTATATATAGTATTATTCTTATCAGTAAGTTTGAACTTACTCTTTTTTATTGCTGAAGCACACCAGACAGGCTGACTGCCCAACAGGGCTCATGCCCTGCCCTGCCCCCCCCCCCCCTCCCTCCTTTGACCGTATCAAAATCGCCTATAAAGCCTGGATGAGGAAAGCAGAATCCTCTGCTACACATCCGTTAATAAGAGACAATTGTATTATAGCGTAAATAACCATCACGTCGGGGTCACCAGTATAGCGGAACGACGTGCATCTAATATCTATTGTTCTCGCGGACGACTGTCGGTGGCGGCCGATCGAATGCCGTGCGAGTGTGCGATGACGTAGTAAGCGCTGTGCCTGCGCCGATTTCATTGCCGCGGGTTTGCTCGTCCAATTAAAATTAATTATATTTTCATAAATTTTGATGTGGTTCCCACAGTATAAATAACACATTGCATGGATTTTATCTTATAATTATTTGCTTTATATTTTTGTCAATATAGAGAAATGTAGCGTGATATTACGTTACCAAATTAATAGTGACGATCAGCTCGTACTGTTGATGCTTGTGCCCCTTCTTCTTCTTTCCTTGGGGGGTCTTGACTGCCGCTGCTGCTGCCGCTTGCTTCGGTGGCGCTGTCTTCGCTGCGCCTTTCTGGGCTGATGGTTTGACTGGAGTCTTCGGGCCGCCTTTTGTTGATGTACCTAGGCAGTATTGTAGTTAAACCAAAAAAAATATATTTCACGAAAGTACTTATTGGCGATATCGAGTCACTTTTTGTTGTTATATAAAGTAGTAGCACTAACAGCACTATTCGAAAACTTGTACTCTTTGTTCTACCATTTTATTGAATATATAGCATTGGTACCTAAGTAGCTTTTTTATAACAATTCTGCAGACATGCAGACGGCCTGATGGAAAGTGGTTATCATCGCCTCTCTAAAGGGCGAACAAAACCCGGTCAGTAATGCTGGAACACGACTCAAGGTTGTTATAGCGACATACCTCTAGAGCAGTCAGACGGGCAATTACCCTACAATATTATAATGATAATTACTTAAATGAAATTTTTAATTATGTTTTAGTACGACTTTCCTGCTACTAGCTCAAGCAGATATTACAGAAAAAAGTAGAGGCATTTCAAAATATTGGTATTGATAAATACAATTGAATTTTATCAAAATTAGTTTGTAAATTTTGGGGTTAAGCTGAGATCAAACTTAAACAAGGCAATAAATCTTATTCCTCTTAATTATTATAGGGATATTGGGATTGTAGGGAATAATTACCATTCTGTGGATTTATTCATGATATTAAGAAATATTCTTATTTTTCTAATTTTAAAGCTACATAATATGGCTTTTCATACGAATGAAAAGAATATTAATATTTCTTAATATTTAAAATACATTGACAAGGTGCCAATAACAGTAGAGTTTACCTTATATATATATATATATATATATATAATTTTTTTAAAGACAAATCTTACCTTTTTGACACGGAGTTGTTGCTTTTTGGCCGGCAGCATTCTTTTGGTTAACGTGTCCACCACCGTCTGCTGGTTTGTTTCTCGCCTGTGAAAAAGTATATTATCAGTATGTAGCAATATCCCCAGGGAGATGGGCTGGTCTGGCTATAGGGAACCACGTAAAAGGCCAAGTTTGGCTGTTAACCATATTAAATTCTAAAAAAAGCTTGTCACAATTCCATGGTTACTTCACTTAGATCGATGGAAGGTAATTATATAAAAAGTGGGGCAAGTGTCCGAAATCCATAAAATATGGAGATTTACGAACAGGTGACAAATGCACTACGTTCGTAATTTGGCTACGGAACCATAAGAAGAATGTTTGATAGAAAATCTCGAATACTACTAAAAACATATTATTACAACTAATTTTCGGTAAAATAATTTTTCTAGGAATTATTTTTAGTAATTTCAACTCTACGGTTCGTAAGAAGGGGGACGACGATAAAATGTTTACGATTTTGAAAGCTATTGACTTACAATCGGTTCCTATAGCTTACTTTACCAACGGTTGAATTTTGACATTATTTTTACGGAGCTTATGTAAAATTTAACCGATAGTCAGGCATATGAACGGTGGGTAAAATATAGGAACTATAGGAGGAATACAGTAGGAAACTATAGGAGGAAATACATGAACCGGTTATTAATGAAATAATCATTAAAGAGCATCGATGTGATTTTTAACCGACAACAGACATTGAAAAACAAAATCAACTTTCAGTTACATGTATGGTGGAAAATCCTATTTTTTCAAACGCTTACTACACTGTTTATACCGCTATATAGATATATATAGAGAGGTGGACGAACACGAAGAAAAGGTTAGCGTTCTATTTTTTCAAAAATGGTTATGTAAATCTAAAAAAATAAGGTTAGTAAACAATGATTCTTATCTTAATACAATTATATCACTAACTAAAAAGCACTTGTATAGACGGCAATGCCGACACATTACCGCTGCAGCGCTGCTACACGTGGTA
Organism: Dendrolimus pini; assembly: GCA_949752895.1. NCBI lineage: Eukaryota > Metazoa > Arthropoda > Insecta > Lepidoptera > Lasiocampidae > Dendrolimus > Dendrolimus pini. The sequence goes on along the minus strand of OX457138.1, from coordinate 17,971,210 downwards.
AAACCATTTGTACTAAATTAAATTTAGCTAGTACTTCATGAAATAATAAAGCTATTAAAATGTATATAACTACACTTAATATTCTAAGGGGGCGATTTCTCAATCACTAGAAAAAGGCAATTCATAGATAAAATACAACTTGGAAAAATTAAAAATGTCAGTTGCCTGACTAAAACAGTAAATTGCTTTAAGTGATAAGACCGCCTATTGTCTTCTGTACTTAAACTTCTTGAATTGTATTTTAATGTTATGCAATAAAGTATATTCTATCCTATTCTAAAACAGTTGAATGGTTTTACATTTGAATTCACTCGGGTTATAATTTATCCGACTGTTAAAGTCTATTTGATGATTGAGAAATCGGCCCAAAGAAAACTTTTTATAGACTAGTAAACAAGTGCCTTTTGGACCAACTTTTTTCAGCAGTCTCCGAAAATTATAAATGAGGTGTCATTCGATTCGGAATGGCATGTAGATAATTTTTGAAAAAAGTGAAGTTCCGCTTGCAAAAATTGTAAAAGTTATTAACAATTAACTAAAAAAAAGGGGGTTTAGTTTTTTGCACATATCTCAAAAAGTAATAAAGATTTTTCAAAATCGAAAAGAGGAGGAAATTTCCTAAAAAAAGTCTTGACTCCCGAAACTGTAAGATCAATATTTATAATTTTCCCAGAGGGATGAAAATACGGCCGAAAACGGGTACTCTGGCTTACGCAAGCCACACCCACATCGGCCCTTTAATGAATAAATATTATTTAAACATACTAAATATGAAAATAAAAAATTGAAAAAATCAGGCACTAACTGAATAGATGAATGAACAATAATCTGCTTGAAAAATTTTTTTATAACAATTTTTCATTTAGTTGTTCAATAGTTAATTAATAAAAAAAATTTGCTTGAACATGAACATTGCAAGTGTGATAATTGTTAAACTATAAATTTAAGATTTTTTTCCTTTCTTGGAGCAATTCTTGAAAGGCTTTAGAATAGAACCCCGTTGGAAAAGTTAGAAAATGTTTATTATTCATTTTTTTTATTAATAATTTTCGTTGTTACAAAATATTTTTGTTTTGCTTGAACATAAACATTGCAACTGTGATAATTATTAAACTATAAATTTAAGATTTTTTTCCTTTCTTGGAGCAATTCTTGAAAGGCTTTAGAATAGAACCCTGTTGGAAAAATTAGGAAATGTTTATTTTTCATTTTTTTATTAATAATTTTCGTTGTTTTAAACTTTTAATTTTGTAACAAAGAAAATTATTAATAAAAAAAAGAAAAATAAACATTTTCTAATTTTTCCAACGGGGTTCTATTCTAAAGCCTTTCAAGAATTGCTCCAAGAAAGGAAAACAATCTTAAATTTATAGTTTAACAATTATCACACTTGCAATGTTCATGTTCAAGCAAAAAATAAGTTATTCAATAATAACTAAATGAAAAATTGTTATAAAAAAAATTTCAAGCTGATTATTGTTCATTCATCTATTCAGTTAGTGCCTGAATTTTTTCATTTTTTTATTTTCATATTTAGTATGTTTAAATAATATTTATTCATTAAAGGGCCGATGTGGGTGTGGCTTGCGTAAGCCAGAGTACCCGTTTTCGGCCGTATTTTCATCCCTCTGGGAAAATTATAAATATTGATCTTATAGTTTCGGGAGTTAAGGCTTTTTTAGGAAATTTCCTCCTCTATTCGAATCTTTTTTCAAATTTGAAAAATCTTTATTACTTTTTGAGATATTTGCAATAAACTACAATTTTTGCAAGCGGAACTTAATTTTTTTCAAAAATACACCTCATTTATAATTTTCGGAGACTGCTGAAAAAATTTGGTCCAAAAGGCACTTGTTTACTAGTTTATTAGTTTCAAAAAAACAAAATATATGATTTCTTATGAAAATGATTAGTTCTTAACTAAGAGCATCACAAAGTTTTTCATGGTATAATATCGAGTCATTATTCATCATTTGGACCTAAGTGTATTTTTGGTTGCAATTTTTTATTTTAAGACTTTCAGTTTCAGTTAGACCTAACTGAATCAGAAACTAACGTCCTAAAACAAAATAATAATTAAAAATAACTTTTGCAACCAATAATAAACCTAAGTCCAAATGTTGCTTACGATAAAATGTTGCAAATGGCTCGATATACAAATCGAAACCAACCAGCTATGCCATTCATTCAAATGTAATATTTCAAATATCGTTTAGTACATGTCGTGCTCCGGAAATTGGTGCAGACAGTACGTAATATGAGAACTCTATGTACACTTGACATACAAGCTTCTTGGCAACAGCTAAAAGGAAGTGTCTTTCAAGTAGCTGTGTCAATTTAGATATTCTCTCCAATATTTCTCAAAGATTGCAAGTTATTTTAATGTCAATGGTTGGGTTAAGGTCAACTATAAACCTTTACTCTTGGTTATGTTACGATTCAATATTTTAGAGAAATAGATAATACTTTATTGCTGACCAAAATAAACAATTACCAAACTGCATATAAGCTAAACTGTTTTGACAAAGGCGGTCTGTCCGAATATTCTTAAGTAATCTGGCGATGTAGGTGGAGCAGACAATAATAATAGGGCTGTGAGGATATTTAAATCCAAAATTATCATAAACTGTGATGAATAATATTTTTGAAAATCATAAATTCAAATTAAATCTACAGCTAAAACTAATACAAAAGGAGAAGAAGCAGCAATTTGCCCGACTGGATGACTACCACCCCTAGTCTAAAGCATGTCGCCACAACAACCTTAAGTTGTGTTTCGGCATTAGAGACCAGGTTCCAGTCTCCCTTAAGAGAGCAGCAGCGCATTTGGTGTTGCAAATGTCCATAGTCGATGGTAACTGCTTTCCATCAAGTGAGCCGTCTGCCTGTCTGCTGAACTCCTTCAATAAAAAAAAGAAACTCCTGATTATATCACCACACTACGGTTAATATTGGCTCTGTTAATTAAGTAATTTTTACAATTTCTAAGCGAAACAGAAAATAGGGAAGCGGATGGTTATCAACTGATAAAATCTAGGAGGCTCCGAGGTCCACTTTCTTGTATTTCAATTAAAAAATAATGATTATAACTAGGGTGAGAATCATCCAGCTAACTCCATATTTTTCATTTTCGCGCTCTCAAACTAATGGGGCGGAACCGAAATTTATTGAAGCCATTTTTTTTGACGAATGACGCCATCCTGCATCGTTATCGATAGCTACGGATTGTAGAATTATCATGTATTTTTAATTTCAGGGAGCACAGATTTCTATCACAATGGAACGATGTAGAAATCTGGGTTCTCACAGGTTTCTAAATCGTTCCGTTGTCTATCATCTCGGTCGGTAATTTTCATGACTTTATAATCGCGTCCTCAGCCAATTACAGTCCACTGTTAGACGTAGGCCTTCCCAAGTTTGCGCCACATATTCTGATTCTCTGCTATCCTCATTCAGTGCCTACCGGCGACCTTGCGCAGTTCGTCGTTCCATCAGGTTGGAGGGCGCTTTACACCACGTTAACCGAGACGGGGTCTCTACTCTAGAACTAGCCGGCCCATTTCCGCTTCAGCTTACAATTTTATGAGCTATGTCGGTTACTGTAGTTCGCTTACGAATATCCGCATTTCGGATTTTATTCATAAGAGAGATTCCAAGCATAGCTTTTTAAGCGACTGGAACTGCAATCGCTTAACAAGCTATGCTTTATGGACCAATCCGGCCGCCAGTGTTCACGGTACAGCCTCGTAGGACAGAATAGGATTGTCGACGAGAAGACTTAACGAAGCTGATCGAATGCTGCCCAGTCCAACTGAATCCTTCTATTAGCTCCCCCTTAACGTTGTATCGGCCTACCTGTATTTACAACTTATGCCTAAATTAATTATACGAACATATTGCATATTCCACATTGAATATTATGGCCTCCCATTTATATGATCTACGCTTTCATACAAATTTAGGTATTGAATAGTTAAAGATATGACGTCATATCTTGCTATGCTCGGACGAAATCTAGAAGGCTTCGGCATTTTATAAGTACATATAAATTGTCTCAGAGGCTTTGACTGTCGACTACTAGATCTTTTTTTTTATTGCAGGAGTTCAGCAGACAGGCAAACGGCCCACGTAATGGAAAGCGGTTACCATCGCCTATGGCCATTTGCAACACCAAAGGTGCTACAAATGCGCTGCTGCTCTTTTGAAGGAGACTGGAATCTGGTCACTAATGCCGGAACACAACTCAAGGTTGTTATGGCGACATACTTTAGACCAGGGGTGGTAGCCATCCAGTCGGGCAAATGCCCTACCACCTGGCTGTGGGTTGTTTTGTCGCCTCTTACGACAGGCCGCCCGGCCGCAGGAAATTGTATTCTTTCTCCGATCTAACTATTGTTGTTAATTGTTTCATATCATTTTAAAATTGGTGGTGAGAGAAAAAACTCGTTTCGAAGTATTTGCGATCAAATGTATTTTCAGAGTATTAGTGAACATTTTTCACCTCTACGGAACTCTTTGCTTTGTGTGGACTGACACAGAAATGGCAGACTTTGAAAATAAATTGCATAAAATTCTTCAATATTTCCCTAAAACCTCAAAACACGTTCAAAATCACCTTACATCTAATATTCGAAATTCCACATCGCGTGTCCGCGTGACAGGCTATCGACGTTGCAGACGCGTTATTCTGGTCTATTCATCGTACCGTTTAATTTGTGATATCGTAAACTTCACGTGTGTCTTCACAGAGACACCAAGGTATGAAACGAACTATAATTTCGGTAAACGTTATACATTTCATGTGCGATGTGACATTGTAAAGGCGTTCATAAAAATAACATAAAAAATTGTAGTAATAATTTAACGATTTCGAATTTGTGTCTACAGTTTTATAAAACGGTTATAATATTACATCCTTACAAATAAAAGTACTGAATAAAAAAAAAGTTATACTCTGGTTTACTCACCTAGAATAAAATGACAGCTGCAAGCGATATTTTTATGTTGCAAGCGTGGGGCAGTGTTGTAGTATGGCTCATTCATAAGTGAGTTATGTGAGTTGTTGATTCAACTCACCGCTGAGAGTTGTATAAAATAAAAATATACGAGTATGTTTGTTAGACTCCGAGATAACTGTTAAGACAAGCGTGTAAAATACTGTATAGACAATCTCGCATGAATTGTGAGAAGGTTCCGTTTCTGGCATCTTAGCTACCGGTAGTTTGGAACCCAGGACCCGCTGCCGGCGAATTAATTTTTTTTGTTTGTTTTGTATAAAAAAATAAATTTAACAAAATAAAATCTATCTATACTAATTATCATTATTTCAATATAAAATTTCATGAAGTCTATAACTTAATAGCTTTTGAATTTTTTTTATAGCATACAGAGACTGACGGGTGGATGGATATGACATTAAAATATTATTCCGATGATCATTAAATAACCCAAGTCCTATTAACAGATCTTTTCATTTACCTAAATAAGCGATCGAGTTTAAACATTCAGTGCGCGTTAAATCGCTGTAAATCAACATCAAAGTGGCAAGGGTCCATGATTTTGATAAGTTCTCTAACTTATGCAGAAATTTGAATTGGACGGCACGTACAATTCAAATTTATGCATAAATCCTTTCTCAGATATTAGTTTTTAAAAGTCAAACAATGAAAACAAACTTATATGTTTGTATGGGAATGTTAAAAATGTTTGAAATTAATTGCATTTCAATTATAGACAAATATATTTGAGATTAATAGAATGTTAATTATGGACTACAGATAAAAAAATTATGATCATTTTTAGAAATTAATTGTGGATGTTGCTAAGGAGTCGACGCGTGAGGGGGCGAAAAAGGGAGTGACCCTTCCAGTTTTCCTCCGGCAAACAGAACTAGACAGTGCCGGAAGACGTCTAACAACCTCCGGTCACCGTAGACGCAAGACTGTAACGACTCTCGGGTATAATTTTGCCATCCCCCGCATCAAGACAGCTGTCTCCAGAGAGTACATTTTCACGCGTGTCATTCTTATTTAGTTAGAAGCAAGTATAGGCATATAGAGAGGCCGACCCCCTATAAACTGATACGGGCGGGAGCGTACAATTGCCAGGTTCTCTTTCCTATGGTACAGCTAATGCCATTGGTGTAAAGGAATTACGGTATGTTTTAGTGTGTATCCGCCAATCACAACAAGCCTAAACCTGTCTCACTGTTCAATTCAATTGATTATTTATCATTCACACGACAAAGACCGCGAAGAAAAAAGAAAAAAAGCGGGAGTTCGATGCTACCACAAAACTCTTTACAGTTAGTGGAATAAGGAATTACCTTTAAAAGGCAGTCTTAAAACCGTGGTAGCTTAGTGGTAAAACTACTCGCACCCCAAACTCAAGCAGCGCTCCTGGCCCGAATATACCACTTCGACAGTTTTTATATCAAATGCGCATATTTTGCAATTATCACAAGCATCGTGATGAAACCTGCATGTCGAAATACGTCAAACCCGTCAAGCCGGACAAGTGTGGCGGGTATGCTGTCTGGTCCCCTTAGAAACGAAGACCCGAGCCCAGCAGTAGGAAAACTATTGGCTTATAATAGTAAACAAATATGTACTATAAATCCTAAAACTATACTTTTAATTATTTTTATCATTCTCTAAAAATTCTAATAAAATTACCATCAGAATAAAAAATATCATCGAATTTTAAAAATGTTATAAATTTTCTTGAAAGACGCTTTGCGAAGGTTATGGCATTCATGTTTTTAGTATCAATAAATGTCAGGGAACAAAATAAAGTAATATAATAAACGTCCGAAGTAGATATCGTGAAACCAGAAGGAAATACTCGGGATTATTACATGCAAATAAAACTGTAGGGTTTGTTATTTCCTTTCGCTTTACTAACTAGCAGATTAGGTTTTTGCGGAAACTTGGGTGATGGGTAAACTTTGGCTGGGCAGCTTTTTTTAAATCAGGTAAGTGCGTCGCCGTCCGCATATAATGAAAATTATCCCACATCTCAAAAACTACTCCAGGGATGTTATTCAAACCATTTTTTAAAGGTTGTTTAAACCTCTACTGATATTTTTTTTTTAAATTTTCCAACTTCATAGTTCAATATTAGAGAAGCGGGGACACAATATTTACGAATTTTATTCATTTATTTAAATAAAAGTGTAAGCACGATTGATTGATTCTTCAAGTTATGACTTACTTATAAGACTGTTTAAAAAAACCACCTGTAGGTTATCAACTAAAGCCATTCAACGGAGTTCTTGTGACAACTCGACAGGCCATATTTGACTATACAGTTCACATTTCTCACAAAAATACATAATTACTACTCAAAAACTATCAATATCCTACAACTATTCTTCATTTTAAAGTTATTTTACACATTTTTACAAAATAAAACTGCACAGCAAAACATCTCCTTTCAGTTCCCGTCAAAAACTCCAATTAGGTAAGTAGTTAACGTTCAAAACAAGCGAAGTAAGACCTTTATCAATGCTCGCTAATCATTTTATTAAAATTATTATTAACTAGCTTCTGCCCGCAACTTCGTCCGCGTGGAACAGTATAAAAAAGTTTGGTCTTAGCGTGATGATATACAGCCTAAACATAGCCTTTATCGATAAATGGGCTATCTAACACTGAAAGAATTTTTCAAATCAGACTAGTAGTTCCTGAGATTAGCGCGTTCAAGCAAACAAACAAACTCTTCAGCTTTATATATTATAAAAGTCATTTTGTATACCACTATGTGGTAGAATGTTCTGTGCATCTACATTTGTTTAACATCTGTATAAATTATATTCTTGCAAATAAAGATATTGAGTGATTGCCTTAGTCTGAATTAATTACAGTATAGTGTCTATATGTGAGCAGATTGATGAAATCTTTCGTCTTTTCTGAATTAAATGACTTCACTCTTATAGTCCTACAAAATAATGTTTCTCTCTTGAAATCAACACTAATTTTGTTATAATTCACTTTGATTAGGGTAATGGCAAGCAATTTGTCTAAAACTTGGTGCGCTAGCGATGGCTCCCAAGTGTCTGCATTGCGTCCGGCAACACCAAGCAGTGTGCCAATTGAGTCCAGCAAGGTTCACCCACCGCCGGACTGTCCAGCAGTATAACGAATGGGCCTCTTAAGATGACTGTTTCGCTGTCACAGACTTGCCGCTCCGTTAGAGTGACGTTGACAACATATTTGACAATGACAGTTGGGGGTCACACCTATACTTATATTTCTTGCTATAAAAATGTTTTGTTGTCCTGCTTAAACTCCATCCAAAGGTTATTTAGAAGACATCGCCATTGGCGATAATACCGCCGATTGTATTTGAGTTTTATTATGTTCTGGTCTATGTAGAAATCTTGTACAATACGTTCTTATCTTAAAAGGTAAGTAATTATTAAAAAATATAAATCGAATACATGCAAATTTCATACGTCGGATGACATCTTCTCTCTATTATATTACGCCCACTATCATGAGAGCAAGCAGGAAACTGGCGCAGAAAGTTTTTCTTCTCTTTTTCCTTGCTGCCGTTGTAGTGGTCATAACGTAAACGAGGCATAAACTGTGGATAGGAAACATAATTATCCTAAAACTACCTACATTTCATACAAATTTTCAATAATTGTGAATTGGTGACGTATTTACCTATGAATGTTTGCCAAACGTAATTTTGTAGTGTATTCGATGAAATTTTTACTACCGCGGTTCCGTGTTTAATATCTGAAATATTATTGATGACAGGGCTTCTTGAAGGAGAATAATGTGTTGATTGCAACAATGAGTGCTAAGTGGTTTGCAAACAGCAGACCTGTGATTTATTATTTAAGTTTACTTTAAAATAGTTCTTCTTTTTAAATATAATTTAAAAAGAAGAACTTACTTGCGTATCTAATAGAGATATCACGAATATTCGGCTTCTCTCGGTATTCGGCCACCATTTCAACCATTCAGTATTCGGTGCGATCGATAGTTAAAAGGTAGTTTACCTATCAATAATTTGCAGTTGAAATACATTTTTGAGTAATCTGTACGTTTTTTTCATGCTTTGGTTCGGCATTCGCCCGAATAATGTCGGGCGAGTACCGAATACAAGCCGGATGTTCGTGGAATCTCTAATATTGGCTAGTGTCAAGTAGAAGTTTAAGAAAAGAAGACTATTTATAGATTTCAATTGAAACCGGCTTTTAAAGTGATTAAGTATTTTTTTATTTTATTTATTTAAAGGAACAATAAATTATAAAACCAAAAGCGGTCGCTTTAGGCACCCAGATTCTGTACATTTTCTCCCCGTCTTCTAAGTCGTGACATTAAAATTAAACGAACTTTTATTATGTGTACTACTCGCGGGAATTTAGAAAATACTAGCGCGACATTATAATGAAAATATGCCATTATATTAAAGTCTTACACCAAATGTCGCTTAACACAAATAACTCTCACTCCCGATATATTTCATAACATTGATAATTAAATTGATTTTTTAATTAATTGAATATAAATGATATATCCGAGAAAACAAATCTAAAATTACGGTGGAATATTAAAAAAAAATACCATTCCCACGCCATCCGAAAATATTTACAATTATAAATAAAGCGATACGACAGTATAAAACCCAGCGTACTCATAAAAACGGAAATGCTTAGCTATTCTCCATATTATATATGTGTACATAAAAATAAATTGTGCCCGAAATATTCAAAGATTTAGAGAAGAATTAACAAAAGTTAATATAAAAAAAAGAAAACTATTTGTATGTATATTGGATCCTATCAGTTTTGTTTAACCTAATAGGGATGTGGCCATATTTAGAATAAATTCCAACATTATTTACAAATAAAACAGCAGGTAACACCTCCGTCCAGGGACGGACGCCACGTTGTCAACCAGTGAATCTCGCGTGGTCAACGAGGGAACGTCGCTTGATCACCAATTGTCGAGTAATCAATCTGTCATTGGTACTCCAACAACAGGTTGTCATCGAGTGATTAACTTACTGTCACAACTGCACGCAAGGCAAACAGGTGCTGGTCGGATGCCGGGTGGCTGTAATAAACTATAAACTTAAACTTTTTTATTTTATTGCATGAGTTCAGCAGACAGGCAGACAGGCACACGGCCCATCTGATGGAAAGCGGTTACCATCGCTTATGGACATTTGCAACATCAAAGATGCTACAAATCCACTGCTGCTCTCATAAGGGAGACTGGAACGTAGCCACTAACAGAACTCGAGGTCATTATGGCGGCATACTGTAGACCAAGGGTGGTAAGCATCTAGACGGGTCAATACCCCACCACCTGGCTTTAGGTTGTTTTTTCACCTCTTACGACAAGTCGCCCGGCCGCAGGAAATTGTATTATTTCTCTGTTCCTGAACGAAATGTAAGAAGCCAAGTTGTAAAGGAACAAAAAATACAAATTCAGTTTAACACGAGCAGTGCGTCATCCATCATGACGTTATTTCGTCATCATATTATTTGATTTATTTGTTTATCTAATTGATGACGTATGGTGACGAGACGTCGACAACGACAGTGGAACTGGTTCACAAATGGAAAGTCACTCAGCGTGCTATGTTGTAGCGTGCTCTTATGGATAAAAGAAACGATGACATCCGTGAAAAAACAAAGGTGCTGCATTGCTGGTAAAATTAATAAGCTGAGGTGAAAGTCAGCCGGTCATATATATCGCAAAACCCACAGCCGTTGGACTAGAGTTTTCAGTTTAGACCGCGTCTTGATAATTGTAGTATAGTCCAGTAGACCGAAGCTCTACGCAAGGTTGACTTTGATGGCTGAATAAAGACAAAGGAGTATCTGGCCACAACAGTTGCCTTTTTTTTTGGGAAATCCATTTTCGGACGCTCCACTGCTCAGAGACATGACATGACATGGTATGTAGGTATGGTGGGACTCGCTGGCTGTTTTTGCCTGGATGCCTACAAACACTTCGATGTTCCTATTAACGTCCGTTATATGCCAGCGACGCGATTGCAAGCTCTGGACATCTAGGGGTTAGCATCTCCCCGGTAACTTTACATCGTTTTAAAACAGGAGGGATTCGTCAGAACTCCTTCGTGGCCTCTTGGTGGCTTGAGTGCGGGTAACGGCTTATAACCCGTCCTACATCTTACCAAACATTGATTCGCCTACTATATGTCAAAGTTTGACTAATAAGCGCCATACAAGTAATGTCCAAATTCAATAATAAGGCAAGTCTATGAATAGTAAGATAGAGAATCGGCCATTACTGGACATCAGTTGGCTGACGAATTTCAGGAGTTGAAGCAAATAAAAATAATAAGGATCTAAATAAAACAGTGGTATCTAAATAATGACTGCAATTTAAGACGGATAAAGCAGCGGTATGTATCTAGTATTAGTCAACTAAACTAAAATATGTTTTAATATATTTTTTAATGTGACGACAGGTAGAATTTTAATGTCACCAATATAATGACGTTAAGGTCGTAATAGACGCAGACGTCATTCGTCTGTGACGAGGTTCAAGTAGGTGTAGGAACCACTTTGTGGGTTGGCTCCATAGCAGGAGGACGAGTGATCCCAGTGATCGGAGGTGGAGTGTTGAGTGGCTGGCGGTGAGATGCCAGCGCCTAAATGGAGGGTAAGTCGACACTAACAAATAGGGTATTGGATAGTCCAACTGAGATACTTTTATCATCTTACTAAATGTTGAAGCCGCCCAGATTTTGTACTAGCATAGCAAGCTATGACGTCATATCTTCAACGAATCAAATGGTTATTACTTATTGTTTGAATACGTTTTTTAAAAATATTATGAAAGTAAAGTATTATGAAATAATTGTCTAATTTTTTTGTAAAAATTTCCCGCTGGATTCCCAAAATAAAAAGTAGCGCAGATTTTAAGTCTAAGAGTTTGCTCTCAATCAGCGAAACTGCGTTGAAATCGGCCAAGTCGTTTTTTCCCGAGCAAACAGACAAACTTACAAACAGACAAGAAATTCAAAATCGTTTATCTAGTCTATTCCAGTTGTTGTTTTTTAAATAGCTTTAATGTACAGACAAAGCATGTTTGGAATTTTACAATATATACATTATAATTTATTTAAATGATGTACATATTAATTTTTAAGCATTTAATAAATTAATTGAATTTAAAAGAGCGGCTTTTAAAATACCTTACAATTTATCTATTTGCTTTAAAACATGGTACATATTGAAGCGAATGTTTGATACGGTGGAATCCACTGATTTGAAGATGCAGCCGACTTTCAAGACGGCTTTCTTAACGAAGGCCGAGATTTTTTTTAATTTTTATTGCATGGGAGTTCACTAAACAGGCAGACCGCCCACTTGATGGAATGTGGTTTCCATCGCCTATGGACCTTTGCAACACCAAGGGTGCTACAAATGCGCTGCTGCTCTCTTAAGGAAGACTGGAACCTGGTCACTAATGCCGGAACACAACTCAAGATTGTTATGGCGGCATACTCTAGACCAGGGGTGGCAGCCATCCAGTCGGGCAAATACCCTACCACCCGGCTATGGGTTGTTTTGCCGCTTCTTACGACAGGCCACCCGGCCGCAGAAAATTGTATTCTTTCTCCGTTCCTGCACGGGTAACTAGTTTCTTGTTTTAGGAAGGGTTGGAAAACGTATACTTTTTTATACTTGAACGATATCACTACTGCAAATGAAATCAGAAACTGTTTTTATAAATATAAACAGAATGCCAATAATCATAAATATTAAATTAAGTACTGCTATTGCGACCTCGAAAACGCTTGTGGATACGACATTACTGCGGTTCCAATTTAATAAATAGGTATTTGACAACAAATTCTAAAACAATGCCCAGGAGAGCGTACCTATCAATACCTTCATATTAACTTAGTTATTTAACTATCTAGACCTATCTAAACTGTTGATAGAAGTCTCACGTGACCAAAAGGCTGGCCTGTGTTTTGGGCAACGCATAACGCATATTTTAGTTATTTTGGTCATTTTGCCGATTTAAGTCCTTTTTGTTTTTTTTTGTCCCTGGCATTTGGTCATTTTGCCACTTTGAAATTTTTGTTGTTTCTGGCATTTCTTGAATTTTTTACATTTTAGTCGTTATTGGCACTTTTAACATTTTTGTAATTTTGATCATTTTTAGCACTTTTGGCATTTTTGGCTTTTTATTATTTATGTAGTTTGCAGATAGGTGCACGGGGGATAGATAAATAAAACTAGAACGGATTGAAATAGAGGATGACACTTTGTATGGGAGACCAATCATTTCAAAAGTTTAGAAGATATAATAATTCATCATCTATAAAAAAATGCGATACTATCTCGGTCTGTCTGTCTATTAAGCTTACACGGAAAAATTACTGGAGTACTGGTTCGGTTTTGGTGTAATTTTGTACATATGTGGTTTTAATACTGAAAATGGACGTAGATACTTTTCATCACGGGAGATGGATAGTTTGCGATACAAAATGAAGTGAATTTTTAGGGAGCAAATAGTACTGACATAAAAATTTAACACAATGTAACCTGTACGTATTACCGGCTGCTCTCTAAACAAGAGGTACGCACTAGAGTTTGACCCGCGGCATAAACTCTAGTAGTAGTTAAAAAAAATATATAGATAGGGAAAAAAAGCTTTTTTAAAAAGGTTTTTAAATACAAGCTTTTGAGATCCTGGATAACATGTAGCCGCAGAGTGCTAGCCAAGACAAGTAAAACGAGCTCAAACACGACGGGTCTATCTTATTTAATACAGGAGTTCCTATAGTCACCTTCCGACTCCATCATCAGATCAGCTCCGTGGTACCATATTACTACATTGTCACGTGATATACATATGCGAGCAAAAATTCAGCTCAATCGGAAACCGGGAACTTGGTTAAATTTAATTTGCAAGATTCCACCCGAACTTACATACATCCATTGCAAGTTAAATAAAAGCTTATAAAATAAAAGTAAATTAATAGACCTCATTACAAGTTCATGTCGTGCGCCTATAAATCGGCTGTGTGCTGTATTATGTCTATCCAATAGGCATACATTCCAGGCCTGTTGAAATTACGAACGTCCACCTAGGCAGCCAGTTTGGTTCTCGAAATCGGCGCGCGCGCAGGAAACGTGTTTCGATAGTACGGAAAAATATTTTGATTTTAGAAACGAGTGTCGATATTCCATATACAAAATGGTACGTTTTTAAATATTTGTTTAAGGTAGTTTCTTAGATCCATAAGTAAGACAATGTAGGTAACACAGTCTTTGTAAAATTTGGATTTGAAGTCATAAATAAAGTTAGGGCTCTTTAAGTAAAAAAAGCCACTAAAAAAATATAATCTGTAATATTATAAAATTCTAAATGCCATTCCAAGTCTGTACATTGAAGCTTAAAAAAAGTGGAATAGACTTTATAAATGTTGGAGAAGACAATGCAGTTTTTTTTTCTTGTCTGTTTCAACGTAATTTCACTGATCGACAGAAAATTCTTAGATTTAAAATCTGCTCTACTTTTTATTTTGAGAATCCAGCAGAAATTATTTAAAATGGCCATATTGAAAAAAAATATCGAATTCAAATGCGATTTTTTTCACTGATCGATAGCAAATTGTATCTAATAAAATGTGTGGTAATTCTTATACCGAGGATCCCACGGGAATTTTTCTCTCGATGGGTTCGAAGTTGTTCGGTTGCATGAAAAATAGCTTATTCCGACACAGTTTTCATTAAAACGATAGCTCACACTCAACACTCTTTTTTAAAATGCGGTACTTTGTGCCCCCAGGAAACCAATATACCAATATTCTCTGCCAAAAAAACTCCATTCAAGCAAGCGCTTCAGTTTCAAGGAACTCCCCTTACCACCTCCAAGAGTATTGGGATCCTTGGTGTTGACATCGCGAACGATGTACAGTTCAGGGGCCATCTTGAAGGCAAGGCAAAACTTGCCTCGAAGAAGTTGGGAGTGCTAAACCGGTCCAAGCAGTACTTCACACCGCGGCAACGCCTTGTACTTTATAAAGCCCAGGTGAGGCCGCACATGGCGTACTGCTCACACCTTTGGGCTGGAGCACCTGCCTACCAACTTAATCCCCTGGACAGTATTCAACGTCGAGCCGTTCGCGTTGTTGATGATCCCATACTAACAGACGGTCTAGATACGCTTGGCCTTAGGAGAGATTTTGCTTCTCTCTGCGTATTTTACCGACTGTGTAATGGGGAATGTTCCGAAGAACTGTATAGAATGGTGCCTTCGTCCTCTTTCTACCATCGCACCGCTCGCCATCGGTTGGGAGTTCACCCCCACTTCCTTGAGCCGCTTCGCTCATGTACGCAACGGTTCTGTAGAACATTTCTCTTGCGTACCATGGGGATTTGGAATGAGCTCCCAGCCGAGGTTTTCCCACAGCGCTACGATATGGAGTTTTTCAAAAAGGGTGTCATAAAATTTCTTCGAGGCCGGCAGCGCGTTGGTGACATCCCTGATGTTGCAAACGTCCATAGGCGACGGTAACCGCTTTCCATCAGGTGGGCCGTCAGCCTGTTTGCTGTACTCCAGCTATAAAAAAAAACCCCCCCGGGGGAATTACTAGTTTAAAATAAGTATATGGGTTGAAGCCCGGATCTCCAGATTGGGAAATATTTTCTAAAAAAAATTTTGTTTGGTGTCAACAATTTTGGAGTGGCTACAAAATTTGGTTGCTTAGATTTAAAAATTAGAGTAAATCACTAAAATGTATCCAATAACGACGTTCTAGATGTCTGATTTCTGGGCATAATAAATTTATCAAAGTACCCAAAGGTGCAAAACTCAGTCTAGTTAGTATACTCTAAACCAAGGGTGGTAGCCATCCAGACAGGCCTTCTAGCAACATGCTTGCATGGTCAGCTTAATGGCTTCCAAGAATTCGCATGAAGTACCAACACAGGAAAGAAGGGTTTATGACGTCTTACGGCGACCTGAACAAAGAGATTATTGCAAACAATATATCACTCAAATTCAAAGGGGGTAATGGGTAAGGGTAACACCAGGAAAGGATTAATATCGGCTCGCAACAATAGCTTCAATGTACAGACATGGCATGTTTAGAATGTTGTAATATTTTATTATAGATTTTAAAAAATCTAAATCAAATTTATCTCTCTTTTGTAAACATTGAAATATTTTTGTATCCTATTTTGATACAAATTAAAGAAGAAAAATTGTTTTCTGTCAACAATTTGGAGGTGATTTTTTTCTTAACTTCTAATAATTACAGAAAAAAATTAGAGAAAAAAACATGTTACGTCTTGTATAGTTAGGATTTATGATATTTTTTTGGTAACTTATTGATTAGTATAACTAAATACCAACGATAAGTTGATTTTGTTTGCACCCCAAATTTCGACCATTAGCGGGTACAGGCACCTCAATAGTATTTTTGTCTTTTACAGAGCCGGCGCGATCAGCCTGATGACGAACAAATCGTAAGTAAGTATATTAATGAGTCTTACTTTCAATTTTGCATTTATTTCTCTTCATTCTAATGATGTAAAAAAGGCAACTGTACCGCTAAAACACATATATTTTATTCCTTACTAAAACCCTATATAAGAAAGAGCTAAAATTAGTAACAATCGCCTCCGTTGGTATGATTATGTCAAAGAACTAGGTGGTATCTAGGTGTTATTTGCCCGTCTGGATGGCTACTACGCCTGATCCAGAATATACCGCCATAACAACCTCGAGCTCCGTTCCGGCATTACTGGCCAAGTTCCAGTCTTTCTTTTTAGAGAGCGGTAGCACTTTGTTAGCATCTTTGATGTTACAAATGTCTGTAGGCAAGGTTACCTGCCGCTTTCTATTAGGTCTGCCTGTCTGCTGAACTCATGCAATTAAAAAATACAAAAAGCTATACTATATTCATTCTCGATATTGTAAATGCTCAATCTTTACTGTGCTCAAATAAGATCTTGCATGGAGTACTGTTGCACCTTTGGGACGGCTCTGCCAAATACCAGCTTGAAGCACTAGAGTGAATTGAGAGAAGAGCCAAGAGGTTGATCGGTAGCGACCAGCGTGTATACAAGGCTTCAAAGCCAAGGCTTTCAAGCATAGAAATCGGGTTGCTAGTCTGTCGGTTTTTTATAGGATTCATTTCGGAGAGTGTGCGGTTGAACTCTTCGACCTGATTGGGGGAGGGGGAATCACATGGGTCGATTGCATTATTCTCTTAGTGGAGACGAAGACAAAAATTCTACCCTGATGTTAGTCTAATATTGACAGAATATCCTTCCTTTTCAAGCTCTTTGTAAACAAGTTTGGCTGTAATTTGATGATACGGTGTGTTTACTTTTGTTATGTTGTAAATTGTATTTTAAGAATAATATGCGGCTGAACTGTTTGACCTGATTGCCCCTACACCATTCCATCTTCGGACCACAAGGCGCTCTGGTCTACGCCATCGTTTCACGGTGGAAACACTGCCAGTGCGTATTAAACGTTTCGCCTCCACGTTCCTTCTACGTACGGCAGAATTGTAGAATGCACACTACTATTTCCCAAAAAGTACAATCCGGGTATCTTCAAGTTTCGTGTGAATAGGTCTAGGCAAGCGTGCTCCATCTTCGACCGCATCATCGTCCGGCATTGGACGTGATTGTGGTCAAATGTAAACCTATTTAATATAAAAAAGTACATATGTAATCACAACAAAAAAGTCTAGTACCTTACTGTGAAAGTGTAACAGACAGCCAGAGTCACTTTCGCATTTATAATATTAGTATGGAAGTATGGATAGTATGGATTCATTTCAAAATGCAAAACATGTGAGATATAAGCCTTCATTAGACACACCATTAGTGTTTCCATCTGAACTTTTGCTCTTTTACAACAAATCAAAAACATTTTAAATCTAAACCAAGGAAGCCACTAATGTGTTTGATAAAACTTTTAATGGCCGTAAATAACATGACGGAGTAGTTATAAAATAGTTTCACTATTATTATACTGTTACGGGTTTGTTTTCTATTTTATTTTAAAAAACTATGACTTTCGAGTTGTCTTCGTTCGCTTAGGTTTCGAATAAACATACTTTTTTAAGGCAATTATTTTTTATGTTTTTCATGAAAATCGATTCATTCCAAAATTCATGAATCTCAAAGATGATCTCTCAAAGAAATACAACGGCATGTTACATTATAAGTCAAAAAATTAGAATATTCTGACTGACTGAATAATATTGTTACGGGTTTCAGGACTCGAATTAAAATGCCGTCGGTATTACTATAGAATTTATTAGAACTGTACAAACACGTATAACACAAGAACAAATATAACTGAACACCACCAGTACAAACGTAATGCACGATTCAATAACACGCGCAAAGTCCGTCACTATATAGATTACCGAATTTACACACGTCTTGCTTCGCTTGTGGTTATCGCTTGACTGCCTCACCTTTCCGTTGAGGCATTGCTTTATACTGTACAAATACAACATGTCTGCTCGCGTGGACTGAATTTCTAAGAATCACACCTGGCTAATGACTGCCATAAAGATTACAATACACAAAGTGCTGTTTTTCCAATCACAAATTTGAAATACAAAGTAAACAAAAGAAGAAGGTCATAAAAGAGTTTCAATGTTATTAGCTCAAACACCAACGGGTAATAAATGTGCTTTGTTTACAGATATGTAGGGGGCCCAAATTTTAACAATATGATTAGTCTGTTGAAAGCGACTGTACAATGAATTTAAAAATAATAAAAATATTAAGGTGGCTAATTCATAAGTAAATTTCGAAATGCAACTTTTAAATTGTTTGCCTATCCCTCCGCCTGATAGAAGCTTACGTGAAAACCACTGAACTGATTTAAATGAAAAATGCGATGCTCTAACAGACAGAGAGAAAGATACGAAAAAAAATGTATTAAAAAGCTTTGTCCAAACTCGAACTCGCTACAGATTTACCATATTACAGATTCTTAACTACATATAAAAAATAACTTGAAAAGAAAACCCCCAAGTTTCAACTATAAAAATCCATACAAAAAATTATGGCAAAAATATTTTCTTTGACAAACCTCCTTCAAAGAAAGACATTTAAAACAAAACAGTCGTGTTGTATAAGAAATTATTGCCACACGTACTGTTCTGACACCTTATAGCGTCTCTGACAAGCTAACGCGGCAATAAAATGACAGCGTCATTTATGTTCACAATGGGGAATATAGAACGTAGAATAGTGTTGTCAGCTGTATTTACTGCAACAGGTGTATAGATTTTTAAACGTTACGTGTTTTGGGGCATTCGTCTTTAGAAACTTATACATCATTATGTATAATTATTCATATATTTTCATAGATAATAATATGTATATTATATACAGTATATATCTATATAATATGTAAAAATTCTGCATAGATATCATACAACTATTGTAATGTATGTCTTTCGAGACCACGGGCCATAAAAATGACCCGGTCATTTGGAGGGCTTGCGTGGGGGCCATGGGATGGCCAACACGTAGAGGCCCCTTGACAAATTTAATGTAAATGTGGCGTGACACTGACCAGCAATTATCCCTGTCTACACCATATAATAATGCACCCAAGTACAAGCTCCAGCCAGGGTAGGCCTATTGTGGGAAATGAGGATAAAAAGTACTGGGCTATTGGGGTGAACTGCTAGTGGTACTAGGAATCTGGGAATATGGGGACTATGGCGTCTGCCCGTCACAATGTTCAGGGAACATGGAAAAATGGACAGACGGTGACTCGCCATTCCCTACATGGGCCCCTAAAAATGCCATAGAAGACAGGGGCAACATCGGTGTGAGTGGCTAAGGGGTGTAGAGTGGTGGGCAGCAGGTTCACCGTAGCTACTTCTGACGTGATGCCATTTATCGCTTCCAACTCTGGAGCTTGAGTCTTAGCTCTAGAGATCTCCACTCCATGCTGGCCGGCTAAGGCAAGCACGGAGGTGGGGGCCTTGTCCTGGCCCCCGGGGTCAGGTACGATGTGTCGCTATTCACCTAAGGCTTCGCCACAAAGCCCCAAATCTCTTCATACATACACGTTTATTTCAAGTGCTTTTACCATGGCCTTTCGTCAAAATATATTCAATTTAATTATAATAACTTAATAACATATTTAATCTGGTCTTGACAATACTATGTATAATATTTGTATATGCTGTTGCATATAATATACATCAAGAGTAATTAATATCTATATTTGCTATTTATTCGTTTAGACACTACTTTAAAATGTTAGTGAACCTACAACTATTGAGAAGTAAAAAATATTTGCATTTGAAATATTAATAATTGAGTTACATGTAATAGATTTTATGCATGAAAATTATCACAAAGTATTCTAAAACAGGGTTTTAATTAAATGCATTAACATTTGTGACATAACGAGCGTGGGTCAAAAATATCTTAATAAGATTAATAAGTATAAGAATTAGATTAGATTGATTAATAAGATAGACTAAGATTTTTCTAAGATTAGTTAGGATAAGAACAAATTCAGTCTGGCAACACTTGTCTCGTGTGACAGCGGCTGTCTTCCCCACCATTGTGTAGTTCAGGCAGCCTCACAATAGCGGAATTAAACCGGAAACACAGCCCGGATATCAAATTGAAGGCTACGAATGGAAGCAAGAAAACCTACGACATTTTATGTTAAAATGTATTAATTAATTTAATATATCTTTATATATCTAACTTTCATAATAAAAGTACGTTTTAAAGTGTTAAGCGCGGTAATATATTTGATTTGTATTATTCCGACGTTTCGGCCACTTTTCAGTAGCAGCAGTAGTGGTCGAAATAATAAAAATCTGATAAATTACCCCGCTTAAAACCGAATTTAGTTAGTTTAAAGCTCATTTCGTATATTCTAAGAGATCGCTCTGGAGGTGATACTCGAGTTTAATACTGTTACGAGTTTAGCGGGACTCGAATTAAAATGCCATTAGAATTATTATATAATTTGTTGGAACTATACAAACACGTATAACACAGGTACAAATATAACCGAACACAACTAATCCAAACGTAATGCAGTATTCGTAATTCAATAAATCGCGCAAACTCCGTCACTAATACTCCTTCCCTCAATCCGGCCATCGTTTTATACTGCACAAATTCCATGTGTCCGTATCGCAGTCGACTTAATCCGCCACACCTGGTTAATGACTCGAATGAAACATATGCCAATCAATAAGTAAACAAAAGAAGACGATCATAAAAGAATAACAATAGTTTCAAATTTATTAGGTATTAGTTCAAAAGCCGACGGGTAATAAATGTGCTTCTACAAATCTGTACGTGGAATTCGTCTTTGTCGACGCCTAGTTTGTACCAATACCTACAACGTTGCTGGTATCTCAAGACGTTTAGTCGAAAATTACCCCCAAAACTGATTGTGATAAAGATTTATGATGTCATTAGAATGTCATCATCGTCATTAGTGAGAGTCACATAATTATGTTGCTAAGTTCTCACGATCTTATCTCAGTTTTTATAAAATACTTCATGAGTACGTTCGAACATGAACAGCCAAATAATAACAATGTTCCTGATTATGTCAGGGGACACCGGGGGCTCTCAGGCCTTTAAAAAGTGCAGTATTTCGACTTTTTATAATTAAATTCTTGGATTACCAAGAATTATCTAGTTATTTTTCTTATACTTCTTACCTACTTCAAAATTTAATAGCATTTGAAAACATGACATCGCCTTTAAATAAAAAATAGTTAATCATTTTAACTGCCTAAATACGTTTTACACAAACCTTATTGACAGTTATTTAAATACATTTAGCGGCAAATTTTGCGTTGTGCAAGACGCTAATTTAATTTAAATTAAGGGTATTAAATTCTAATTAAGGGTGTTAAATGCGTTTTGTGTTTCTTAAATAAATTTAAGCAACTTTAAGTAAGCGGCCCCTAATCTATAACATTAAAAAAGAACTTAAGGTGCCGAAATGAAAAAAAACTGTAAAATGTGATTGATGCCCTGACACTTATTGTTTTTTTCTGTCTTTCAGAGAGTTTGCTTCGAATATACTCCCGAAACAAATTAACGGAGATCAATAAAAAAAAATAGGGATAAAAACAAGAATTTGATCTTAAACTTTCGTGTATGTTCCAATTCAATATCATACAGAGTTTACAAGATATTAAGATAATGATGAAATAACAAAATATATAAGTCAGCTTGGAGACATTATTGAGTCTGTAGTAGTGTATATTTTTGAAAAATCCCCTACCTCATTTAGTTACAGAAAAGATCAATAATCATCAAATATCACTATATTACGTATTGGACAAACCAATATGACACACATCCACCTCATCACAAAAAATGACAGAAATAAATGCAAGTTTCACATCTATTAGTTGAGTTGTTCAGTATTTAACAACGAACAATTATGATGTGATGTGCCTAATAAGTTAAAAGACCGTTTAAACGGTGAGGTATGCATGCAAACCTTATAATTTCTGAAAACGGTAGATGTTTATAAACTAGTTTAAACTACATTTTGGTTTTGCCATCAATCCTTCCTCATTTAGACAGTAGGACGATAACCTACTATATACAATTACTGTATAATCGTGGTAATGATCAAAGTTGTTAAATAGCGACCTAAAATAAATAAATTTTTAAAAAAATACACACAGCGACTAAAACCCGAAGCTACTCTCTCACTCGGACTTGGCATCAGTCGCTTAAAAAGCATTAGTACTTCAAACGCAGTCTCCTGGTTGGTTGTACTGTACATACTCGATAATATTTTTAACAAATGAGCATTATAGGTACTTAAAAATTGGTCATCTTTCAATACAAACAAATTTTTTAAAACTTTGTATTCTCGTACATTCCAACCAAACAGGGTCTCGATTGAACCGGCAAAACTCATCGGAACAACTTTAAAATTATTCCAAAGTATCCTCAGTCTGCTGCCGCTACGAAAACCGACCAACGTTGGCTACGAAACAATTTAGATAGAATTGCTTTACTTTTACAATGTTGGACAAATATATTGTCGCCGATATTATGTAAAAGCCAAAGGTCAAAGCGGACCGTCGGGCTTACATGTGCAGACCTGCAACTAATTCAGAACTATATACCACCATGATGATAGCTCCGCTCCGCTCATTACATATCAAATTAGAATTAAATACTTGAATGATAATAAAAATTCCTTGCCTCTATTCCTATTGTTGTTATAATAATAATAATATTGCGTAAATTCTTTTTCAAAGTATCTGTAATAAGATGTTTCTGTAATAAGTCGAAAATATTTTATGCATATGAATGTAGGTAGATTGCAAAAAACGTTTTCATGTTTAACAAATTACACGGAAAGCTTATTTATGATAACAAAAATATGAAACCAATGCTCTAGTTTCAATTTGATTTATAAACTTGTAAACTTCCAAATATTTCAAATTCTATCTATTCTATTTATTAGCATAGTATTTAAATAACGAAAAAACTTAAAAATATTTCCAATTGTATCTTTATGAGTATAGTGTTTAAATGATTAAATACTTCTTTTTAGTGTTGCTTTATTTTCGTTTCATTGAGTTTCAAATCACAATAATTCTAAAGAAGTTCAGCCCATAAATGTCCCACTGCTGGACTCGGGCCTCCTATTCACCCACCCCACTCAGTTTCACTATAAAAAAATAATTTTAAGATCGATATTGTTGAACACATAAGACATATTCCTAGTTTAAAAAATGTTTATATCCTTGAGTTTATTGAGATATATGTATATTTTATTGGTAAGATTAAAATCATACTTATGAGTGAAACTTAAGAATTCTTAACATAATGTTGAATCAATGTTTTTATAACAGTAACTGTAAAGCTGCTAAACAGAATAAATTACTTATGTTCATATAACAAGGTTTATGTTTATACATATTTGCTAACATAACTGGCAGTACACTCAAAAAGTAAATACTCTTTAAGGCGTGGATATGTAAAATAATTATGCAAATGTAATGAATATAAACTTTATTGTAAATCTTAAATTACTGTCGTTATTTCATAATTAGTCATTTGAAGCCTGTTGTTTGTAGTCAAAACAAATAAAACAAGATAAGAAATTAATTTAGCTTAACAATAGCACGAATTACATATACTTGTATAAAACTAGATTTTTAAATATATTGCGATATTAATCATCATTTTACAACTTTTAGGTTATGTTTATACTTTTTCCGTTCGCAAAGTGTACGATTTGAAAGTAATCGCCTCGCGGGAGCCCAGAATCGATATCAGAGCACCCGCTGTATAACATTGAAATAGTATCTCAGTTCAACTTGCATCGACAAACGGTTTTATTACTTTTATGTGTATCCCACTGATTTTGCACCCATTTGGAAAGTCGAACTTGTTTTGCAATGAAATAAATTTCACAGCTTGTCGTTTTACATTTTTATAAACTTTCGTACAAAATTATAAAGATAAATGTTTAATCAATAAATTTGTCTTTAGACGAAAATACAATTAAATAGCGAAAAAGTGATTATGCCCATATCATATTCATAGCATTATATAACATTTGAAATAATGCAGACAAAATACTGTTTTTTTTTTATAAATTAAGGTTTAAATCGTGTTTTTAAGAATACTTTTGGACATCTACATGAAGCTACAAATTCTATCCGTGCATAAATGGCTGGGCATGTAAACTATCCACAGCCAGGTTGTAAGGCGTTTCGACGTCTGGATTACTACCACCTGGGGTTCAATTCTGCTATTACTATCTCTTCAAAATCGTATGTTTGCCTGATTGTGGTATTCTGTTAAGCCCAATGCAGTGCCTGTAGCACGCTACTCTATTTTTATAAATATTTATAAGCAAAATCTCGCGAAATAAATGTTTTAAATTTTGGTAGCATTTCAATTTTCATTTCAACTAACGCCATTCTGCTAATGATAATACCAATTTTGTCTATTATTATTCCGTCACGACGATGACGACAAGATATTATGGAATTAATAGAATACGAATTCATTACATTATTGCGATAGAAACGTACTGTGAATATCTCCGCAACGCCTAGATATTAACATAGCAGAATTGGTTGGCTAGTCTAGAGCATGCCGCCATAATAACTCTGTGTTATATTCCGGCATCAGTAGCTCTCTCCAGTCCCCTTAAAAGTCGGCAGCACATCATTAGTACCTTAGTTGTCGGAGATGCTAACGCTGTAAGCACTTTCTGTCAGGTAGACCTTAAACCTGTCTGCTGTTCTTAAGCAATAAGACCGCCATCATAACAGGCAAATGCTCTATCACCTGGTTGTAGGTTATTTTGTCTGTTCTCTAACTGAATATTGTAGTTATCATAATAACTAACATATTATGAATTTTTGTCAACAGTGCTCCGACGTGCTTTCAGCATGTTCGACTCACAGAAGCAGGGCAAGATAGAAAAAGATAAAATAAGAACGATTCTCAACACGATGGTGCACAACTACGATGACCTGGAAATGGACAGGATGCTGGACAGCGAGGATGCTGATGGTGAGTGACTTTTGGCGGTCTACATAGATATTGTGCGATTGTACAAAATTATGATGTCATAATTTTGACAAGTAAAAAGAGTCACTCAATAATTATTCGCATAATTATTGTTTAAACTGCAATTAAAATTATTGCTGTTACGATCTTTAAAAAACATATGTTAAGGTGGCATTTTATGTTAATGTCGTAAGATGCGACAAAACAACCCACAGCCAGTTGTTAAGGTATTTGCCGTCCGGGTGGCTCCCACCTCTAGTCTAGATTGCGCCGCCATAACAACCTTGAGTTGTGTTCCGGCATTAGTGGCCAGGCTCCAGTTTCCCTTAAGAGAGCAGCAGCGCATTTGTAGCACCTTTGCAGATGTCTATAGGCTTAGACATGGTCTAAGTCTATAGGCGATGGTTACCGCTTCTCATTGGGTGGGCCGTCTACCTGTTTGCAGAACTGACGCAGTAAAAAAATTGTCAATGATGACAATGCAAAAAAGGGGTACCGTTTATATTGTGACGTATACGCGTAGCGGAATTTCTTCCCCTTAAGAAAATAGCGCGTAGTTTCGCCATAACAATAACACAATTCAATGTTGCATATACAAGGTAACACGAAAGACCAGGATAGAAATATAGGACCAGACAAACGTTTAAACGAGATAGATACACCCAAGAAGAAACTGGAATAAACTCGTAATAAGTAACAAGGAAGGGAGTATTTGTTGGACAAGGATAGACATATAAATGAATGACGTAAAAAGGCTCATTCTAGAGCGTCGACCGAATATATTAGCGCGACAATCTGCTCACGGAGGCAGACTCGCACGGGCTAGCGAACCGAAAGCATCAAGACAAGAGGCCTCGAGACCATTCAGTGGCGACACCGGAAAGTCGATTGAACAGATCAGAACGCGAGTTAATCAAGAAAATCGTGTGCATAATTTACAGACGTATTCTTATTTTATTCATGTTTAATTAAATAAAGGTAGTTTCTCTTTCGGCGTTGCCTTCCAATCTTAGTACCCACAGCACGTAACAAATATAAAATAGCTACGGAGCTCCAAAAATCGTGACATTTGTAGAATCAGATACCACTAATACCACAACCTAGTAACAGAAATAACTAACGTTAATCTTTCTTTGGCGGCGTTTCTAAACACTTTGTTTTACGATATCAAGATGACTCTGGGACAAGTCTGGTTTGTCTCAAGTCTTGATTGCGGTCGTCTGTTAGTGGTTCGTGACGATCTGAACTTTTAGAATGGGAGCCATTTGACTGAGTAAAAGTGTCTTACATGTTATATTTTATTACACTTCGACAAGACTTTCGCATATAATACACAATTCCTTAATAACTGTTTAGGTGGTCTGGAAACATCTTTGTATAATTGTACAAGTAACACATATAAATCTCAGCCTTAGTTCTATGACGTAAGTACAATCTTCAATCGCAGTTCGAACAGGATCGGAGACAGAACAATAATTCCTCCGACGGAGCGGTCTGTCGTAAGAGACGACAAGCAAACCTGTCTAGCTATTAAAAAGATGTTAACCGATAAGGCATCAGTATAGATGAACATTTAAATGACAAAACTATAATATAAATTGTATGATTTTTAACTTAATAATATAGTGTCGGGGTGAAGGTAAGGAAAGGAATGCTCCGGTGGTTCGGGCATGTGGTAAGAATGTATGATGAAAGAATGACTAAACAGATATACAATGCAAAAGTGGATGGATGCAGAAGTCGCGGAAGGCCACGACACACCTTCCATGATCAAATTGATCGTGTATTAGCAGAAGGTGATGTCAGGAGCCTTAAGAACAGACGAGCGTGCATGACAAGAGCTATGAATGTCAAAGAAGCAAGTGAGGTGTGTAAGAATAAGCCTGTATGGCTCTCTGTTGTTCGTGCCTACCCCGCAAGGGACCTGGTGTGAAGTTATGTATGTGTGTATGTATGATTTTTATTTGACATCATTATAATTTAATACACAATTTTTATAATTTATTGGTTGACATTTTATTAGGTAAATAATTAAATTAATATTAAGATAAATATGTTATAAGAGAATTTGTAAGCAGGATACTTATATATGCATGCCGAAAGGCGGAATTTGGAGAGCTGTACTATGTTAAATTTAACACCTTTTGTATACCCATTTTCGCATTAAATAAATTGAATTGAATTGCAACAAGATATTAATAATAACGACCCAGTTCTATTAATAAAAGCGAAGTTTTATTAACGTCATTAAGCCGAAAAAACCTTGAAAATATCATTTCCTTGTTTTCCAATACCAACACCATGCCATAGAAACTTCATAACAATCGATATACCATAAAGTTTTATTAGAAAGAATGTGTTCCCTTGGGACATCATTACGACAAGATAGTTTATACTGAATAAAAAATTAGCAAAATCAAAAACCATAAATTTCTCCAACGTAGGGCTTTACAATACTATATTAAAATTAAATTTGTAAACCAAACTATTATAATAAAGATCGTTTCAAACTTAAACTGTATATTATAGAATGTATAACGGCAATGTTTTTATTTATAATCCATAACCATGGTATGCCAGAAGAAGCAGGGAAGTAGGCTAAATGTAGTTAAAATGAGAGCTTTAAGAGGTTAGTTTGACCGATATGATAAAGAACAGTGTGATAAAGTAAAGTTGTGGATTGAAATAAGATGTAATAACAAGAGCTAAAAAGTAATGTTGATTTGGGCATGTAAAGAAAATGGAGGCAAGTAGAATCACAAAATATATGTATAACACTTTTAACAGCATTGGGAATGGCAGAGTAAATTTAATGGTTGATTGGTGATTCTGCTTTCATCCATTCTCTTTATATGCCCAAACTATTAACATTCAACGCACCAACGCTAATGTCTAGCAGTGAAAGTTGACTATGGCATAAGAAAGCATGAAATTAGGATAAACGCTGTTGTAATGAGAGCTTTGAGAAGTATTATTATCTAAGGTTAATGTAATTGATGTTATAAGAAACAGTGTGATAAGAGAACTAAGAAGAAAGTATTGAAACTGTACTGAAAAGTGTTGAAAAATATATATTAAGGTGGTGTATAATAATGAGTCGGGGAAAAAGTTTTTTCGTGCTTATATTGTGTAGATAAGAAACATATTCATATTGTTACAACTCAGGTCCCGACAAAAACAAAATCCACCTGTATATCTGAAACAAAAAAACCTTTTATTACCTGTCGGCATTTGAACGAATTGTAATTCTTTTATGATCGTTTTCCATTGTTTACTTATTGATTGGCTTATGTTTCTAGAGAACAGCCCATTGTTTAATTGTACTCTTTTATGGCAGATCATGAGCCAGGTGTTGCGGAATAAGTCGACTACGATACGGGCACATTGCATTTGTGCAGTATAAAACGATGGGCTGATTGAGGGAGGGGGCAGTCAAGCGACGATGACGATACAATCTTGAACTGTATACAATCGGAGATCTAATACTGACTTTGCGCGTTTTATTGAATTACGACCTTCTGCATTACGTTTGGATTTGTTGTGTTCGGTTATATTTGTACCTGTGTTATAAGTGTTTGTGTAGTTTTAATAAACTCTATAATAATTCTAACTACATTTTAATTCTAGTCCCACTAAACTCGTAACAATATATTAGCCAGGTGGTAGGGCATTTGCCCGACTGGATGGCTACCACCCCTGGTCTAAAGTATGTCGCCATAACAAGCTTGAGTTGTGTTCCGGCATTAATGACCAGGTTCCAGTCCTTAAGAGAGCAGCAGCGCATTTGTAAAACCTTTGGTGTTGCAAATGTTCATAGGCAATGGTAACCCCTTTCAAACAAGTGGGCCGTCTGTCTGTCTGCTGAACTCCTGCAATAAAAAACCATATTTGAAATAAAAACCGAAGCAACAAGAAACACCCAAAATTAAGCATATATAACAACATTCTGTCTACGTATTATAATGTAATTAAACGTAACATAACACTATGTTACAATTGAACCATGGAAGAACACTTACGAAAGTAATTAGTGAGGTTTCGGGCCAGATGTCTCGAACCTCCGAAACCGTAGTCTTGGCGCTCCTGTTTCATTAAAATGTATATTTGATACGAAATAGTATTCTCAATCAGTGAGTTCATAAATTATAATTTAGTAAGAAAATTTTAATAAATTAATTATGTATTCTGTTTAAAGTCTCTTAAGACTACAAATAAAATTGAACTTAGGCCACCGTCTTTTATGGTTAATGTGCCCATAAGGCTGGATACGTTAACTGGTACAATCGACATACTGACGGTGGTGCTGGTGACAATGAGTCCTGGGTAGGCACCAGCTCTGATAATTTTTTTTTTATTGCGGGAGTTCAGCAGACAGGCAGACGCCCCACTTGATGGAAAGCGGTTACCATCGCCTATGGACATTTGCAACACCAAAGGTGCGACAAATGCGCTGCTGCTCTCTTAATGTAGACTAGAACCTGGTCACTAATGTCGGAACACAACTCAAGGTTGTTATAGTGACATGCTTTAGACCAGGGGTGGTAACCATCTAGTCGGGCAAATGCCCTGCCACCTGGCTGTGGGTTGTTTTGTCGCCTCTTACGACAGGCCTTCCGGCCGCAGGAAATTGTATTCTTTCTCCGTTCCTTCACGGATGATAACCTGAAGAGTCGATTAGGTGTTTATAGAGACTCATGACCTGAGAACCCTTGTTATAAGCGTCTTAACAGCAAACGACAAACAAGCAGTAACAACTGTGTCTATGAATTTATTAAATTAACTAGCTGTACCCATGACACTGAGCAATTAGGACTTCGACACATTTTTCTACAAAGACAAAAACTATAATTTATGACTAAGCAATTAGCACTATTTACTTAAATTATGATCATCACAAATAGATAACTCAACTTTATATATTATGTAGACAATTTCTTCCCGATATCGCCCCGCTGTATCCAAATTTAATATGTATTTTACTTACATACTCCTCTATTCTGGCATACATCGTCTATTACACCACAAATCATGGGGTATGATTATCATCTTACTCTTTCTTTTACCCTCTTTCAATTACTTGGGGTCGGCACAATATATCATTTCCTTCCATATATCTCTATTCTGGTAGACTTCCTCTGTTATACCACAAATTATCATGTCATCCTTCACACAATCTATCCATTTCGTTTTTGGTCTATGATAATCATCTTACGTATGTAGTACATAATGTATTTAAAGCGCATTTTCGAAACTGATTTATTTATGTAAACCGTTGTTTCGGTTCTGTGACCGGAGATAATGGTAGGATGTTTTAACTCCGAAAAATATGACAGTTTACGCGGCTTACAAAGAACCATATTTTACAGGAATGAAACCACGTTAAATATTAAATTATAAAGAAAAATATTTTGTTAAGCTGCGCCTTGGTTGTTTTCGACTAGGGATTACAACATTCACAACGTTATAAGCGATATTTGGAGCATTATTAATTAATGTTCACATAGGCATGTCAGAAACTAATTAGCGGAACTAAATGTCGTTAATTAACTGCCTCTACATTACGTCCTCAGTTTTTACCTTTACGAGAGGTTTCCCCGTCATTCGCCCATGAAAAGTTTCAACACGTATTCCGCAGGAGCTATCCCATTTTTCGAGTAAATGGATGAACAGGTTACACTGCGTTTACTAAGGTCTGGGTGTTTGGAATCGACCCCGTAATGGTCTATTGTAGGCATGTATATTACCCATGAAACAAGAGCAACTTGATAATATATCGAGCGAAGGCTTCATAACAAATGGGATATACGCAAAAATGACATTGTTTTCTTGTTTACTAAGATCTGTGCTTGTTACAATTTACAAAGTCTTACCAGTATGCAAATGTACTTAAAAACAAGGGTATTCCAAATTTCAGCCTTATACAATCAACTAATTTTGTTTATTCACAAGTCTGTCCCTTGTGTAAAACTGCACTTTTGTTTGTGCGCCAATTTGTTATGAAGCCTTAGATATGTATGTGTGTGTGTGGTACTCTGCCAATCATTGTAAAAAATCAAAAACGACAAAGGACTGGTGGTACCTAGTTATATAGTATTTATTAGCTTCTCACAGTTACATTTTTAATGGGCGACTATTATAACATTCTTCTTCCATAACTTTAGTTTACGGGCGTATTCCGCTAAAACAAGAATCCATACAGGGTTTTAGACCGTATGTGGGCAGTAACTTGAAGTGGGTTTATAGGTTGAGATAAGAAAAGGGCTGCCCTTAATTGCGATTTAAATGGAAGATCTGGACCGCAGCATGCCACAATTTATTTAACATCCTCCGTTTACTTTGCACGTAATATCAGACTAAAACTAACTTTAAAAAACTAAAACTAACTAAAACTCAAACTAAAACTAACTTAAACTTATAAATCGTATGAATATATAATCTAATAATAATATCCTCTGATTATTTATTTTCTGATATTTATTTTACTTTTACTTTATTTTTGTCTTCTTTTTTGTTACAGGTTAATAAATATGTCCAACCTTTTTTTTTCAAAAACATAAGATTTAATACATTTTATGCTTACACATTTCATTTCCACAAAAGATTGGATAGTATGATAATTTTCTGTGTTATTGGCATCTATAATGAGAATGTAATTATACCCAAAATAACTGGTTAATAAGAGGGTTACTTTATCACTGTTGTTATTTCTCAAATAAAAAGTCAGCCAAAAAAAGCTTTTCAATTTCGTGATTTTCATGAATTACGTGAAATTGAAAAATGATATTCTATTGTAAAAAGTCTGGCTAGTGAAAGAAGAGACTGAAAAAGCACAGCAATTAAAAAAAATATCAATATGACAACTCCAAATCACCATAGAGTACTTATACAATTAAATACATATCTTGCTTTGTTCTTCATCCTGTAGCTTTTTCTCAAATTTCATAGTCATGCAAAACAGTAACTTTCGCTTGACTTTTAATGTTTTTATTTATATTTTAAGTTTAAGCACGTAAATTTTAAAATAAGATTTCAATAGAATAACATAAATGTCAATTATAACGACAATATTTTTGTAAAATGACATATTTGTATTAATGTTGCCAGGAAAAAAAATATGAATAATTAGAACATTTAGATTCGTTAGCCAATATCTATGTATTATATCCATATTGAGTTAAAATAGTGTGTAGGTTTCTTTAAGGTTCTTAAAGTAGCCTGTACGGGTGGTACATATAAACACAGTTTTAAATGTTTACAATATTTAATTATTCTGAATTAATATAAATTACAAATTTTAATTTAAATTATATGAAATAGCGCGACTTGGCTTATGGCGTTTGTAGTTGTTGCTTGTGCAACGTAGCGTAGCGTGCCCACGCCGTCTTGGGATGACGGCCGATCCCTCCCCGCTCTTCTATTGTCTTAAAGAGAAATCGGCCATAACGGGAACCTTTGTTGCCACCATCTGTGGCATGGCGTGAACATAGCCTACAAACCGACTCTAACTCGATACAAATAAGACCGTTTATATGGACACTAATTTACGAAATAAGACTCATAACAACACAGGGAACATAATTCACTTTATATCCATCTTAATGATCGGACTAGATGTCATGCTTAATTTCAACTAACACGGGCTTAATGAAGCCGTTCACGATTTAATGAGTATTGCATCATTGTAGTGAGATTGTCACAAGATGTAGGTCACAACGGCCAATCAATTAGCACCAAGTTTTATGATTCGTAAATGGACGAGATTATATTGCTAGAACAATCTAGTCAACATTACTTTACAAACATTAAATAACCTATACGTAGAGTATTTTCTTAAGTTTTCACCACTAATACCTACACATAATTGTGTGAGACTGTACGAAGCAAGTACGTACATTTTCAGCATTTAGGTGAGTACGCGCGAATTTACCATCAGTCCGAACGTCGCTCATCAAAGTAGCGCACGCGCTTGCTCACCGGTCCATATTATGGCATCTGCATCCATATCCATATGAAATAAATCAAATATACAAAGTGTGTAGTTTCAACCAAGGATCCTACAAAGGAAAAAATGATATTTGGCATAAAAAATACTTTGTATCTGAGTCTCCAGTATTTATTTTCTTTTTAAACGTATAGATGTCAATATATAGTAATTTTAACAATATACGTATTGTATTGCTTAGTGTAAGCACGTCTAGCTTTTATGGCTAGACCATAGATACACTATATATAAAATAGATGAGCCTCCTTGGAATCAAATATCAAAATATAATTAGTCTAAAGTAGGCTATCATTATAACTATTGTTACAAGTTGCAGGACTCGCCGTTGGAATTACTATAGTATTTTTTAGAACTATACAAACACGTATAACACACGTACAAATATAGCTGAACACAATCAGTCCAGACGTAAAGCACGATTCAATAACACGCGCATAGTCCGTCACTAAATAGATTATCGAATGTACACAAGTCTTACCTCGCGGCTGGTTATCGCTCAACTGAGTATCTCTCCACTGGGGCATTGCTTTATACTGCACAAATACACTATTTCTCTCGGCCGCGTAGACTGAATTTCTTAGAATCACACCTGGCTAATGACTACCATAAAAGATTACAATACACAATGGGCTGTTTTTCTAATCACATATTTTAAACACAAAGTAAACAAAAGCCAAATGCCAAAAAAGGTAATAAAATGTGTTCCTACAGACGCAGATGTGAATTTGACTTGTGTCGGCATTCAGGTCGTAACACTATTAATGCCAAATATAATATTTTTATAATAGTACTTACAACATCAGAGCTTTTTCTGTAGTAAAACTGACTGATCAAACGGTTTAAAATAGAATGAAAAATTGCTTCACACAATATTAAAAGTTTTACTATTGTTGTATCGTCTAATATGTGACAATTAAAATAGTTTTATGTTCTTAATGTCAACATTAATTACACGACACTTTCAATTAGTTGCCAACGGGTAATATCTCATTTCGGCAAAATAATGGAAGTTATTAGTTTTATGGACAATGGTTTAGGTCGCAGCTGTGTACAGTTTTGATTAGTACAACGTAACACAGCACTATATAATACTAGCTTCGCCCCGCGGTCTCACTTGCGTGATGATGGAAAATCTTTTTATATTTTGGATAATTCACACTGTCTTTATAAATTATAGCCTATGTGGTATTCTGATTTTTAAACTGTATTATTGTACAGTTTCATCTAAATCCATTCTGTAGTTTTTGCGTCAAAGAATAACAAACATACATCCATACATTCTTACAAACTTTCGCGTTTATCATATTAGTAAGAAGTAGGATTAATTTAACTAACTTATGCAGTTCAAAAACCCAAAATAAGTCCTGGCCTTCGAAACGAGAATACTTCACTCCTTTCTGCTCAGCACCGTCTCCTGCCAGTCATAGGCGTGAAGCTTGCGCAGACCACCTGTCGCCTCTACTACGTCACTCCAGCGATATATGGGGCGACCAAGGGTGGCGAGATGGGCTCTTTTCACTCCACAATCCTCCCCAATTCTTTATATCGTTACGAGTCGCGAGGCTTGAATTAAAATGCCATTAGAAATTACCATTGAGTTTATTAGAACTATACAAACACGTATAACGCAGGTACAAATATAACCGAACACACGTCTTGCTTCGCTCGTGGTTATCGCTCGACTGCCTCATCTCTCCATTGGGGGCATTGCTTTATACTGCATAGATGCAATATGTCTGCCCGGCCGCGTGGACCGAATTTCCTAGACACCTGGCAGTGATCACAATACAACAATAGGCCGTAAAAGATTACAATACACAATGGACTGTTTTTATAATCACAAATGTTAAAACAAAGTAAACAAAAGAAGTCCAAATGCCGAAAGGTAATAAACTGTATCCATGCAGGATAGAAGAATATAATTTCCTGCGGCCGGGCGACCTGTCATAAGAGTCGACAAAACAACCCACAGCCGGGTGGTAGGGCATATGCCCGACTGGATGGCTACCACCCCTGGTCTAAAATATGTCACCATAACAACCTTGAATTGTGTTCCGGCATTAGTGACCAGGTTCCAGTCTCCTTTAAGAGAGCAGCAGCGCATTTGTAGCTCCTTTGGTGTTGCAAATGTCCATAGGAGATGGTAACCGCTTTCCATCAAATGGGCCGTCTGCTGAACTCCTGCAATTAAAAAAAACTGTGTTTCTACAGGTATGCAGGTGTGAATTTGTCTTTTTCGGCGTCTAGGACGTAACAATATGTAAAATTATAATATTAGTGTGTAAGTCACTGCACTCCCAAACTCCTGGAGCGATTTTCGCGCATGGCAACACACCGATCGAGCCCGCCCTAATAGCTGTGATCAAGATAATGATTCCAGTATGGCTGCACTACGTTCGAAATGTAATTGCTTTGTCTTTGTTTACAGGCAGTGGCAAATTGAATTTCGACTCCTTTGTGCGCGTAGCTCTGCATTTCCTGGACGAAGATGACGAAGCATTACAAAAGGAACTTAAAGAAGCTTTCAGACTTTATGACAAAGAAGGTGAGTTAACGCAATAATTTTAAAATAAGTGCAATTTGACGACCTTTTTTGTTCAGTTATATAAGCCTGTCTGGAAACACTGAAGCTTCGGATTCAATTCGATTTCCATGGTCTGTGTGTCGCTGGGTCAACCCCAGAAGTATCAGTTGTACATTCTTCTTCTTCTTCAGCCAATTTCAGTCCACTGCTGGACGTAGGTCTCCCCAAGTACGCGCCACATATCACGGTCTCCCGTCTTCCTCATCCAGCCCCTGCCGGCGATCTTGCGCAGGTCGTCAGTCCAACGGGCTGGCGGGCATCCTACGCTACGTTTGCCATCGGTCCTGCGACAGACGTGACCGGCCCACTGCCGCTTCAAATTGCTAATTTTGCGAGCTATGTCGGTTACCTTCGTTCTCTTACGGATGTCCTCATTTCTTATTTTATCCGTAAGAGAAACACCTAACATAGCTCGCTCCATAGCCCGTTGAGCGACTTTGAATTTGTGGACCAGTCCCGCTGTCAGTGTCCATGTCTCGGCACCGTATGTCATGATGGGTAGGACGCACTGCTCGAAGACTTTCGTCTTCAAACATTGAGGAATGTTCGATAAGAAGACCAGTCGAAGCTTACCGAATGCTGCCCAGCCTAACTGGATCCTCCTATTAGCTTCACTCTCAAAGCCGTGTTTGCCTACCTATTATATATATATATATATATATATATATATATATATATATATATATATATATATATATATATATATATATATATATATATATATATAATGTCCAAGGTAGACATATTCCTGCACAATCTCAAGAGGGGAACCATCAACGTTTACCGGTCTCGGCATGACATGTTCGTTGAACATGACTTTCGTCGTTCGAAATTCATGCCGAGACCGACCCGTCGGGAGGATTAATTCAGGCTATTCAGCATGTCGGCAAGTTCTTCCAACGTCTCTGCAAAGACGACAATATCGTCAGCAAAACGTAAGTGAGAGATGCGCTCGCCGTTGATGTTAATGCCCCGTCCAGCCCAGTCCAGAGTTTTGAAGACATCCTCCATCGCGTTGGTGAACAGTTTCGGGGAAATCTCATCCCCGTCTCACCCCGCGACGTAGGGGTATAGGCTTCGCTCTCCGGTCCTGGATCTGGACGGTCATTGTGGCGGCGTCATACAGACATCTCAGCACCTCAATGTATCGCCAATCAATACGACATCTTTGCAAAGACTCCAGAACAGCCCAAGTTTCTATGGAATCAAAGGCTTTCTCGTAGTCCACGAATGCCATACACAGTGGCTGATTACACTGGTCGGCAAAAAAATATGAAAATTCACTCCTTGTATCTATTGTAAAAAAAAATTATAATTTCGACACTTATGAATATAAATATAGTATTAAAAGCTTTGTACCACGTCAATTTTTTTTGTGATTGATGTTTTAAATTAAGCTCTTTTTTTGCTTTACATACAAAATGCACATTGAATTATTATGACAATAGCTCATTTAATTCCTTCGAAAACATTTAAAATCATCAAAATTATATGTCTAATTAATTAATAAACTCATTCCAGTTAGTAGTTTTCTCCATTTTTATGTATTCTATTGTAATTTTGTGGCGAATGAAGTAACATATAATTCTGAGTATTAACCATTCGTATCGTTTTTCTGTATATGCCAAAAGGGTAATAAAATGTGTTTCTACAGACGCAGGTGTGAATTTGTCTTTTGTCGGCATTGAGGTCGTAACAATATTATATTGCTTAAAGAGTTGTGGAAAAGAAAATTAAATCTACTGACATGATAAGAAAAAAGTTTTGCACAACAAAAAAATGTTCGTAAAATGAAAACTACTGGGCCAAACATTGTAAATTTTTAGGGGACCAAATGGCAACTATTCCGCGTCGAAAAAAAAAGAATCACGTAAATCGGATTATAAATCTCGGAGTAATCGGTGAACATACATAAAAAAACGACGAATTTAGAACCTCCTCCTTTTTTTGAAGTAAAAATACGCTAAGTCAAAATCCTCCAAAATTCAAGTTCGTCTTAAAGAGGTTTTACTCTACTATGTTTATCCTCTACAAGGTTAGCGATTTTAAATTATTTTTATTTCATACCTAAACAGAAAAGGTCATTCCACTCATTTGAAAAACATTTTCATAAATTCACAGTAAGGCTAGGCACAGATAACAAAATTACAAGGTTATTAATGAGGTAACATTCCCGGACAGCGGCTGATAAAATGCGAATAATTATTCATTTTGAAATTCGAATTTTTTCCACGATGAAAAATGTTTTTATTTTTAATGTCCGTGGGGTCTAAAGGATGTTAGAATTTTTAGTTTTATGACCTGGACATTTTATCAAAAAGATGAAAAGTGGCGGTTTGCTGTAAATAGTTTTATATTTCCAGATAAAGTATCTATCGTTGAAAAAGAATCAAATTTTGTAATATAATCATTGTCTTACTAAAAGGAAGGAATACCAGAAAAGTTCCAATTTTTTGAAACCAGTCAAACATCCAGTCAAAAAATTTGGATTAGGCCAGTGTTTATATATATTCCTAAGATTTTTCTACAAGGCCTTTGTAACAAGGCCTTTTTTAGACTCATCGTTTATTGAAAATCATAGTACCGTTATTTTAAATTTTTGACTAATAGTAAAGTTCATTCAAAAATAATGGATGGCCTGGATTTGATGGCAAAATAAAAGGCCTTTATAACAAGGTCTTAAAAACTTAAAAATGGGACAAGTGATCTTCAATCACTTATTTCTCAGCTTGACGTGCTTATCTCACTAGTACTTAGAAATGTCGGATTCGATTCCCTGCAAGTTATTTAATTTCTGTTTTTTGCTGGATAATAATATTATATATAGTAGGGCCAACGAGAAGCGATACCAAATGTAAACAAAACCAATGCAAGGTCATTAGAAAATACAGGGGTGCGTAACTTTTTGAAAGTTGTATTATATATTTTAGTAGACAATTTATTTATTAATATGTTATTCTAAAAAGGTAACAATTAATATAAAGAAATTGAGTTGAAATGAGAATAATAATAATGTTTATGGAAATGAGGATAAAAGTGAAACATTTTTTTAAAGAAATCATTGTTTATTCAGTCTGACGCCGATTGTTCTGAGTCTGTAGAATCAGAATCTGTAACATGTATAATAAATTTATCCATCACGTCATCTACAATAAAACTTCTACAAATAACAAGAATCACCACGAGCGCGTTCCGAAACGGAATGAACTAAAAACAGTAACTCTTACTATAAAATGGCGCCCGAATGTTGGCGAACCCGTCTTGATCTTACGACAAAGACAGACAAATTACGACAAATACACGAGATGGAAAGAGATAGATAATAGATTGTCAACTCCACAGTAGTTTTTAGGTGAATGACCTTTTGTATCTGGTCTCTTTGGCCCATGTATACGTATTGTAAAAATTTAAAAACTTCGTTTAAAAAAACCGACTTCAAAAACGAAAAAACTAAAATGTATAAAATAACTTATTTCTTAAGCTATTATTATTAATATATATTATCTAAAACATCTTAAAGTCGGTGCTTAGTAATTTTCAAAATATAGTAATTTTTATTATGTTTTACTTTGCACCGACTTGAAGATGTTTTAGATAATATATATTAATAATAATAGCTTAAGAAATAAGTTATTTTATACATTTTAATTTTTTCGTTTTTGAAGTCGGTTTTTTTAAACGAAGTTTTTAAATTTTATTTGTTACTTTTTAGTGTCTAGCTATGTATGGGTGGATCTACGAATGGTGCCGCGCTTCTTAAAAAATATAGGTCCCAAGAACCGGGAACAAAAAAAATGTTCGTAAAATGAAAACTACTAGGCCAAACTATGTCAAATTTTTAGGGGACCACATGGCAGCTATTCCGCGTCGAACAAAACAAGAATCACGTAAATCGAATCATAAATCTCAGAGTAATCGGTGTACATATGGAACGGAGTGAAAATTATTTCCATTAAAAATGTTCATAAAATGAAAACTACTAGGCCAAACTATGTAAAATTTTTAGGGGACCAATTGGAAGCTATTCCGCGTCGAACAATAAAAGAATCACGTAAATCGGATCATAAATGACGGAGTAATCGGCGAACATACATAAAAAAAGTAACGACAAAAAAAAAAAAAGATCCCGACGAATTGAGAACCTCCTCCCTTTTTCGAAGTCGGTTAATAAATACTCTACGGTTCTTTGGAGTTGCCGTTGTCATATTTTTTTAAATTTGTCGCGCTTTTCCATTCTCTATTTTCAATACACGCGTTCGCTTGCCGATATTAAAAATCGGAGACACAAAAAGTGTTTTCATTAATTTCAACAAAGCCACGCTAAAATGTTAAACATTTCCCAAAAGCTATAACGATATATCACAAACAGTTGTTTCCAGCAATAAATTTTAATACTTGGTAAATTTTAAATTCTGGCCGAAATTATAATCTTTATGTTATTGAACAGGTATGTAATGGACTAATTTAGTGGTGGCACGTCTGTTCTTGAACCAAATACTTACTATATACTAGGATATGATAGTGACTTCGTCCACGCTTGACTTGAAATTCCCGCGGGATTCCCGGGACATAAAGTCTCGCAGAATTTAAAAAGCTATCAGTTTAAGGAAAACTGTCGGAATAAGCTAATTTTTATGCATCCGTAAAACAGAAAACTGCTCCGGGAAAATTCCCGTGGGATTCCCAGGATAGAAAGTAGCGCAGATTTTAAGTCTAAGAATTTGCTGTCAGCAAAAGCCGCATCGAAATCGGCCCAGTAGTTTTTACATGAATCTCGAACAAAATCTAAAAACATGCTTCGTGTTCTGCATCGTTTACGAGTAGGTATATAGTCTATTACACTTATTTCTTTGAAATAGCTTCAATGTACAGACATAGAATGTTCACAATTTTATATATACTTTATATAATACTTTAAATAAAAACTATTTTTTTAGTGACGGTGTATTATCGATTAAATGATTTTGTGTGGTCAAATGACGAAAACAGGAGAGGAATCCTTCAATTTGAGTGATCCGACACGTATCTAACCATTCTTTTTTAGACCCGTCCTCCTTGATTTCTGGAATATTCCAGTTCAAAGCATCGTTTGCATGGCAATCTCATCTGAAACTTTCGCTTTCAAACTAGATTGGGTTCAGGAACAAAGTAGCTATATAATCTAATTTAGAAGGAAAATTGGCTCTATTTAATTTCCTGGTAAATACGTGTATGTATTAGTAATAGTACAGCCAGTATATACAGTAAATATATGTAAAATATTACAGAAACAAGCCTAAGAGATTTTATTAGCAACTAAAGCATAGTAAATAAATATAAATGTTTGGCAACCTATAATGCCTGTATCTTCGTGACTTTATTGAAGATGTTAAAAAAATTTAACGGATTTTGGTTATTCCGACGTTTCGGTCGCTTTTCAGTTGCCGTGATCACGGAAGACATATTTACATTTTTTTATAGGCCACACAATAGGCGGCCTCATCGCTCAAAGTGATCTCTTCCAGGCAACCTTAATAAAAAATAATAATCAGCTGGTGTAGGTGGTGCAGGAAACAGGCAATAGATATATAAATACTCAAACTAACTTAAGAAAGACATACACAAATACATACATATCTCTAATGGTGTACAATAAAGTGTTATCTATCTACATATATATATAGTCATATATATACAATAATACATATATTTATTATTATATATATATATACATTTTTTTTTTTTTTAATAATACACCACCAAAATTCTTATATTTAAATTTCGTTTAAAACCTCCTGACACCGGGTTGCCTGGAAGAGATCGCTATAAGCGATAAGGCCGCCCATTGTTCTAATACAAATGTATCCGTATCAATTGTCTAGATTTAAGTTTATGGTGAACAATAAAGAGTTTTCATTCATTCATAATACATTTCAAGATACATAAGTTATTATAATCAATCAATCACCAATGTATGCATTAGCATGATTATATTGTGTTAATCAGACAAGCTATTTATGGACAAATAGTGTTTTCTAAAAGGCAGCATATTCCAAAGTTTGACAGAATGCACTGAAAATTATTATCATAATAGGATGAAGTGTGTGCAGGTGTCACAAGTTTTCGATACGTATCAGAGCGCAAATTGTGGGCAGTGTATAGGTGAAAGAATTTAAAACGTTCATTAAGGTAAGGTAATATAAATATACATAATTGAGGTAACGTGGACTCATCACGATATCTCAGGAACTATAATACCTATAGACTTGAAATTTGGCATGGACCTTTCGCCAAGTTGAGGTCAGCTAAGAACGGATTTTACGGCACGCGAAGCGGGCGGGTGTCAGCTTCTTTAATATATATTTAGCCTTACGAATACAATAATAATATTACTGTATGATTACTAAATAAAAATGATTAAGAATTTTTATATCTTGAACACATTGACAGGGTATGACAAATTATTATATTCCCCGTTTACGATAACTTGTAGCGCAGATTTACCGAATTCTAAAAATTAACATCACTTAATATCATGTTTATGTTATAAAATAGGTTATATATGACGTGCGCAGAAGGTTTGCCGATTAACGCCCCTCCCGCTTTCTATGACTGGGACCGGGGCCTGCCTAAGTAATACTTAGAACTAGACGACCGTGGGACGCGGT
Source organism: Dendrolimus pini (assembly GCA_949752895.1). NCBI lineage: Eukaryota > Metazoa > Arthropoda > Insecta > Lepidoptera > Lasiocampidae > Dendrolimus > Dendrolimus pini. The sequence goes on along the minus strand of OX457138.1, from coordinate 17,928,431 downwards.
TGTAGGAAGCGGGAAGGGTTATCATCGGCTAAACCTTCTGCGCACGACTTTATATAGAGATTATTACAAAACGTAAATTATTTTTAATTTTTGTTGGATTTTTCTTGTAACATTTTAGTTTTTACATATAATCGGACACTATAAACGAAAACTTTACTTTTTGTATTTAATCTACCCATAGTCCCTCAAGCCTATGAATGGAAACTGAACCCAGATCACCGTCTTCTATGGGTAAGGTATCTAGAAGGCTGGCTACGTTCTTGTAATTGTTTCTGACTCTACATTTAGTCGTTAATATTTTTGGTTGTTGGTAATCCCGCGCGTCCAGTTATCTTGAAACCTAAACGCTAATTACCGTGAATAGATTAGTGACAATAATGAATATTCCAATTTAAGCACACGATGTCTCACTGAAACACCATTTCAATATAAATGCCAACCAATGTTTTATACTTAAAACCACTTTGTACGGTTTATGTAGATACATCATAGATTTCCCGGTTTGCTCTTGTCAGAGTAATTATTATACTTTCTGTTGCGGACAGAGAGCACCCCCCTGACCCGCCCGCCGGAGCACACCTACTCTCCGCGCGCCGCATACCGCCGACGCCCATAGCTGGCGCAATTAGCAACTAGGCGTCGGACGGGATGCGGGATATAGGAGCGGCCTTGGAGGCAAAAAATATTCATTCAATTGTTCGTAATTCTTCATTCACAATTCTACTATTATTCTCAACGACGACTCTCTCGCATAATCTGTACTTATTCTATTTTTATTTCGATTCATGTAAAAAGTTCAATAATAATAATTATACAGTCCATTACATCGAGTTTGATTTCCAAACAAGAAGCAACTGCCACCAATACTTTCATTTATTCATTTTAAAAATCATTAAATTAAATAACACTGCGCATCGAAAATTGAGGAGGTGAAATCCGCATCAACTATGGAAGGCCTAAAGCGGCCGCTTTTGGAGAAGCGTTTAGTCAGATTGACACGTACCTAGATATACTGGTATAATCATTGTAAGATGTAGAAAAAGGTCCACTATGTTTTCATACTTGTCATGTTCATCAAGCAAATCTGCAAAACCCTTTTTGACTCTCAGCTATTTTTTTAGCTATTTTCCTAAACAAACCTTTTTTTACTCACTCTGGTCCGAGTGTCTGACATACGTCTCAGTGTTGTCAGTTTTATATATTACGCATAACACAAGTAAAACTTCATTGACAAGGAAATATACAGTCTCTGTGATAAAAAGTATTGATTTTCTTTTCATAGAAGTGTATTTCTTATTCCTCTGTCCAACCTTAATTTTTTAATTTACCGCTCCAAATAGGTCAAAAGTATTAATAAAAAAAATCAATAATACGATTGTATCTGGTCGTTGGACATGATAATTACTGGCAATAAATGCGCCATCGATTTATTGGATGAATGCCAAATGGAACTCCTACTATGGGTCTCTAAGTCGATATTATTTTAATGTGATAAACGATTTTTTTGAGTTTGACACCTTTTGCTCAGAAAATAAGAAGGTCTGTAAAACTGCATAATATAAAGATTATATTGATACTCTTGGTTTGTGTATATGTCTTTGAGTGGTAATCGTTCACTATCAGATGGAACTGCATGTTTCACTACAGTCAAAAATAGAATATTTTTTATCCCTGAAACTGAGCTCGTTTTTATAATATGCAATCAGAAAACATGATCATATTTACATGCGAAATTATAATATTTAATTAAAATCAAAGAAAGACACGTAAATAGGAACATGTTGTGTTTTTATATAATCTCATGATCATAAACAATATTTTAATTCTAAAAATAATTAAATCTCATTTAATAATGAAACTGATGCTAATTAAAAGAGATGATAAATGTACGGTTTGGACACTTGTATCAGTACAGTGATAGTTGCTGGAAATATTTGAAAAAAATACATCTTGAAGTTTTGGAGATTTACATAGTTTCCATTAGTGCTTGGTTGCGTTACCAGTTAAATTTTGTAATAGTTATACTCGTATGTTACGACTTACTGGCAACTCACTCACAAAATAATAGTGAGTGTTATTTATATTAAAATAGCCTAAATAGACTGCAGCTCGGCATAATGTTGTACGTTGAACCGCACATTAATTATCAAATACCAACACAATAACAAAGAAATACTTAATTTAAGTATATATGGAAATCCGGAATTTAACTTAATATCAAATAGACTAACATATACAAAGAGTCTCATAAGCTAATGTACTCAGGTGATTATGTTTGTCGTAGTAATTTCACCGAGTAAACAAGTTAAAGTGACTACCGAAATTCTCATTCATAATATGGTATACGTACGATTATGTACATTACTTACTTTACTACATGCTTGTGTATTATGCGCACACAGCTTCAGTTTTATGTCAAGAAAGTATTACGTTTCCTGAAATAAAACTTTTTGTTTATATTTACCTTAAGATCTTGGTAGCTTTATAGTTAAGAAATTATAATTTCATTCAAATGATGTAGTCCTTAATTTCAATCGAGATGATACAGTTTAAGTACTTGTTGTGCTTCAATATTCAGGAGTGAAAGAATCAAATATCAAGCAGTCCTATTATACTCTCTAAAGCAATTTTACTTTTTTATGTTCACCGTTAGCAGTCAATAATGAAAAAAATATGACTGGATTCCGCGATTGCAAGGCAATTAATGAAATATTTTAAACAACATTTACTAAATGGTTATTGGTTAGTTAATAAGTCTATGTAATCTTGTAAAAAAAGCTAATATTAAATAATGCCTACCTCAAACTACGGATCAGTATTGCGATACAACAACATATGCGACCAGCTTTTTGGCATTGTGCCATACCATAGCAGGCGACCTAACCTCGGTGTTTTAGTTTCTTTCTTAAATTAGATATAGAACAGAGCTCTTCGTTTTAATCGGTTTAGTTCATTTAAAAAATATTATTTACATATTTAAACTGCAGATACTTTGAAAAGCACCTACATACAATAAACGTGTATATGTGTGTATGGAAAAAAATATTAAAGTAAATAAAGCAAACGGTATACCTATGGCGAGATCATAGCAAGTGGAATATTATCTTCTCTGCCCATCCAAATGAGAATCAGGCATGTTAATATATAACTGTACATATAATTTCGAGTACGATTTTTTTTTAATCGAATGCCCATAGTAATGTTTAAAATTCTGTTCGACACCTAACAGTGGTCACCGAAAATATTTGGTGTCACGAACAGATTAATGACATTTCATTGTCGGATTAAATACTTGACACCAACACTGTTTGAACCGTATTTGATCCTTTTTCATCACGTGCTCAGTATATTCGTCAAATGACGTTTGATAAATAAAGAACGAATGTTAGATCTGCGTTAGCGCTCGTACACGCGGAACCGTCGCTGCCGCGCCACCAAACTGTAGACTAAACACGACCGCACCGCCACCGCTCTTTCGCGGTCGAGTGAACGTCAGCGGTAGGTCCAATAATATTTGCATGCAACTCAACTATAAACAGAATGGCATCGACACAAAGAAGAGAATCCAAAAATAATGTGAGTTATCGTTACAGTGAAAACTGTGTCGGAAAAACCTGATTTTTATGCACCCGAATAACTTCAAACCGCTTCTGGGAAAATTCCCGCGAGATTTTCGGGATGAAAAATCACATATTTTAATACATAAAATTTGCTAACGATCTGTGAAAAATCAAATTGGAATTTGATTTTTTTATCTGGTCATTTTGAATCCCTCCCTTATAATGGGAGGCCCAAGCCTAGCAGTGGGACATTTATGGGCTTGATATTATTTTTATTATATTTGTCGGAGGGAGCTATGAGTCGCATTGATTGTTGTTTGGATGTATAACGCACAATATTATTTGTTTACATTTTAATTACTTCTAAAATCCTTAATTTAATTTAATTTGATTTGTTAAATCTGTCTATAACTTAAAGATCGTACTGACCTAATAAAAGTTATGAATATTGTAATTTAATAATCGACCAATCAGAGCAGAGCACATGCCTCGAGCGGAGTCGAGGATCCAGCTGTAATTTTACTTAGGTAGAGGGGGGAGTTTTTGCGACACATTTGAGTGATAGTAACGGATCGAGTTGATCGTTGAGAATTTAAGAAATAGTTAAAGTATGATCGGTGCCCTGAACCCGCTGCTCGGTCTAAACTGTGTCTAAATGTTGTTTAAATCTAAATTAAAAGAGTATAAACTGTGACAATTGTGTTTTATGCTCGCATTTTATCCTGATGACGCCCACTAAACCTGCAACCAATAAAGAAGATGTCACGAGAACGATGCCTTCTCCAAGATATATATTTAATGTTCATAATAACTTTCACATTATTTAAACTCATAATTGTAATAAATTATAAACGTTTAAGGATTCAAATTATACTTATGAATTCTTTAGTTTATCTCTTAGTATAATTAAATGTATAAACAGTGGATTCTTTAAAATATTTTTATTAGATTTAAACCAAACTTACAAAGCTTTTCACTCGTTATTTAAACATTTTATTTTGAATTTGTTTTCTTTTTATAAATTTATTGCCGGCGTTAAAATTTCGTGCCAAGATATTCACCTAAAACAATAAGTAAGTGTGAGAATGCTTTTAAATTGATATATAGTAGGTTTATTTGAATCAGAAAAACTGGACTTCCTTAGCAACCGTCAAACCACAGAGTACTTTATATATACTACAGAGTACATGATATATACTGGTACGTCAAACAAATAGCTTCAAAGTGATTTTCACTATCATATTTTATTCAAATAAAAATATATAAAGTGCAGTTTCCAAGTCAACAATTTAAACAAGATCAATATTATCGACCAGAGTACCATGTAATTTAATTTCTGTGATCCATATGTTCCCCCCTATTAATAACATCAAATAATAACCTGAAGCGTTCAAAGCAAAATTGTTTGTCATATAATTCGATAAAGAAGAAAATATCGTCAAGAAAGCATTTTACAAATCTACATACGCATACCATTAAATAACAAAACATGGATCGGATTACAAACGTTGATAAGTGAAGTTTTGATCGAGTTGTCTGCAAAAGAAAATATAACAGTAAAAAAAAAAGGAATTACATAATATTATGGCATACACATAGAAGACGTGAAATTAGAAGTATAAGCAGCATACATAAAACAGAAAGGAGTGATTTACCTATAAGGAGGAGTTGTTTTTTTAAATCTTAAGACTTTTAGATAGTGTACGATATCTATTATTAATTTTTCTTACTTTTAAGAGCCTGTATACTACTAATTCAAATCGGCGTTTCACATAGTTTACCCCCGCGCAACCAATGTTTACTTCGATGGGACAGCGCCAATTTAAGGCGTGCGTGCGTGTGGTAAAATATTGTATATCACCGAATATACGCTACGTAACATAAATAGGTGTATACGTAGCTAACGAACATTGCACGGCACCGATATCACACTATTCATGCGGCTGAGAACAAGAGGAAGCGAGACAAAACATGATAAAGTGAGAGAAGTTCATGTGCATAATACGTATTGAAAATTCGACACGAGGTACTAAACACGTTTGGCCTAGTGGTTTTCTAATACTAAGGTAGTGAGGAGGTTGAAGACTCGATCCCGCACACAGGTGGTTTTTTTTTCTCTTTTTGTAACTAATTTTGATACAGTTAAACTTTATTCTAATGATATTAGTTTTTAGATGTAAATGTTATAAAAATCATTTCATTGTATTATGGAACAACAATGAATTCATATTATCCCTATTGATATTATAAATGCGAAAGTAACTGTCTGTCTGTTTGTTCCGTTTTCACGGAAAAACTACTGGACCGATTTGGCTGAAATTCATTTGATATATATTTTCGATGCTGAGAATGAACATAGGATGCTTTTATCCCGAAATATGGAATAGTTTCCGGGATAAAAATATATTTGTCTTTTTGTTTGTTATCCTTTTACGGAAAAACTACCGAACCGATTTAGTTAAAATTCGGTGTAATGGATTTATGTAATCAATATTATGGGTTATCCCAATGGGGTAGGTTTTTTGTGATTTTACATTTTCATCATTGCAGCCATTTCAGTCATTTCAACCATTTGGGCCATTTGGGCCATTTGGGCCATTTCAGTCATTTAGCCATTTCGGTCATTTGAGCGATTTGGGCAATTTCAGTCATTTCGGTCATTTGGGCCATTTTGGTCATTTCGGCCATTTCAGCCATTTCGGTCATTTCAGCCATTTGGGCCATTTCAGTCATTTTGGCCATTTAGGCCATTTCAGTCATTTTGGCCATTTAGGCCATTTCGGTAATTTCGGCCATTTCAGCCATTTCAGTCATTTCAACCATTTGGGCCATTTCAGCCATTTCGGTCATTTGGGCCATTTTGGTCATTTCGGCCATTAGGGCCAGTTCAGCCATTTCGGCCATTTCGGTCATTTCAGCCATTTGGGCCATTTCAGTCATTTTGGCCATTTAGGCCATTTGGGCCATTTCAGCCATTTCGGTCATTTCAGCCATTTCAGTCATTTTGGCCATTTCGGCCATTCTCGTCATTTCGGCCATTTCAGCCATTTCGGCCATTTTGGTCATTTCAGCCATTTCGGCCATTTGGGGCATTTCAGTCGTTTTGGCCATTTGGGCCATTTCAGTAATTTCACCCATTTCGGCCATTTCGGTCATTTGGGCCATTTCATTCATTTCAGCCATTTCGGTCATTAGGGCCATTTCAGCCATTTCAGCCATTTCAGTCGTTTCGGTCAATTCGACCATTTGTGTCATTCGGCCGTTTGATCATTTAGGCCCGTTCGGCCAAATATATTTTCATATTGGAAACTATCTCATTTTTCGGGATGAAAAGTAGTTCTTGGCCACCCTCGATATTAAAATAACATATGTACCCAGTTTCATCCAAATCGGTTCAAGAGTCTGTCCATAAAAGGATAACAAACAGAAAGACAAATATGCTTTTGGAATTTTTTTCGCGGAACCCTAAAAACATAGCCTAAGGTACTTCTTATAACATCAGCTATCTGCCATTTAAAATTACGTCAAAATCGATCCAGCTGTGTCCGAGATTAGCCGGAACATTCAGACACACAGACAGACAGACAAAAATTCTATAAATAGCATTTTCGGAATCTCCTTGTCCGATTTCTTTTTAATTTATTTTGAGATTTCAAACAGGCACTTCACTTTGCATTTTTGGAATCTCCTGGTCCAATTTTTTAGTTTATATTTTGACATTACAAACAAACCATTTGTTTATCTGTATAGATAAGAACTTTAAAATAAATTATAATAGATAAAACATAAAAAAAATAGTGAGAAAAATGAAACGAGCACTCGAACCATGAACTCTAATCGTACGTGTACTAGTATCAACTCACTCTACCACAATAACATTGAAGAAAGTATTGAAAGTTTTGTAATATTTATAACTCTACTTATCCACGTATCAACGTAATTTTCTATGAAGAATCATAGATGGCGCTTTCGAATTTTAATGTTACCGGTAAGATTGATTTAAATACGTTTTATTGTCAATAGTATAAAAGTCCAGATGAAATGAAATATAAAAATTTAGAAAAGTATTTTTATTGCATTTTATAAAATTATTTAGGAAGAGAAAAAGAGCATTTTATCAACTTTCTTATAAAAAAAAACCTTCTAGATCAAGTGAAACTAGTAGGGTTCGAACCCACACAGCTAGTGATTTAGACCAGACCTCTACCGTATACGCCAAATAAGTATAGCGCGACCGCTTCAAAATTCTTGTTATTATTGCTCCTTCGTTTATTTAAAATTATTTTTCAATGGCCGTCGTGGAGAAGAGCAGCGCGTCCGTATTAGCCGACGCTCTAAAGCAATCTAATAAATTCCATACATTGGGACCGGCAGGCGGGATTTTTGCAGTCATTTTTAATAAAATAATTAATTACTTCCAAATTAAGTAACCCAATAAAAGATCTATAATTGAATTTGTTATAATATAATATGTTACTGTTATTTATTTTAGCGATGTACGATTAACAGTAATAACAATAACCAAGATTGAATAACTCGTTTAGAGGTTACTTTGCAATTATTTTCTATCGAGAAAATTTATCGTAAATGCGTTCTGAGTACAAAGTTTACGTCAGAAATATGATCAAGATTGACATATTTTTTTTTCACCGCAATAAAGTGTGTATAACTACTGTAAAAATGGTTGAGAAAATGATCTAAAAACGCATTCTGTCTGTTATCACCTTGTTAATTTTAAGTTTCGGTTATAATGTATATTTTATAACTTTATATGTTTTAAGCCTTAACCCTTAAATATTTATTATATTTTTAGAGTATAATGCCCGAATCCTCCCATGGAGACAGCCACCTGAATGTGGCAGATATCGGAGAAACTTTCGTGCGATGCCAGCATTGTTCCCAGGAGCGTTTTTTTAAAGGGGAGAGAGGTTTAAAAATCTACATCTCAAAAACTCATAAACCTGTTAAAACAAATTCCATTTTAGAAACCACTTGCCTGGACATATGCCCTCAAAGTCCCAACAATGTGCCATTTTACCAGTGTCTTAGCAGCCACAAAGAGCATACAACTGTCATCAAACGCATACCACGAGGAGCCAGAATTGCGGTTGCTGAGACATTGTCAAAATCAATCAGGGCGGTTCTGTCTGAAAACTCTAAACGCACTTGGGAACTTCTCCTAAATTTACCTTATAAAATCCTACACGCATCAACAAACATTGAAAACTCACTTACTTCGAAAATTAAATCAAATTGCAGTAACGAAATTATACATACAAATGATCAGTACGGTTTAACTAACAATTTCCAACACGACAAGAAATTCCGACACAGAGCATCATACAACTTAGTCGAGAGCCGTATTGCTGACGGCGACCTTAGCGGTGCCGCACGTCTGCTTTTCTCCGAAGATAAAATAGCATCCAATAACGCAGAAACTCTTGCAGCCTTAAAAGATAAACATCCACCCTCAGCAACAGACCATCTACCTGAAGAACCCAATATTTTGAACTCATCTTTGTGTGCATCTAAGGAGGATGTTCTACAAGCTATTAACTCCTTCAGACCCGGTTCTGCAGGAGGCCTCGACGGCTTGACACCACAACATTTAAAAGACCTCACAACTGGCGGTAACGGTCATGCTGGCGAGAGACTCCTGCAGGATATAACAGCTTTAATCAACCTTATGCTCTCAGGTCGCGTTCATAACGATATTTTAGACGTGCTCTATGGTGCCAACCTTTGTGCACTTAAAAAAAAAGACGGCGGCATCCGCCCAATAGCCGTCGGCACAACGTACCGCCGTCTCGCCGCTAAAATCTGTTGCATCAAACATAAAGATGTTTTACAAAATTATCTACCAGCCAGTTCAACTCGGTTTTGGCACACAAGGCGGGTGCGAGGCAGCGGTTCATGCTCTACGTACATTTCTTGATGGTAATAGTGGAGAGATGTTGCTGAAGGTGGATGTTAAAAACGCCTTCAATTCCGTAGACAGGGGTGCCCTTTTGACCCAAATTAAAGAAAAAAATCCAAATTCTTTCGGTTTTCTTTGGCAGTGCTACAGCACACCCACTAAATCAATGTACAAAAGTAATCTAATAGACTCGGCCGTTGGCTGTCAACAGGGTGATCCCCTCGGACCAGCCATATTCAGCCTCGCGATTCACCCCATCATCACCCGTTTGAATTCAAAATTTAATGTGTGGTACTTGGACGACGGAACCCTAGGAGGTGATGCAGATACAGTTATGAGAGATTTGAAATATATTA